>CM040187.1:25910308-26437637 GCA_022606455.1 Callitettix versicolor
GGTCTGTATTCCCTGTCAACAATAGAATACCCACGCGCACCACTTTAATTGAACCCGCCTCTTGAAAAACCAAAGTGAATCAATATAAAAAAAAAAAAAAAAAAAAAAAAAGAATCGGAAACAAAGATACCTAAATGGTTTTAGCGATTTAAAAGCCTTAAATCTAAAAAAAAGAAATACAATTCAAGTAACATTTGGATTCGGTGACATTTTTCAATATTTTGAACGGTGAACATTTCAAGGTCTCTGGTCTGGATCTTAACAGTACCTCATTATACCACATTTTCAAAAAGAAATTTACTCCAATAAAACTTTAAACTCATTAAGTTTACTCGGTATGAGTTTGCAGCAAGTTAACTCATTATGCATACTAATTTGGTGAGTTGTAGGTCGTCGAAACGTCCGACAAATGTACTTTGTTAGGCCTATAGTCTCTTCTTCCACACCAGACTTTGACCTATGTTACATATTCAGTCAGATGATACTATTGTCTTTTTGTTGTTTGCTAATCAATATTTTGAACGGTGAACATTTCAAGGTCTCTGGTCTGGATCTTAACAATACCTCATTATACCACATTTTCAAAAGGAAATTTACTCTAATAAAACTTTAAACTCATTAAGTTTACTCGGTATGAGTTTGCAGCAAGTGTAACTCATTATGCATACTAATTTGGTATGCATAATGGTAATTTGGTGAGTTGTAGGTCGTCGAAATGTCCGACAAATGTACTTTGTTAGGCCTACAGTCTCTTCTTCCACACCAGACTTTGACCTATGTTTACACATTCAGTCGGATGATACTATTGTCTTTTTGTTGTTTGCTAATCAAACACTGACTAACGCTCGACATTGTTAAATGCCATTTTAAACGTTTCTGTTAACTTTCGGTTTAAAACAACAGTCAATTAGTGGCCTTTCCGGACTGGAACCGTGTTTTATTAATGCGTAGCAACAGATTTAGATCTTTATCTTAAAAACGTGGAGATAATTAATGTAAAACCGAAAGATTGATACGCTATGGTAATGCAAGAGATGCGTGTAAAGTTCTCTCGAACATCTGATCACGTAGCACAGCTGTTACTTAATTAATATTTTAATTGTGGTTATCTTTATTGCCATTGTTTATATGGGTCGTAGCCTATTTGAGAATACGAAAAACTACAATGTTTTTTGTAATTAATTTGGTTTTGATAAAAAAACATGAATTTCAATTAGAAAACCTTTGGACTTTAAAATGGGTTTTAATTGTCCGAAATTAAAACGATTACTTGCAAAAGATCGTAAAATATTATATATATATATATATATATATATATATATATATATATATATATATATATATACTTGATTAGTAGTATAATGCATGTATATATTCGTGATTAGTAATACAATGCATGTATTTAATCGTAATTAATAGTAGCCTATATGCATGCATATATAAGTGATTAGTATTATAATGTATGTATGTATTCGTGGTAAGTAGTATAATGCAAGTTCGTGATATATATATATATATATATATATATATATATATATATATATATATATATATATATATATATATATATATATATATATATATATATATATATATATATATATATATATATATATATATATATATTCGTGATGGGTAGTATAAAGCATGTGAATATTTGTGATTAGCAGTATAATGCATATTTAGGCTACATTCATGATGAGTATTTCTTTGTTGTTGTCATTTTAAGGCGAAAAGCACATTGAGGCTATTATCGCCTCCCTAAATGTAAGTGTGAGTGTGAAGTGTTATAGTCGTAAGTGTAGTTTTGTAAGTGTAAGTGTGTGTTAGACTCGGGTACCGTAAGGGACGTCTAAATCCTCTCAATACGTGCAGCTAGTCTGCACCCCTGCGGTAATATAACGCATGTGTATATTCATGATTAGTAGTATAATGTATGTTTTTTATTAGTTACTAACTGTATAATGCATGTACGTATATATTTGTGATTAGTAATATAATGCATGTATATATTCATGATTAGTAAGTAGTACAATATATGTTTTTATTAGTTATTAGCAGTATAATGCATGTATATATTTTTGATGAATAATAACATGCATGTATATATTCGTGATTAGTAATGTAATGCATGTATATATTCGTGATTCGTAGTGTAATGTATGTATTTATTAGTTACTAGCAGTACAATGTATGTATAACATTCGTGATTAGTAGGCCTACTTAATGCACTATTACACCCTTTGTCTTTTGTTCTGATGAAGTGTAATTTCCACACACGAAATATTTGCAGTTTTTTATTTCATTTTATTTTTCTAACTCATTTGTCCTAGCTAAACGTATGTCGAAATCCCAGCAACGGGTAAACTTCTTCACCAGGTTCCCTCCGATTAAACGGACAGATAAAAGGCGACAGACGCACGACACGGCGTGGCCACTTTACTATCACAGAAATAAACTCTACGGCTGCATTGCCCTACCTGCATTGCTGCATTGCTCACTTTATTTGGAAACTATCTGTTTTATGTGTAACTTTACAGTTGGCAGTGAAACAGTTTTTGTGAAATTATAGAATACATCTTACTTTTTTTTTAGATATATGTTCAGTTTTGTATATTTTACAGCAGTGGCGTGCGCAGGATTTTGAAATTGTGGATGCCAACACCAAAAATGGCACCTTTTTTGTTTCCCTAGCTAACCCCCCTATCCAAATCCTACAAAATGTTTTAAAAATTGAGTTCTATCACTCAAAAATGATAGGTTTTTTAATTTATTTTTTCTCTTCTCACGGCGAGCTAGTTTTTCTTTTTCTTTTCTCTTTGTTCTCTTTTTCCTGCTTTTTTCTGACATTTCGACGTCCCTTTCGGGGCATTTGGGGGTACCACGGCACCCATGCTGCGCACGCCACGGTTTTTCAGTCGAGAGAACACTTAAGAAGTTTTAAGCCGTCGGCCCTTCCAGGATCTACCCGAATCGCTCCCGCGACCCGCCAGTAGTAAAGTAAAGAAGATGGGACTCAACTAATGTCACGTTAGCGATACTCCTGTGTGCGACAAGTACTTTCTCACCAAATTGAGCCTTCACAACATTAAAATTTGAATAAATTCTGGAAAAATCGGTTCCCTTAAACTTTCAGCGAGGTTGATTTCTTCTTCTGTTGTCAGCTTCCTGAACGTGGGATTTTCCTTATTCAATTTGGATTTGTGAGAGCGCGATCTGCCGTATTATTTATTTATTGTTAGTAAAACGACACCCCAACCCTAGCGTCTAAACTGTACGTTGAAAAATATTGAAAACTATATAGTGTTTATTAACCGAAATTAAAATAAAAGCTCAACCAAACGCTTTTGAAATTTCAAACAAAACAAACAGAAGCAGTACAGTTCCTGATAAACGTCATACGTGATTAAAAAAATCCAATATGACCGCTATAGAGAGCAGAGTTGACACTGAAGGTCTCCTTTCTTTTGCAAAATAATCACTGTACCGTCTCTTTTTCTGACAACACGGAAGTGCATTTCCAAAAAATAACAAAATGAAATATCACCTTAACGAAAATTACAATAAAAGTACAAAAAACTGAACCCTGACCGCCGTCAAAATTCATAACGTTTTCTGTTTAACTTACTGTTAGGCTATTTGTTTCATTTTCTCACAAAGCGCTGTTTATGTAATGAAATAACATTTAAAGTAACACAAAAACTTACAGTGTTTGATATGTCGCCATTTTGAAACCGATTACGCCGTGTTACGAACTTGTCTAACCTATTACCCATATCAATTTTTCGTATCAAATTTTCAAAGAAAATTATGTATATAGAGTACAAACTATTTGTTGTATATAGCTTGCGTTATAAAGATCGTGTTTTAGAGATCGAGACCAGTGCACATTCCATGGTCTCGGAATATTGCTGTGATAACTTCTTAGCTTTATTTTCCATTAAAAATTATTTAAAAATGAAAGAGCGATAATTTTTTAGCATTTTCTAAACGAGTTTTTATTGTAAAAACAGCTATTAAATATTATAGCTTATACGATATGTATAACAACGATGTTTCATTTTTGATACGATTCGATTGTCAAGCTTAGCGCAAAAATCGATTTTAATCGTTTGGGAACGTTCATTGTTCGAAAGCTGAATAAACGAAGTTAACTGCTAATATAAGGGGGCCGGGATGTCCTTACCTCCGCAGTGTTAATCTGTCGGTATTTAGGTACATTTATTTCAGAAACTAATGATTACAGAAGCTTAATGTTTTGTTTATCTTAAAGACTGGATCTTTGTGGTTATCTAAAGCAGAGGATTTTTCAAAATATGATTTTTTTCAAATGAGAATATTTTTAGTTTAAGATCAACATTTTCCAAAAAATATATTTATAATGTTCCGTAATTTTTAAAAAGAAGAATTTTGAAATAATCTCTGCTTAAAATATACAGATTAGTATAAGAAACGGAACATAAAAAATCACACATGTGGAACTCGGGTAGTTTAGGCTACCGACAGAAGCGAAGCTTTTGTTAATTAGTCTATATCTTTACTGAATTAGTTTGAAGATATCTTTAGAAATATCTTGTTCTGTTTAAATAAAAAATAAATACGTGAACCTAGCTTAGATATTTTACTGTAGTTATAGTAAAATATCAGTTATATATTAATTCGTAACGATCAGCTGATTTCATTGAACAGCTGAAATATTATATAAAATATTATATATTTTATATAATATATAAAATATTATATATTTTAGGTTAATTTAGAATTTATTATAAACGGTTACAACGTGCACGTGATCTTCAACTAAGGAAAAATACCGAAACCAAAGCAATATAACGTTTTCATATAATACGAGTGCATTGTTATCGAAAAGGAAGAAGAAAAAGAATATACAGAAATAGAGAGACGAAATTGGTTTACTCGTTTCCGTTTCATTAAAAAGGTTCGAATTATTTCCTATTCACTCCTCTCGCCAAAGAAACATTAAAAGCTTCGCTTTAAAAGTTTTATATAAATATCTTTAATAGTTTTCGAGAAAAGTGTTCCTGTCCCTTAAACAAAAATTCCATAAACGTAATTAAACATAAAATATAAGAAACAAATTTGTTTTCCAGACATAATACAATATAATTTCAAACAAACCTTAAACATTTGAAAGCAAATAAATAATATCTTGAAAATTTATGAGGTCTGTTTTTATTTATATTTCTAATTTAATCTTCAAGCATTTCATAATAACGTAAAATTATTCAATTTTTTTCAAAAGGTATAAACTACCTTTTCTTAGTTCGCTACGCTAAAAATGTGAGACTACTTGTTTCTGTATAATTGTCTTGTTTTCTAGAACCACTAAACACATGTTTCCATTTTACGATTTTTTTCAGTATTCTAGGGAAATTATTTATATATTTACATAATGAAATATATTGATAACGGTTTGTAAACAACGAGAATAACCTCAACTTAATATGAAACACAGGACAAAACTATTTGTAAAACAACACATGATTGTATAATCAGCTGTTATTTCTGCTACTCAGTCAATTTTAGAAACACAGAATTACAAAACAGAAAGTAGGCTAAAGCTTAAATACACCTGTATGTGGCAAGACAAAAATAATTAAAGAACATAAATTCTTCAAAACATAAAGAATTTGGTAGCCTATCAAAATAATCAGAATGAAGTGCTGATTAAAAAATTATAAAATTATGAACATTGAGTTTTTTAAACAAAATAGTCATCCCAGTTCCCTCAAGCTGTCTGCTGCGATGGTAAAATGAAGATTTGTCTAAAATTGTGCTACTAAATGTTAGTTTTCGTTTGTTACTATCACGTCTGTGAGATAGTTTAAACATTATCGTAGATTTTAAAAGTAAAGCTACGTAATTCAACTTTAAAAATTAGTAAAAACAAAAATATTTCAAAACTAAATTAAAATTAGTTTTCTAAAATAAAGTTTTAAAGTCCGCCATTTTGTAAAGTACGAACATATTTTTGTTATTTTACACGATGCTACTAAATGTTAGTTTTCTTATGTTATCATTGCGTCTGCGAGATATTTTATAAATTATCACAGATTTTAAAAGTAAAGTTACCTAATTAAATTTTATAACTGTATAAATTTTATAACTAAGTAAGAAAAACAAAAACTAGTTCAAAATTAAAATAAAATAAAATTTTCTAAAATTTTGAAAGTACGAACACAAAATTGTTTGTGTTTTGAAATTCCGCCATTTTGTAAAATACGAACATATTCTCGTTATTTTACGCGATGTTACTAAATGTTAATTTTCGGATGTGTTCCAATCGTGTCTGTGAAATATTTTATAAATTATCACAGTTTAAACGTAAAATTATGTAGGCCTAATTCAACTATAAAAATGTAATAAGTAAGAGAAAAAACAAAACTTGGTTTTAAAATAGAACTAAAATAAGATTTTGTAAAGTAATAGCATATTCTAATTATTGTATGTGATGCTAAAACAAATGTTTGCGTCTGTGAGATATTTTATAAATTATCACAGTTTAAACGTAAAATTATGTAATTTAACTATAAAAATGTAATAAGTAAGAGAAAAAAACAAAACTTGGTTTTAAAATAGAACTAAAATAAGATTTTGTAAAGTAATAGCATATTCTAATTATTGTATGTGATGCTAAAACAAATGTTTGTTTTAGGATGATACCATCGCGTCTGTGAGATATTTTATAAATGATCACAGATTTTAAACGTAAAGTTACGTAATTCAACTTTGAAAATGTAATAAGTAAGAGAAAAAATCTGATTCAAAACTAAATTAAAATAAAATTTTCTAAAATTGTGTAAGTAACGCATTTTTCAAGTTTTGAAAGTCCGCAATTTTGAAAAATTGAACATATTCTATTTATTTTACGCGACGCTACTAAGTGTTAGTTTTCAGGTGTTAACATCGCGTCTGTAAGTTACTTTATAAATTATCACAGATTTTAAAAGTAAAGTTACATAATTAAATTTTAAAAATGTAATAAGTAAGAGAAACAAAAATTAGATACAAATAAAACTAAAATAAGATTTTCTAAAATTGTGTAAGTAGGGACCTAATGCATTTTTCAGGTTTTGAAAGTCTGCCATTTTGCAAAAATTCGAACACATTCTCGTTATTTTACGGGATGCTGCTAAATGTTAACTTTAGGATGTGTTCCAATTGTGTCTGTGAGATATTTTATAAATTATCACATATTTCCAATATAAAGTTACATAATTCAACTTTAAAACTGTAACAATTAATAGAAACAAAACTAGTTAACAAAACAAATTAACAATACCGCACTGCACTAAACTTTGAAACGGCACTCGAACACAAAACACCAACCGCACTCCTGGACGCACGCCAGACAAAATCCTCCTCAAGATACGTTCAACTTCCTAGCCAGAGTTTTGCTGTTAACTGAAAATGAATTTGAAAAACAGAATATGGGTTTCTGTGATAAGTTATCACAAAAGATAGCCCGTAGCTTTCAAGATATGCCGGCAGATCATTATATACAGCTCCGTTGTGAATTCAAATATTTTAACCAGATACGGTGTAGACGATTTACGGGTCTAGCTAATCACTGATAATCTTACACCAATTGCAGATAATATTATCAGACAGATATTTACACAGATTTTGATAACCGCCTCTGAGTTAGCGCAGATAAAGACGGTGCCTAGAAGATACCTTGCCACTACGGTCCGGTTCCGCAGCGCTGTCCTTTGCGGTGTTGCCACATTTCACAAAGATAGCCAGCGACAAATATCTCTTTGCGATAGCCAGCGACACACTAGAACAACACGTGAAGTCGTTGCAAACGTTTGTTAAACCTTGCTATCCTTCAAAATCGTTTTTCATTTGTCTCGACATGATGGAAGCGATTTTTTTTTAAAGTAACAGTATCACAAATGATTCTAATTCATTTTCGTTTTCAATTGAATATGAAAATGTGTAATGTTGATTTACGCGTACTGTAACGCTGATTTGTGAAATTAAAATTTAAAAAACTGTAAAATGAAAAACAACTTTTTAAGATTCGAAACGGCTGCCATTTTGAAACGGTTGATCAGATTTCTCTAGGTAATGAACATGTCCCAACAACACACATACACGCACAAACATTCACGCATAAATACATTGTATATAACCTCTCAAAAAGTGATTTAGAAATTTGTAACTGCGATCGATTCAAAGTTCTGGGAGTGGGACGTACCACGACGGATATTCGTTAAGACACACGGGAAAATAAAATATCACTGCATGCAGCTGTCTCGCTGACGTGATAAAAGCGAATTTCCAAAATGTAATTACCTTATTTTACGCTTTTTCAAATTATGATACCACCATTCCAATCGGCATTAAATTCTACATACATTAGCACTCTGAAATTTCAAATTACTTTGAAATTAAGAATACTGTAACCGACCGCCGTCAACAATTTCTTAATTTTAAAGGATTTTTAAATTTCAAAGTGCTAATTCGTGCAGTTTTTAACGCTAATTACATCGGGGTCTGCTTAGTGCAAATATATTAAGATGCAGCCCCCTACTACATTTATTATATGAACTTAACATGTAAATTCTTAATTTATTAAACTAAATACTCGGAAAATATTCTTCAACATTTATTCTAATACCTTGTTTCCATTATTTTAAATCAATTGTGTTTCAGATTTTTCATTAATTAAAACATAATTATATAAAGTTTGATTGCTGAAGGTGTTTTAACAAAAATCTGTACCGCTGACTGTTGAATAGGATTTCCAAAAAAACAGTATTAAATATTATTACTGATGATTATGGCATTAAATTTATTAATTTACACTATTTACCTACTTAGGCTGCTATTTACTAAAGTACTTATTTTTGAATATATTTTCTTTTATTACATATTTAGTATTAAATTAAGAGATATTCTTCTACGGAAGATTAAATTATGTTCTTCGCCTTTACTTTAAAAAAGTCAGAATATCGTTACATCCAATTATCAAACAACAACACTACCTATCGGATTTAATTGAAACCACTCTCTAATTACAGCAGTCGGTGGAAAATAACTTTTTACAGAAAGAGATACGGCGGTGAAATTACTCGAAACACTCCTGGCATTAATAACAATAAATTGTGAAATTTTCAGCGAAACCGGTTCAGTAGTTTTTGCGTCAATAGGTATAGGCACTTACGAAAACTGTATAGGCCTATACATAGATAATAATAATAATAAATTCAAAAACGACAAAAAAGATGGCAGGGTGAATCTGTGCGGGAATAATCTTCTGGACAAATTAAAAATGGAAGATGGTTTAGAATTTTTTTTGAATGTCCAAACCGATTTCGAAATATTAAAAATTTTGTAAGAAAATTACCATTTTTACGGAAATATCTCTTCGGCCTACAGATTAGCCGAGAACTCATTCGATTTCTAGCTAGTGCAGGCTCATAAACAAGCCTCGTGTGTACACGATGGGATGCACTTCTATAAACTTTTTTGAAGTGACTAGGCTACTTCTTATCGCAGTGTATGGGTGTATGTTTTGCAAGGGGAAAAATTCAGTTTGCCGTCAAGGAACGCTCTAACACATCCACACGCGCACTCTAGTGAACATTATTCCAAACATTATTATTACAACACATTATTATTGTTAAGTGATTAATAAAATGTACTTTTGAAGTAAAACATGTATGGTCGTGGTTGACAAAATTTTGTTATAAACATTTGCTTTCGCGTCACGCTTGACTCCGTAATGCATACCTCACAGCATATATTGTTCTTGTATATATCTAGATTGAAAGTGATTACTTCTAAACAGCTGATTTCGCACAATGGCTTTAATATCATTTCAATTGAGGTTATGTTTATTGTTATTGTTAATTTTAAAAATATGTATTTTCTAAATTTGTATACTTAAATTATTTAATCTATACGAGCTATACCAATTTTTGAATGCCAGAATCACAAATATATGCTTAGATAGTATAACTGTCAAAAGTATGGTTATAAACTGATTAATTATTAAAGTCGCTTATACAGCCTAAGTATTTTGCCGCCTCGGTGGTCTAGTGGATAGCGTACTAGGCTTTCACCCCGAGGATCCGGGTTCGATTCCCGGCGAGGGCTTGGCATTTTCATACGCTATAAATCATCCTACCATCTGCATTAGCCCAAGTGTGCACAATAGTCGGACGTTAAAAAAAAAAAAAAAAATATACAGTTTAAGGTACTCAAATTCATAGACTGTATCACTTTCGGTTAATTTTTAATTTGTGTACTTACACACAGGCGAAATTTAATATGAAAATAATTTCAAGAAGAGTTGCCCTTTCATTTATGCATCTAAATTTGTATAAAAATAATTAAATTGTAATAGTGAAAAAGTATACAGTCAAAAGTAGTCACTTCTGTCGGCCAGTCCCGCATTGCCTTTGTTATTTTATTGTATTTATTTATTTTCTTAATATTCATACTTTATGCTAATTTGAGGACGAGGGATCAGCGTTAACGGTAAAGTAAAAGCAACGGGAGCGACTTCAGCTCGAACTAAGAAACATTATGTGCGCTATTCAGAAACACATCAGACTGACCGGTGCTTTGGCCACATCGATCACCAAGCCCCTCTTAAAAAAAAAAAACAATCACCGAAATGCAAGGGAAAACAGGGGAAACAAGTTTGTAACTGTTAGAGTAGCTTCTTCGAATTAATGTCCGAATTTGACAACTTTGTGCGGCAATATGTGAGTGAATAACCTAACCTA
Organism: Callitettix versicolor; assembly: GCA_022606455.1. Taxonomy (NCBI): domain Eukaryota; kingdom Metazoa; phylum Arthropoda; class Insecta; order Hemiptera; family Cercopidae; genus Callitettix; species Callitettix versicolor. The sequence continues at coordinate 25,921,072 of CM040187.1, forward strand.
ATTCCATATATCGGACGTGATTCAAAAAACAAAGAAAATAATAACCGGTAAAACACCAGATTCCCCCTCAATCCCAGTACATACCCAGTTAGAGTTTACATACGCTAGTCGTTTCGTAAGGCAGAACAAACAAATGTCACGACAAACAGAACCAACTTTCTTGGAAAAACATTGATAATCAAGTGGAATTTTCTAAATATTGTTAAAAGTAACAAGGAAAACGCCTACTCTGTTTAGTCGATGTTAGTCAGTTTTATTGTATCTTCTATGATCAGTCTTTCTACAGACTTTTTTCACAGTTTTCTCACTCCTCATGGCTGTTCCATTATTAGTCACTACTCATCTCTGATCCGAAAAATAATGCATCCGACATTAATATTGGTAAAAGTTCACACCGTGTCACTAATGAGGTCCTAGGAGAGTTTCCCTACAGTATTTGTTCTTAGTAAGCCATTACTCGTCAGTCACTCCAAAATTATAAATCCGACATCTGTTGGTAAATTTTTGTCACCAACTCACTTCTATTCTATAGGATGTTAAGAATATAGCCTAATGTTTTATCCCTATAGTATTTGTTCCAAGAAAGTACAATGATATGTGTACTAAGGTTAGTTGAAATCGGTCCACAAGTTCAAAGTTTTTGTGGTAAATATACACATATTCTCTCTCTCAAGTGCGCGCGCGCGCACACACAACACACACACACACACACACACACACACGTGCACCATCTATCCATCCGTATATCCATCTATCTGTTCACTCGTCCACCCATCCATCCATCCATCTATCTATTTTATCCACTCGTTCACCCACCCATCTATCTATCTATTCATCCGCTCGTCCACCCACCAATCCATCCATCTATCTATTCATCCGCTCGTCCACCCACCCATCCATCCATCTATAGGTCCGTATATCCATCTATCCATCTATCTGTTCACTCGTCCACCCACCCACCTACCCATCCATCTATCTATTCATCCGCTCGTCCACCCACCCATCCATCCATCTATCCGTCCGTACATCCATCTATCCATTTATCTGTTCACTCGTCCTCCCATCCATCCATCCATCTATCTATTCATCCGCTCGTCCACCCACCCATCCATCCATCTATCTATTCATCGGCTCGTCCACCTATCCATCCATCCATCTATCAATTCATCCGCTCGTCCACCCACCCATCCATCCATCTATCCGTCCGTATATCCACCTATCCATCTATCTGTTCACTCGTCCACCCACCCATCCATCAATCTATCTATTCATCCGCTCGTCCACCCACCCATCCATCCATCTATCCATGTATCTGTTCACAGTCCACCCACCCATCCATCCATCTATCCATCCGTATATCCATCTATCCATCTATCTGTTCACTCGTCCACCCATCCATACATCCATCTATATATTCATCCACACGTCCACCCATCCATCCATCCATCTATCTATTCATCCGCTCGACCACCCACTCATCCATCCATCTATCCGTCCGTATATCCATCTATCTGTTCACTCGTCCAACCACCCATCCATCCATCTATCCGTCCGTATATCATCTATCCATCTATCGGTTCACTCGTCCATCCACCCATCTATCCATCTATCTATTCATCCGCTCGTCCACCCACCCATCCATCAATCTATCTATTCATCCGCACGTCCATCCACCCATCCATCCATCTATCCGTCCGTATATAGATCTATCCATCTATCTGTTCACTCGTCCACCCACCCATCCATCCATCTATCTATTCATCCGCTCGTCCACCCATCCATCCATCCATCTATCTATTTATCCGCTCGTCCACCCACCCATCCATCCATCTATCTATTCATCCGCTCGTCCACCCACCCATTCATCCATCTATCCGTCCGTATATCCATCTATCCATCTATCTGTTCACTCGTCCACCCATCCATACATCCATCTATCTATTCATCTACTCGTCCACCCATCCATCCATCCATCTATCTATTCATCCGCTCGTCCCCCCATCCATCTATCTATTCATCTGCTCGTCCACCCATCCATCCATAAATCTATCCGTCCGTATATCCATCTATCCATCTATCTGTTCACTCGTCCACCCATCCATCCATCCATTTATCTATTCATCCGCTCGTCCAACCACCCATCCTACCATCTATCCGTCCGTATATCCATCTATCTGTTTACTCGTCCACCCACCCATCCATCCATCTATCTATTCATCCGCTCGTCCACCCATCTAGCCATCCATCTATCTATTCATCCGCTCGTCCACCCACCCATCCATCCATCTATAGGTCCGTATATCCATCTATCCATCTATCTGTTCACTCGTCCACCCACCCACCTACCCATCCATCTATCTATTCATCCGCTCGTCCACCTACCCATCCATCCATCTATTTATTCATCCGCTCGTCCACCCACCCATCCATCCATCTATCTATTCATCGGCTCGTCCACCTATCCATCCATCCATCTATCTATTCATCCGCTCGTCCACCCACCTATCCATCCATCTATCCGTCCGTATATCCATCTATCCATCTATCTGTTCACTCGTCCTCCCATGCATCCATCCATCTATCTTTCATCCGCTCGTCCACCCATCCATCAATCCATCTATCTATTCATCCGCTCGTCCACCCATCGATGGAATGATGCATCCATCTATCTATTCATCCGCTCGTCCACCCATCGATGGAATGATGCATCCATCTATCTATTCATCCGCTCGTCCACCGATCCATCCATCCATCTATCCGTCCGTATATCATCTATCCATCTATCGGTTCACTCGTCCATCCACCCATCCAACCATCTATCTATTCATCCGTTCGTCCACCCATCCATCCATCCATCTATCTATTCATCCGCTCGTCCACCCATCCATCCATCCATCTATCTATTCATCCGCTTGTCCACCCACCCATCCATCCATCTATCTATTCATCCGCTCGTCCACCCACCCATTCATCCATCTATCCGTCCGTATATCCATCTATCCATCTATCTGTTCACTCGCCCACCCATCCATACATCCATCTATCTATTCATCTACTCGTCTACCCATCCATCCATCCATTTATCTATTCATCCGCTCGTCCACCCACACATCTATCCATCTATCTATACATCCGCTCGTCCACCCACCGATTCATCCATCTATCTATTCATCCGCTCGTCCACCCATCCATCCATCCATCTATCTATTCATCCGCTCGTCCACCCATCCATCCATCCATCCATCCATCCATCCGTCCGTATATCCATCTATCCATCTATCTGTTCACTCGTCCACCCACCCATCCATCCATCTATCTATTCATCCGCTCGTCCCCCCATCCATGTATCTATTCATCTGCTCGTCCACCCATCCATCTATCCATCTATCCGTCCGTATATCCATCTATCCATCTTTCTGTTCACTCGTCCACCCATCCATCCATCCATTTATCTATTTATCCGCTCGTCCACCCACCCATCCATCCATCTATCTATACATCCGCTCGTCCACCCACCGATCCATCCATCTATCTATTCATCCGCTCGTCCACCCATCCATCCATCCATCTATCTATTCATCCTCTCGTCCACCCATCCATCCATCCATCCATCCGTCCGTATATCCATCTATCCATCTATCTGTTCACTCGTCCACCTATCCATCTATCTATTCATCCGCTCGTCCACCCACCTATCCATCCATCTATCTATTCATCCGCTCGTCCACCCATCCATCCATCCATCTATCTATTCATCCGCTCGTCCACCCACCCATCCATCCATCTATCCGTCCGTATATCCATCTATCCTTCTATCTGTTCACTCGTATACCCACCCACCTATCCATCTATCTATCTATTCATCCGCTCGTCCACCCACCCATCCATCCATCTATCTATTCATTCGCTCGTCCACCCATCCATCCATCCATCTATCTATTCATCCGCTCGTCCACCCACCCATCCATCCATCTATCCGTCCGTATATCCATCTATCCAGCTATCTGTTCATCCGCTCGTCCACCCACCCATCCATCCATCTATCTATTCATTCGCTCGTCCACCCATCCATCCATCCATCTATCTATTCATCCGCTCGTCCACCCACCCATCCATCCATCTATCCGTCCGTATATCCATCTATCCATCTATCTGTTCACTCGTATACCCACCCATCCATCCATCCATCTATCTATTCATCCGCTCGTCCACCCACCCATCCATCCATCTATCCGTCCGTATATCCATCTATCCATCTATCTGTTCACTCGTATACCCACCCATCCATCCATCCATCTATCTATTCATCCGCTCGTCCACCCACCCATCCATCCATCTATCTATTCATTCGCTCGTCCACCCATCCATCCATCCATCTATCTATTCATTCGCTCGTCCACCCATCCATCCATCCATCTATCTATTCATCCGCTCGTCCACCCATCCATCCATCCATCTATCTATTCATCCGCTCGTCCACCCACCCATCCATCCATCTATCCGTCCGTATATCCATCTATCCAGCTATCTGTTCATCCGCTCGTCCACCCACCCATCCATCCATCTATCTATTCATTCGCTCGTCCACCCATCCATCCATCCATCTATCTATTCATTCATCCTCGTCGTCCACCCATCCATCCCATCGTCATATCCATCTATCCATCTATCCGTTCGTCCACCCACCCATCCATCCATCTATCTATTCATCCGCTCGTCCACCCACCCATCCATCCATCTATCTATTCATCCGCTCGTCCACCCACCCATCCATCCATCGATCCGTCCGTATATCCATCTATCTGCTCACTCGTCCACCCATCCATACGTCCATCCATCTATCTATCCATCCATCCACTCGTCCATGCATCCATCCTTCCATATATCTATTCATCCACTCGTCCACCCACCCACCCATCCATCTATCTGTCCGTTTATCCATCTATCCATCTATTATTCACTCGTACACCCACCCATCCATCCATCTATCCATTCATCTATCTTCTATTCATACATTCATACATCCATTGATTTACTCGTCTACCCACCCATCCATCCATCCATCCATGAATATATCTTCTATTCATACATTCATACATCCATTGATTCACTCGTCTACCCACCCATCCATCCATCTATCCATTTTATCTATCTATCTATTCATCCATCCATCCATTAACTCGTCCACCCACCCATCCATCCAGCTATCCACCCATCCACACATCCAACCATCCATCCATTCATCCATCCTTCCATCTTTCTATTCAATCTTCCAACCACCCATCTATCCATCCATCCATCTAATGACCCATCCATCCATCATTCCTTCCATCTATTCACCCACCCATTCATCATCCATCCATCCATCCATCCATTTATCTATCTATCTATTCATTCATCCATCTATCCATTCATCTATCCGTCCATATATATCCATCCATCTATGCATTCATCAAAGAGAGAGAGAGAGAGAGAGAGAGAGAGGGAGAGAGAAAATATCTGAAGGATCCATGATATTTTTCTTCCAGATGAGAATCGGTGCTCATTTCTTGCCTTACAATAGCTCATTTCGCAATAAAAAATTCACCAACAAGTGGGTAAACCGTTCGAGATAATTAAAGTGTGAACAGACGGTTTTTTCTTATTCGTAATGGCGCGTCTGAAAATGGCACGAATTCGATCAATAAAATCTTGTCAGACGAATTGGACAAGTGCTCGACTGTAAATTGTTAGATTACGCTAAATACATTAATCACCGTGAGCACGTACTCTTATCTGTGGAACCAGTTTGTTGGAGAGCTCCGTAAACTCGGATGATATTTAATAAAAACTGATAAGCCAATAACATGGAAATGTTGACAGTTACTAGACAGGCGGACATTTTGAATGGGCGCGGCTTGATGGGTTTTTTTAAATCGTTTGTTTTTAGTTGTTCCCGGAAAACGGTCACGGAAATGTTCATGGAAATGGGTCACTGTTTAATGTATTGCATGCATAATAAGTTCTAACGAAAGTACTGTATTTTACATACGGTACTTCGAATATTATTAGTTTCTTTCTAAGCGAAAATACAAAAAATAGGAATTCATAATTGTAATTAGGGACCTTTTTTTGTACTGAACGAGTGGGAAGTAACAATTTAATTTTTTCATAATAAAATAAACTAGCTACATATACATACTTCGGTAAGGCAAACCATCACTGACGGATTACATGCAATTTTAAGGGTGGGAACGGTTGTTTGGATGAGTTCCTATCCAAATTACAGTAAGGCCTCTATGGGGAAAATGTTTTTTTTAAATAATACCTTGAAAAATCTAGCACTATCAAGCTGTTTTGAGACTTAAAACTGATATAAAATAAGTGAAAATTCACTACATTTTAAACATAAAAAATGATTTCTTAAGATGCCTAGTTTTCGCAAAACTGGTTCCATTTACATAATTTCAACATGAAAACCACAAAGTCTACAAACCTTTATCAACATAAAAAGAAATTTAAAGATAGAATATTGAAACAGTCATTAAAATTGTGTTTTTATTAGCTTTAAATTGCTAATTATACGTACTTTATTTTAAAAATAACATTAGGAAATGTCAGCGCTGGTAGAGTAGTGGGTAGCATGTTAGCTTCGTGCACGATTGTGGGATCGGATCCCGATCGACATTAGTGGGATTTTTAATTTGAGTATAAATCAGCAAATGTTCCTTTCTTCGGAAGGAATTGTTTTTTCTTTCTCCTCTTGTTAATATACCTACTATAATTTTTTTATGTAGCTGCAGTTACTCCCGTTGCTTTACCCTTACTGTTAACGCTGATCCCTCGTCCTCATTAGCCTGAGCAAGTCCAGTTAAGCATCACAACAGTTCTCAACCAAATTTTGACGAATTTTTGGGTCGATAAAGATCTTTCTGTTGTTGCAGTTAACGTAGGAAGAGAAGATTTGTTTGTTTGTTTTTGTTTTGTTATTATAAGGCGAAAAGCAAATTGAAGCTACTATCGCCTCTCTAAATGTAAGTGTGAGTGTAAAGTGTTAAAGTCGTAAGTGTAAGTGTGTGTTAGACTTGGATAACGCGAGGAACGTCTAAATCCTCTCAATAGGCGCAGCTAGTCTGCACCCACCCCCTGCGGGAAGGAAGAGAAGAGAGAACCAACATCAAATACCTAATTGATTAAGCCTGTTCTCACCCTCAATATAAGCGTTACAAAGTGCAAAAACGTACATATGTACATACAGACAAAATTTCATGTAGCCTACGTACAACGTTCACAACGGGATAATGACGAGTTCTGGGATCGCTGAGAGGCCTCCTTAACCCTCGAAGCTATGCATAGGCCTATACTTCCAATTTACGAAAGTAAAATAAGATCTTTTACATTTTTGATGCTACTACTTCTTATCGCGGGGTATGGGTGTGTATTTTGCCCAAACTTATTGACCGAATGTTTTGAAATTTGGTACGAAGTGGTATGAAGCCTGAACGAAGAATGTATAAGGTTTTTTCCCATTCACTTCCGATTCAAGACGGCAGCCTCTGATTTAAAGATGATGAGTATACGCAGTTTTAGCCAAACGGATTGACCAATTGTTTTGAAATTTGGTACGAAGTACTTTTTTATAAAGTCCGAATGAGAAATGTGTACCCCCCACCATTCACTACCGCTCAAGATGGCAGTCTTCGATTTAACATTGACGATTGAACGCAATTTTAGCCAAATGCACTGACCAATTGTTTTGAAATTTGGTAAGAAGATACCTTGTATAAAGCACGACCGACAAATTGTGTACATTCCCCCCATTTACTACCATTCAAGAGGGCAGCCTCTGATTTAACTATGACGAGTGTACGCAGTTTTAGCCAAACACACTGACCGACTGTTTTGGAGTTTGAAACGAAGTACCTTGTATAAAGCCGAACAATGTAAGCTTTTCCTTATTTACTTTCGTTTCAAGATAACTGTCTCTGATTTTTACGACGTAGTTTAGTTGCTGGCTATTTCCTGCTAGACTGGCTGAACTGCAAGAACTGTCGTAATTTTGACTGGTTTATGGAGAATGAACATAACATTTCCAACAAAGTTAGTCTAATCTATACATAGGCCTATACAATTGTATAAATTAGTTGTACAAAATGCAGTTTTTCTGCCTTGTTAGAGTGGACGACAAGCCTTCATAGACGACAAGCGCAACTGAAAATCGTAAAACAATTTTTCGCTCAAAACAAAACCTTTTTTTATTTATAAATGAAAAGATTAAAATTACCTGTGCCAAAAACTTTTACTACGAAAAACTATTCCCCCCGTCCAAAAAAACAATATTATTGCGGATTCGTTCCAGATTAATTTTTAGCCGTGTAAATGATGTCACTAACGGCTTATCCTAAACCCGCGCCGCTATAAAATCATCACGGCACTAATTTCAACACTGATAAAACAAAATGGCCGACAAGAATAATTTCACATGTCTGTTGCCAATCCTTTAAACTATTCAATGCACCGGCCAATCACACGCCACCTTCCTTAATATTTAAACCAATCACAGATAAGATTATAAACACAAACACCGGCGACTGCCCCTCCAAAATGAGTGACGAGTGTACCGATGTTATCACCTTTTTCATTTGGATAATTTTCAGTCTGTTCCAAACTGCGAGATTCGTCTAATCTGTGAGTTATCTGGTAAATAATTTATCTATTATCTTATCCTATAAACTATAGCCTACAGGCTAAAATAATCAAAATACATTATAGATTACTATAATTGTGCTTACTTAGTTGCCGTTAACTGGAAACTTTTCATTTTTTAACCAGCTTTGTAATAAGTAGGTAGTATTAATAGTTTTGTCAACAATAGGCTTTGTCGGGTAGACTCGAATCTAGCGTAATCTATTCGGTTTGTTTTTATTTTAAAGTTTAGGCTATTTTCATTGAAATCTGTTAATTTGTTTCGTAGTAAATTCGTTTAACATCACTTCTGCTTTTCCTAAAGAATGAAAAGTAAATAAAAAAACAATAATAAATTAAGAAATATACAGACTACCAATTAAGCGTCTTAAACTTGTAAAAATGCTACATTTTAAAATAAGATTTACAATGAGTGGCTGTCATTTTGTTTTGAGTAATGTTTGATAGTTTAAGATAACCTGAAACCCGCTAACAGTTATATTTAACAAATACGTAAAGGTTTTCATTGAAATCTGTCAAACTGTGTCCCAGTGAAAAAGCGTGCAAATCAGGCGTTTAAAATAACGGACAAAAAATCAGGTGTTTTGAGTGCTCGCAATTTTGTTTCAAATATTTGTATGACAGTTTTAAATTTCACCATATAGCACTGAAAAAAATCATCGAAATACATGAAGCTAATGTCCTGTGGAAAGCTGTTAGGCCTATAAAGGAAAAAAACGAAATAGGCCTATTCATGTTATAGAAAGAGATTTGTGTTCGCGCGCGCGTGTGTTTGTTTTAGCCGTTCACGTTTCTAATTTTACTCCGATTTGATTCAAATTTGGCACAAATATCGATTTTAGAAATAGTTTGAACGAGTGCGCGTTAACCAACAATATTCGTACATCAGTTTCAAAATGGCGGCCATTTTAAATCTTGAAAAAATCGTTACTTTTTCTCTTAAATTATTTTGAAAATCTGATTTACCATCGTAATCGACGTTAATAACTTTATAAATTAATATTTAAAATTTTCTGAATTTAACTTTAAAAAAATCAAATTCATTTCACGGAGGCGGGGTTCATTTTCGTATTTCCATTGTAATAATTGTACGATTTATCGATAAAAGAAGTATTTTTTGGAAAGTATTTTTTTGGGATAGATCAAGTTCTAAAAACAAAAACCGCACTGTTTGTCTGTCCGTTAATAAGGCACCAACGCATGTAAACAGAAAGTAGTTCAAGCCAAAATTTTCCAAATGTGTAAATAGGCCAGTGCATAAAGATTTCACAAGATGTTGATAAAATAGGAAAAGCAGTTCATCGATATTCGTCCTAATTTAAGAATCATAACTCACTGTAATAATTTGATAATAGTAACATTTTTGATTTCTTATAAATGAGAAAATTGTGAACTTTCTTAACAATATAACGAATTTGAAATTAAAAACATGTTAAAAAATATTAGCAGCAGCAGTTATCTCGCTCAAGTGATAGAAGCCAACTTCCAAAAAATATTTTTTTAATCTATAAATCGTACAAATAACATATGAAAATACACCTTGACCGCCGTCAAAAGAATTAAAATTTTTTAATTTAAACGGATTTTAAAAATTCAAAATGTTAATTTATGAAATTAATAACGTCGATTACAATGGTGAAATAAGATTTTCAAAATAATTTAAGAGAAAAGTTATGAATTAAAAAAAATTAAAATAGTCGCCATTTTGAAAGTGATTTACGAATAGGCCTATTGATGGTTAACACACTCGTCCAAGCGCTTTCCAAAACCGACTTTTGTGCCAAATTTGAATCAAATCGGAGTAGTTTAAAGTTAGAAACGTGAGCGTCTAAAAACAAACACACGCTCAAGAACACAAAACTCTTTCTAGAACATGAAAATTTCGTTTTTTTGCATTTACTGGCCTATCAGCTTCCCACAGGACAATAACTTCATGTATTTCGATGATTTTTTCACTGTTATATGGTGAAATTTAAAACTGTCGCACGACTATTTGAAACAAAATGTCGGGCACTCAAAACGCTTGATTTTTTTGCCCGTTATTTTCAACGTTACGCTTTTCCACTGGGGCACAGTTTGACAGATTTAATGAAAACCTTTACGTATTTGTTAAATATAACTGGTACCGGGTTTCAGGCTATCATAAACTATCAAACATTATTCAAAACCAAATGGCAGCAACTCATACGGCCAAACTTATTTTAAAACGTATTTTTACAAGTTCTAGAAGCTAAATTGCTAGTCTGTGTATTCTTAATCTATTACAATTTTTTTGTATTTTCTTTTAGAAAAGTCACAAGTGATTTTAAACGAATTTACTGCGAAACAAATTAACAGACTTCAATGAAAAACTTTATTTAAGTTAAATACAATGGTTAAATACTACTTGAAACAATAGCGGACACTAAAAATGCCTGATTTATTTGAAAACAGTGCTTTTTCACAAGATTTTAACTTAATGATACAGTTTTCATTAAAAACAAAATTTATATGTCAAATTTCATATTAATCAACTATAATTTCTATTCCCTGAAAAATATCATAGCGAAGTGATTTATAAAACGAAAGTAATGCAGTAATAATTAACTTTACCTAATTACTGAAGTTAAAATTTAATTTAACTTATGTATAAGGCTAACACTAAGTTCTATTAAAAGTGAAATATGTGGTACACAAACATTATATTAATTTTCTAAGATTCAATTATGTTTTCAAAAAAATTCTATTAAGAATCTACACGTGGAAAATGGAAAAATTTCACAAAATAGGTTCATCAAATTTCGCTCAAATATTGAAGCAATATGTTGAATTACCAAGTTTTTCGTACCAAAATAATAAAAAAATAGGTTCATTAAATTTAGTTCTAATATTGATAAAATATGCTGCGTCATATTTTCGTACCAACATAAGAAAAAATAGTTCATCAAAGTTAGCTTAAATATTGATGAAATATTTTGAATTATAACTCAAGTTTTCGTACCAAAATAATAAAAAAATAGGTTCATCAAATTTAGTTCAAATATTGATAAAATATGCTGCGTCATAACTCAAGTTTTCGTACCAACATAAGAAAAAATAGTTAATCAAATTTAGCTCAAATATTGACAAAATATTCTGAGTTATTACTCAAGTTTGCTTACCAAAAAAAGCCTAATGTTCTAAAGACATGTAAATAGAAAAACATAAAAAATATCATCTTTCATTTCTTTTTTCATATTTTTATAGGAATATAATATCTTTAAATTTATACAAAATGTATGCGAAACTTTGTATACAAAAATAAAAACTATATCATTCAGTTCCTAAATTGAGGTAGGCCCTATTCTAATTTTTAAAATGTTTTTTCAATCCCTAGGCTACTTTTTTAGTCGAGAAGTAAGTTGTAAACATTCTTTAATTACAATATTCTCATTCATAAATTAATCACAGATTAAAACTAGATTATTCTAATTATTAAATTAGGGTTTCATAATTTCTAAACTATCAGCGGACTAAAATTGCATTTCTTAAATATATTTACTGTAGAAACTATAAGTTATTATAATTAATAAACGTTATGTAATTTGGTAATCGACTATAGCAATTGAATTTTTTAGTTCTTAAATTAGGTTAAACTAATACAGATAACTAGGTTATTTTAGTTTTTAAATTTTGTCATAATAATAATAAATTTTCAATTAAATTTAATTATTCTACTTTTTAAACTACTTACAGACCAAAAAATAGGTTTAGTTTCTAAACTAGGTTATACTATTGCTAGGTTAAACTTTATTACTGTAATTCCTAATAAAAAAGAGTATCCCAGTTCTTTAACAAAGTAATTCTACCTGAAACTATTTGTAGACTAATCCTAGATTAGGTATTTTAGTACTTAAATTAGGTTATAAAATTACTATGTTTAACTTTGTTATTTTAATGCCTAGTAAAAATATTCTAGTTCTTAAACTAAGTAATTCTACGTTAAACTACTTCTAGACTAAAAATAAGTTATTTTAGTCCTTAAACTTTACTAAGTTATACTTCGTTATTCCATTTCCTAATAAAATAGATTATTCTATTTCTTAAACTAAGCTATTCTAAACTACTTTTAGACTAAAAATAGGTTGTTTCAGTTCTTAAACTAGGTTATAATGTTACTAGGTTAAACGTTCTAATTTTAATTCCAAATAAAATAGATTATTCTAGTTCTTAAACTAAGTCATTATTTGTACATGTAGACCAAAATAAGTTATTTTAGTTCCTAAACTAGGTTATTCTGTTACTATGTTAAATTTTGTTATTCCAATTCATAACTAAATAAGATTGTTTTGGTTATTAAACTAAAATTCTAAACTAATTATAACATTTCAATTGAAATACTTAATTTGAAAAGAATAAAAGTTGGTTACACAAAGTATCGTAATTAAGTTTTCTAAGTTGGAGCAAGGGGGAGATATGTAGGAAGATCTACTGGAGAGACCCCAAAACCCTTCCTCGGAATATTTTTGAAAAATTGTTTTAAAAACACATTTTATGATTATGTTTATGTAGTGTTTACAAAACAGGACAGAACATACTAGAAAGTCCTTTTTTTCAATGGACCTTGCAAAACTCAAGTAGGATATTTGTGGGGCCAAAAAATGTTAACCTACAAGACAAAATAAATTACGTGAATGTTACTTGTAATACAATTATTTAAGAATTGCATATTCGGCGGGTGAACAGCTGATGTGACATCCTGTTTTGACTGAGGGATCCTATGTGTCACACGCCCTAAGCCAAATAAACCACGGGTCTTACGTACATATTTGAGATACTGTAGGTTCCTTTTTAACTATTTAGAAAAACTCTACAACTGTAGCAGTATAAATGCCTTAAGAAACGCGTATTTATGACCAATCTCCCTTTATAAAAGAAAAAGTCATTCACTCACTGATAACTGTATCTCAAGAACAACAAAGCCTACAAAATTGAAATTTAACTTGGAGGTTACTTGTGAGTGCATATTAGGGGCTTGGTTGTCGATGTGACTAAAGTACCGATCAGTCAACTGCGTCACTGAATTACGCACCTAAAGTTTCTTAGTTCGAGCAGCAGTAGAAAAAAATAGATAAAAATACTATGCATGCTTTTTTTAAAAAAAATCGTCTGTTAAGTGATTTAAAATGACTTCTTTCTCGAATACAAAAATCTCGGTTTTTTGCACTAACTGTACGGTTTTTACGGAAAAATAGCTTAAAACTTTTCCCCTTTGTTATAAGTAGGCCTAGGTGTGACAAGGTTGGAAGCACTCTAAAAATGTCACACGCCTATTTAAAAGAAAATGGCGGCCACTCAAAATGCCTGATTTATTTGTTTGTTACATTGAAGAGGCCTAATTTGTCCGCTCTTCAATGGCAAACAGGTTTAAATTAAAATCTTTATATTTGTTAAATACAAAATTGTTAGTAGATTTTAGGCTCACTTAAACTGTCACACACTTGTTAGAAACAAAATGGCGGCCACTCAAAACGCCAAATTTACTTTAAAAGTGTGATATTTTCCGTGTCTCATACGCCCTGAGCCAAATAAGTCACGTATCTTACATACATATTTGAGACACTTTAGGTTCCGTTTTAACCATTTAGAAAAAACTATACAGCTGTATAGTTTAACTGTATAAATGCCTTAAAAAAACACGTATTTACGGCCAATCTCTCTCTTTATGAAAAAGAAAGTCATTCACTCACTGATGACTGCATCTCAAGATATGCAGATGATAATGCATATTTGTAAATGCATATATTAATTGTACAGGTTTTAAAGCAATTCTCTGAGCGTATTTTCATTTTCCATTTTTCTTTCTAGGGGAGGGGATAAATGATTTCCTGATCCTCTCTGTAATTACCACTGACTGTAATACTAATACTGTTTTGCATAATCTATCAGCTGATTAATTTTTTCTTTACTAAACAAATAATTGTCACAAAGCTATTTATTTACGTTGTGTTAAAAATAATGGTTGTTTGTTAACGAATTTCCATTGAAAAAAGTATATATATATATATATATATATATATATATATATATATATATATATATATATATATATATATATATATATATATATATATATAGAGAGAGAGAGAGAGAGAGAGAGAGAGAGAGAGAGAGAGTGTGAGAGAGCCTGTGTGTGTATGTGTGTTTGTTCGTGTGTGTGTGTGTGTTTTGCGATGCAAAAAAAGGTGAAAAAATCTTTTATAGACTACCTGGGGTAAAGTACGCACTACCCCAGAGTGTGGGACTCAAATTAAGTTCAAACTTAAGCTCAAACTCAAGTTAAGATATATTGTTATCTACTAAAAAAACCACCAAAAGCATTCCTCTTCTGTAAACCCCCCCTCCCACGGAAACGCCGCCAGGCATTACTTCGTGGAAAGGTGGACTGGCTGACCGCCTACTTTTCTACAGAATTGGCTCTCCTTTCTCGATACTCAGCCCTCAACCTCTTCATGACTACTGCAGCGAATCCCGCAATGGCCCTCCAGTTGGCCTCTGAAGCCATCATTGTCACAACCAGACTTTCCGGTGTAATGCTGCCACGCAGATAAGTTTGCAGCTTCATCCTTTCCTCGTCGAATCTCCGACACCGGAAAAACACATGCTCCGCATCTTCCTCCACTGCTGGAAGACAGAAGGGACAAGCCGAGTCTGTTTCTAGCCTGAAACGGAATAAGTAAGCTCGGAAGCAACCGTACCCAGTGAGAATCTGTGTGAGATAGAAATCCACCTCCCCATGATCCCTGTTGTACCCATCCTGGATGTTACCTATGAGTTGGTATGTCCATCGTCCATTTGTTGATTCGTCCCACTGTCGCTGCCATGTCTCCAGGGTCCGATTTCGCTCCTCTGTAATTGCTATTGTATGACTATACAACGGCTCAGCACTTCGCTTGCGCCAGTAGAGCCTTGTTCTTTTATCAGATCAGCCATCAGCTTCATTGGGGGTGCGCCCGCCACTATGCATGCAGCGTCGTAGGAAACTGTTCGGTAACCTTGTGTGTGTGTGTGTGTGTGTGTGTGTGTGTGTGTGTGTGTGTGTGTGTGTGTGTGTGTGTGTGTGTGTGTGTGTGTGTGTGTGTGTGTGTTGTGTGTGTGTGTGTGTGTGTGTGTGTGTGTGTGTGTGTGTGTGTGTGTGTGTGTGTGTGTGTGTGTGTGTTAGGTGTGTGTGTGTGTGTGTGTGTGTGTGTGTGTATGTTAGGTGTGTGTGTGTGTGTGTGTGTGTGAGCACGTTCACGTTCGAACTTTCACTTTCCGATTTGATTAAAATTTGACACAAAAATCGATTTTGTTAATAGCTTGGATTTCGTTAACCAGTTAAATTCGTTGAAACAGTTTCGAAATGGCGGTCACTTCAAAACTTTTAAGTGCACAATTATTTTGTCTTAAATCTTTTTGAAAATCCGATTTTACCATTGTAATGAAAACACAAATTAGTATTTTCAATTTTCAAAATACATTGATTCAAAGAAGTAATTTGATGACCGTCAGGGTTCATTTTCGTATGTTCAATGTAATTTTGGCTTTTATGGTGTTTATGATGGTGAAATCAATTTCAAAAAGAAGATAAAATTCGCTTCTATTAAGTCATCGAGACAGTTACGTGCAATGTATAACGGTGGACTCGAAAAGCGTTTTCCACTATGTACTTTTCTAAAATTTTCCAAATCAAATTTTGAATACAGATAATAGATTTACTCTGTCTGTAAATTGTTGACATATACTGTTGTGTTACAAAAGACAATTATTGCAAATAAAAGCTACGCCTATCTTATCTTCACACGGCCTTGGTGATCTTAGTTTGAGTGTTTCAATTTTTTTTCTGTACCGCCTCTATTTTAACAGTCATAAGTACTGTATACACAATTACAGTATGTAGGCCTAATCAATTATGGCTGACTGTTTCTCAACGAAAGCTATAAATAAAATTCCTATTTACAATTTTACGCATAATAAAAATTCTCAGAAATATTTCATTTCGATTTTTAAAAAATCGATATTAAAGCTGATTTCTGTTTTTATTTTAATTCATATTGCAGGAAACATTCGATAATTTTCCACCTTACACCAAATATAAATTGTTATTCTATGATTTTAAAACTAGTTGAAATCAATAACTGTCACTTGGTTGAACAATTAGTTTCAAATTGTTTACAAGACTTTACTTTCATCATAATAAAAACTGTGTACACGAAATGTAATACACGTTTCTTTAATTCACACATTTAGGATTGTTTCAAAACGAATTAGAAATTATTCTCAATAAACGAACGTTCTTTCAGTAAAATTCAAAATGGCCGGGAACAAAACTTGTGTATCTTTTTAAACAGCGAAGTTTTAAAGCGGCACAATCAATAGACCTAAGTTGCAACAATCAAGAAATTTAAAAACGGCTGTCAAATACAATAATATAAAAAATGTGTAATGTTTGAAGATTATAAGAATTTAAACTATATTTACACAAAATGTAATGCACCTTCGTTTAATTTAGATGTTTAAGATTGTTTCGAAACGAATTAGAAATTATTCTCAATAAACGAAACAATACGAAGTTTTTTCGGTAAAATTCAAAATGGCCGCCAACAAAACGTGTGAATCTTTTTAAACAGCAAAGTTTTAAAGCTGGACAATCAGGAAAACTAAAAACGGCGGTCAAGTACAATAATATTCACGTTTGAAAGAAAATATTTTCTACTAAGTTTCGCCCATAATTTTATTTCTTTACGCCCACAATTTGCGTTACAAAATTAAATATTTTTTTAGTTCAACACAGCGACAAACGAGTTCTGTCGTAAAAAACACAAGCTAACACTTTAGGCGTGTACAAACACCCGTTATCTCAGTTTGCATTTTACCACTAACTTGTCACCAAACAGCCAGCAGCGTGGAGTGAGCAGCAGTTACGTCTGACAGGTTCTCCTAACCTCCAAAGCGTCTTGGTCCTCGCACTCCTCATCCCCAAACGTTGTCTGTAACACGACTAAACGAAGTCCTGTTATCGACCAGAGGAACCTAACTGTGATTAGACAAGACGGATTTTATGCCTAAGACAAATGTTACTATCAAAAATAAGATAAAAGATAAAACTGTGTTCCAAAGATATTAAATAAAACTTGCATATATCCCTAACTCATTACGCGCCGGCGGAGTGTTTTATTTTTTTGTGATTCGGCGAATTTAATTGTGTTTGTGGAATTTTCGTTTTTAGCGGCCCGATGAAAAGAAAGTGTTTGAAATCTTGATTGGCAATAAAGCTAGGTACTTACATGGTACCTTACGCAGGTTTTCTGTGTCTCGGTTTTGTGCTTCTAGGTTTTGTGCTTCTATGTTTTCTGCTTTTAGGTTTTCTGATTCTAGGTTTTCTGATTCTAGGTTTTCTGATCCTAGGTTTAGTGCTTCTAGGTTTTCTTCTTCTGGGTTTGTGCTTCTACATTTTGTACTTCTAAGTTTTCTTCTTCTAGGTTTTGTGCTTCTAGACTTTGTGCTTCTAGGTTTTCTGCTCCTAGGTTTTCTGCTTCTAAGTTTTGTGTTTCTAGGTTTGGTGCTTCAAGGATTTGTGCTTTAATGTTTTCTGCTTCTAGGTTTCATTACCTTTGCTACTCCTTCTCTTCTCAGTATGAGCTTTTGCACTCGAGATAGTCGTTTACACAAAGTCTGTCTGATTTGAGAAAGGCTATCGCTTTACAGTTTTGAGGTGTTTAACTCCATTTCTCTCATCTTTCACTGGGAGTTGGGTAGATCCACCTACATGCTTTAGCGTCCTTACAGTCTGCTGTAACTCACTGATTATGAGTTCAATGGAGTCAGTACGACCCCTGTTTCCTCTTCCTTCGTGCTATTTTCACTCCTCACGTCTATTTTTATCAGTTACCCATTGTCGTATAGGCTTTCAAGTTTTGTTTTAAGCCATCTAAATCCCACAAGTAGCTAGTGAAATAAAATGTCCACCCGTACAGAGCGTAGCATGCCTAGATAAGGATAAAAAACTGGAGGTCACCTGGTATCCAGAGTCCGCATACTTAAGTTAAGCTCTTCCTTAACCATGCAGACTTTGGCGTAAGTTCTTCCACCTTGTTTTGGTATAAAGGGATCTAATCTAAGAGCAAATAGATATAAAACGTTATATCCGGGTAGGGCATCTCAGGACTGCCTCGTTGTACTCACAATGTGTGATTTTTCAATAAAGAAAGATTTTTCAAAATCATTACTCGTCCACGAATTGTACGAATGCAAAAGTCAAGGTACGAATTTTTTTAAAAACATGACGGTTTGATAAAAAATCATTCTATAAAATACTGACATTTACTTTTTTTTGTGTTTAACGTCTGACTATTGTGTACACTTGGCTGTGGAATGGGATGATTTATAGGGTATGAAAATGCCAAGCCCTGGCCGGGAATCGAACCCGGGTCCTCGGGGTGAAAGCCTAGTACGCTATCAACTAGGCCACCGAGGAGGCCCTGACATTTACAGTTAGTTTTACTTTGCTATAGAATAAGATAGCGCAAGCAGGATTACGTTTCAGTTCTTTAGAGGCGGTTTGGAGATATCAAGTATGTACGAGTTTTACTTTTTCTTCTTCTAAAACGAGGTTTTTTGCTTCTTCTAAACAGTTATGTTTGACTCAAAATACGTTATTAATAAAGAATTAAGTGGGAATCGAAAATTAAAAAAAAAACTATTTAGAAATAAAAAAGAAATTGAAAAATATATACGCTATAACCAATGGTTTAGGAATTTAAATGGCTGCCATTTTGTACAATTTTCTTGGTAATGAAGTTGTCCAAGTTATTAAAAGAATCAATTTTTGTGCCAAGTTTTGCAAATACAAATACAAACATAATACCCTTTTTCCTTTTCCTTTTTCATCGAAACACATAAATATTTCGACACGAACAACAATTAAAATAAAATAAATAAATGTGTTTTATATTATTTACACTTTTCGTAAACAATAACATTAAACATAATCTCCGTTGAAATATTACGAGTAGAAGGAACAGCTGTTGAGAAAAATCATCATGTTTAGATAAACACCCTCGTTACCATAGCGTAATAATTTTTCCGTTA
Organism: Callitettix versicolor; assembly: GCA_022606455.1. Lineage (NCBI taxonomy): Eukaryota > Metazoa > Arthropoda > Insecta > Hemiptera > Cercopidae > Callitettix > Callitettix versicolor. The sequence goes on from CM040187.1 coordinate 25,940,845, forward strand.
CGTTTTTCTATCTATAGAGTAGATTCAAAGTTTTAAAAAAATCGTAGAGCTAGATCTATAAATTCAGTTGTATATTATCTATAATTATGACATCGGATTCTGGTTATAAGATTTCAGCTTTTTGACAGCCTATTTATTTTTACGCTGGTATAGATTTAAAACTATTCGCGTTCAGACGCACAAAGCACGCGCGTTCACAGTAATGTGTACATAGACCGTCCAACAAATATTGTCACAGCTGACCCAAGTTCAGTACGGGATGTCTTGAAGTTCTGCAGGAAGTCGCTAATTTGTCGTACTCTTGCATTACTGACCCACTTCGGACAGCAGATCCTTCAGATACTGGTAATTTTCAATGCGGTCATATTCTTGATAGATTTAGGGCATGTCTAAGGTGTTATAGCACCAGTCAAGTTGCTGCACAGAAACTTACGCGATTCAAGGTCATAAGTGCGAAACTGTCGCAATTTACCCAAGCTGTTGACGCCGATTCACCATCATTAGTCTAACTGACATAGACTGATCAAAAAATTCAGTTTGCCGTCACGGAATGCTCTACCTTCACGGAACGTTCTAACACATCCATAAGCGCACTCTAGTATCACCGCGGGAAACAGCCAATGGGAAGGCCAATGACATGAGCAGAGAAACAAATGAACGAACTCTTAGGCATACTTTGCAACTAGTATGGGTTCGCAATTTAAGTGGAACGGAGGGGAAAAGATGGGTACTATAAGCATCCATTTTGTGTTTAGTGATTCATAAAATGTATTTTTAAAGTGAAAATTTATATGTTCGCCGTTGACAAAACATAGGTATAAACATTTGCTTTCGCGTCACGCTTGAAGCCATAATGCATACCTCACAGCATATATTGTTCTTGCATGTATCTAGATTGGAAGTGGCTACTTCTAAACAGCTGATTTCGCACAATAGCTTCAATATCATTTTAATTGAGGTTATGTTTATTGTTATTGTTAATTTTTAAAATGTGTATTTTCCAAATTTGTGCAGTTAAGCTATTTAATGTATATGAACTATACTAATTTTTGTATGCCAGACTTACAAACATTTATTATTATGCTTAGATAGTTAAACTGGCAAAAGTAGGGTTATAAACTGATTAATTATTAAAGTCCCTTATATAGCCTAAGATAGGGCCTACTCAAATTCATACCCTGTGGCACTTTCAGAATTTTTAAGTTGTGTACCTGTACACACACACACGAAATTTAATATGAAAATAATTTTCAAGAGTTGCCCTTTCCTGCTTGCATCTAAATTTTTATAAAAATAATTAAGTCATAATAGTGAAAAAGTATACAGTCAGACATGCCAAAATGAGTCACTTCTGTCGGCCAGTCCCGCACTGCCTGTTTTTTTTATAAATAAATAAATCTATTTATTTATGTTGAAAAAATGTTGATTAATTAACTTCGAAATATAAATGCTTAATTCAACAAATAATAAGCAAGTAGAGTCATTTCAAAACAAGGTAAGCAAAATTTTGTGAGTTTTAAAAATTGTTCAATTAAAAAAAATAGTCCCGAGATATGTACTTCGCAATGTTACCTATACAAAATAAACATTCCTGTTACGGATTTGTCAAATATTACGTCATACGAGCGTTGCGACTTGAATGAACGGGAAGGAAAGGGTTCGTCTGGTGACGTCACAACCTGCTCGCGTCACGATGGAAGGGAAAGACCTAAGGCGCGACAGGATATGGTTCCGCCGCTGAAGATGAAAAACTTAAACTTTATTGTAAACTCTTTTAGTGCTCATATTGTTGGGGCCGCGCTTCAGTTGAAAAAGTATTTTTAAAAACACGAAAGTGAAAGTGGTTTTTTTGAAATGGTAAGTAAATTTAAAAAAATAAAATCATAATTTTTAGACGAAAGTGTAAAAATATATCCTTGCAATATTTCGACTTTAATAAGGTTCTAAGATTACCTTTTTTACTTTGTAAGAAGGAGGGAAATATTCTGTTACTAGTTTACTATTCGAATTATTTACTACTTTAAACATATTACATTTATTTTGTATTAAACATAATAATTAAGTAAAATGTTTTTATTTTTACTTTGATTAAAAAAAATTAATGCACTAATAAATTACTGTTTTTATCAATTAATGTTTTTAAAGTTTGTTAAGACTTCTATGAGGGGCGTTTTGGTGTAATGGAATTCCGTGAAGCCCTCATAAGAAAAAGTAACAGTTAATATTAATTTTAACACTTTCAGGTAGAAGCAAAATAAATAATATTTTCTATAATTCATAATATTTTCTAAATCACTAATAAGGCCTATATTATTTAGGATATTTTTCCAAATTTTTTATTAGCTAAATTATATTTCTGGTGTAATAAAAAAACAATTCCTGTTATTGAACCATAAAATAAAAATCATGTATCATATTTTCTCTTCCTTTTTATTCGAAAACACGACAAATTAACATAGCTAGTTTTTAACAGTATAACCTATCACCTGTTCAATGAAAGCAGCTGATAGTTACGAATCAATATTAAACAACTGATCTTTTAATATAACTACTAAAATTAAATTAACGATTCATTTAACATACTGTATTTACATCGGTCAAACGTCTTCGTACTTTCCGTAGTGTAGTGGTTATAACGTGCGCCTCACGTACGGCACGTTTCCGGTTCGATCCAGGGCGGAAACACAAGAAACCTTAATTTAATTTGAGAATTGCGACGCGCAAAATATACTGTTATATATCAATATAAATTTGTGCATTCGTATCACGCAAAATCCAACATCACAACTAGCTCTAAAACTGATTCATGTTAAAACTAGAAACTATTATGATACCGAATGTAGGTACAGTACCATAAAGAGTTTATGTAGAGTCTACGTTTTCATTCTCCCCTCTAATTTGCCCTTCTAATGTTAAGTTTTAAAAATTTGGAAAAATTTATAAATCTACTTTGTAAAAAAAAGTACACAAGTAGAACTCGGGGAATTACCGACAGAAGCGAAGCTTTTGTTAATGATATCTTTGCTGAATATATAACGAGTTTGAAGATATGTTCACAAATATCTCGTTTTGTTTAAATAAATAAATACGTGAACCTATCTTACATATTATTTATTGTAGTTATAGTAAAACATCAGTTGTTTTATATTAATTTGTATAGATCAGCTGATTTCATTCAACGACTAATAGGTTATTTGTTTCAAAACTATTTATGTTGTTCAAAACTAGCAATATTAAACACAATTATTAGGCCTATAAACGTTTATATTCGTTTCGAACGTATTATAAAGGGTTACAATGTGCATGTGTTCTTCAACTAAGGAAAAATACCGAAACCAAATACCGAAACGCAACGTTTTCATATAATACGCGCGTACTGTTATTGGAGAAGAAAAAACAGAAAAAAGAAACAAAATTCGTTCGCTCGTTCGTTTCGTATTTCTGTTGCATTCTTCCGTTCGGCAGACTTTTTTTTCTATTCCCTCTTGTTTAGAAAAATTTACCAACACTTTGCAAGTTTTTTTCTTTTTGTTTAACGTTCATTACCTTATGTCAGTGAGGACGAAAGATGAGCGTTAAAGGTAAGGGAAAAGCAACGGGAGCAACTGCGGCTCAAAGTAAGAACCTTTAGGTGCACAATTCAGTGACATAGCAGACTGACTTAGCAAGATCGAACACCGAGCCCTTGAAAGGTTTAGGCACTGTTGGCAAAAGTAAGCAAAATACAACTCAAAATAGTTTTTATGTTTGGGCACCAAATACTTTAAAAAAAGAAATTCGCTTCTATCCTGTCAGCGAGACAGCTGCGGGCCGCGATTGTTTTCGAGTTTACACAACCAGACATCATGCTCAGATGTTCTAACAAGCTATTTCTGACTCATGAGCCGCGAAGAAATGGTGACTTGTGTTCACAGAAACATATATCCTTTCATGTAGTGATGGGGAGCTGTGAATCAGTTACTGATATTTAAAAATCACAGTTCGACCTGTGATTGATCCAACTATAATAGCAGATCTTAACTGTGATTTCACTAACGGTTTCGTGGTACTAATCTATCGGCAAGGATAACTAAATAATGTACAGTTAGTGTGACTGTGATTTGACTCATTCAATCACGTTTCACTTGAGTTGTGCAGTGGTGTTACAAGTCGTGATCACGTGATCCACAGCCACACATTACAGAGAAGCGTCAGTTTATCTCTATATTTTGTTAAATGTTTTTATACGCGCGAATGATCGTACCTGACTTACTGTTTTGACATTATTACCTTAGTTTCTGTTAACATATATTTTACCTAAGTTACTATAGTTATAGTAGCTTGTAATCCTAATTGTATTTATGAAAGTGAGTGACAGGTTTTGTAACACAAAGGATGGCGACAGAAAACTTACAAGTATGATACGAATTATATTACTCCTGAAAAAAAATTAACACAAACGGTTGTGGGCAATATTTGTACACGGTGACGCATATATGAGTAACACAATTTTCATTCTAAAGATTATTGTTATTGAACCAAAAATAAAAATCAAATATCTTGTATCATTCTCCTTTTTATTTTAATTAGAATAATAGGGCCTATATTGTATTTTATTAAATAATCTTGTATATATTGTATTTGTTGTTATTTTAATTACGATTTGTTTTCGAAAACAAGATTGATAACGTAGTTATTAACATCATAATCTGAAACGTACTATAGTCATCAGCTGTTCAATGAAATCAGCTGATCGTTGCGAATTATATAAATGATAAATAATATAATATAATATATATTATATATTATAATATTATATAGTATATATAATAATATATATATATATTATATATAATATTATATAATATAATAATATATATTAATATCATATATATAATATAATATAATATAATATAATATAATAATATAAATAATATAAACGATAAATTAACATGGCTAATTTTTAACAACACAACCAAAACGTATTATAAACTATCAGCTGTTCAGTGAAATCAGCTGATCGTTACGAATTAATATAAAACAACTGATCTTTTATAACTACCAAAATTAAATTAACGATCCATTTCATGTATTTACATCGGTTAAACGTTTTTTTATTTCCCTTAGTGTAGTGCTTATCACGTGCGCCTCACACGCACAAGGTTTCCGGTTCGACCTCGGGCGGAAATACAGGACATTTTTAATTACAATTAATTTAATATGAGACTTGCGACGTACAAAATCCAACATACCAACCTGTCCTAAAGCATGATAAATGTTAAAATAATGCCCCTTTATTTTCTCTTTTAAATAATGAAATATTGAAAAGAAATACTATTTTTTAAAGCAAAATTTTTTAAAAAATCGTATTTTTATGGTGATAAAAGTTGATGTTAAACCATAAACATCAAAATTATCAAACATAAACTTTACATAAACATAAAACTTTACATAAGTTATAAACATAAACTTTATGGATAAAGTTTGTGTAATTATTTTGTAATCCTGTATTTTGCAATAAGTATATTCTTAGACTACATATATACTTGCTTTAAACCTTTAATTTTTTAAGTTACAGTATAAACTGGTTATATAAATTAATTAGGTAAAATTAATTTTTTGGTTGTGCATGTGATTCATTTAGTCATATTTCACTTCTATAGTTAGTATCTATTACCAACAGCTACGGGAGCGATGGAGTGTTAGCCATCAATCATAATCACAGTAAATCACAGGTTAAAATTACAGCTTTTCCGAATTAGCAATCACAGTTTGTACTGTGATTGTAAAATCACCATTGATCAGTCTTACGCAAAAATCAATGACGTCATTCTTCAGTATATATGTCAATGCCAGCACACCTTAAATAACTTGCAGTGATAACGTTAAAGTTTGTTTAATCATTTCAAAAGTAGGTTTGTAGTTTACAACAAGGCGATGGGGAAGTATCACACATGAAGTCAGAACTGGAGTCAGAATTGAAATGCGAGTAAATTATATTTTTTGTAATTCTCGGCGAGACTAAAATTACAAGCTTTTTTCATTACTACCATAACTACTCGCAAGCCTAAAAATTACCCGCAAATCGGGTAATTATCGGCCAATTGGCAACACTGCTTTTTAAATAAAACACTAAAATTTTCTTGACCTTGACCGCAGGTGGAAGACATGGACGAAGGAAACGGTAACGCCAGTAACGCTGAAGCGCCGAGCCCTAACCAAGGGGTCATCCGAGGCGGGCAGGTAGTGAGGACAATTACCACTTCCGGCAGAATCACCAACACAAGGATAGACGAGGATGGTATGTCTTCAGCGCACAACTCTGCCTGTCCTTCGCCGGCCGATGATCGGAGTTTCACGGAAACCACGCATGTCAGGTGATCAGTGTATGAATGAATTACTTAATATTCCACTGTGACCTTTGAAGACCTATTGTGCTCCCTTTCTATATTGCTGAGATGCTCAGTTACGACGCCTTCAAAACCGATACAGTATAATAGTACTTTCTACATATTACCCTAAGTAAAGAATAATACAAATGCACAATGTTTCATTTAAACAAAATTAATATCACCAAACTGAACTGGTGAACTACTTCGAGACAATACATCGTAACTGCAAAGCGACTTTTCTGAGAGTCATGCTGCGTGTTCATCCTCGAACTGGCAGTCAACTAGACGACGTAACGGCCAGTAGCAAGAATGCCTCTACACTAGTTTGTCTAGGTTGCAGCTGATTTGAAGCTGTGTACGTTTGGATGAAGAATTGTTTAACAATATTTTCATATCGTTAACTTGGTTGAGGCACGCTACTGGACACCGTATCGAGTCCGGATGGTACAACGTAAAATCTCTAATGTAAAAACAAAATATTAAACACTCATCCCTTATTATTTTATGATAACATTATTTTTACTGGAAAATAAATACAGCTAGAAAAAGTTTAAAATTTTTTTTAGAGATTAGCATTTCTTGTTTTAGGCTGTTATTTTTCTTACAGTTTAAAAAAATTAATTATTTATTTACAAATTAATGTTTGATGATGCTTGTATCAAAAGTCTTCTAATTTTAATTCTTATAAAAGAATAACAATGTTCAAGATATATTTAACTGAAACAACACTTCATAAATGTTTCAGAACAAAAAGAATAGAGATGTCCTCACCGTCGCACGGTTCTTCGTCCGGCGATTACCACCAGCAGTACAAACCCACTCCGCCACCTCCGTCAACAATCTCTCCTCACGACTCACCCGCGCCACAGACCTTCCAAGAATCCGTGGACATCAAACCTCCAGTAAGGTACCAAAACACACCGCAACCTCAAGAGGTCCTGGTGAAAACCCTGACGAAGATTGAAGAAGGCGAACGCTACCAAGAACACTTCCAGAACTTCCAGAACCTCCCTCCCATCCAAGGACTAACGCATAACCGCTTCAACAACACCCCTCGTCCTGGACAACGTTACCCCATAATGGACCAAGAGAGATACAACTCTCCCCTCAGGCACATAGTGTCAGGATATCAAGAAGGAGTTGACAACCATTATCAAGAATCGATACACGTCAAATACGAAAGACCCGAGGAAGGAGAGAAGCAAGCTGCCAACGGGAACCCGGCAGACGGGACGTCTTATGTAACTTTGGAAACAGTGTCGTCGATCAATCACCAACCTCACGCTAACTACCAGCAGATACAGGCGTACAGCGAGGATAGCCCTCCGTCGTATAACCAACCCGCGCCCTACATGACGTACCGTGCGGATGGTTCTCCCTCCACCGAGATGACGTACGCTGTCAGTTACTCGCAACAGAAGGAAGAAAGTCCTGGAGGATCTCCTGTAGTGTATATGAAGTCAGATCCTACGCTGACGCCTTCCACTTCTTCCGCTGGTAGTCACGGGAAGGCTATCGGGTATTCCGTACTTCAGGGTCACTATGAGCAGCACAGCACATCTCCTGGTGCCCAGCAGGTCAGTAAATATGCAAATGTATGTTAAAACAAGAAAAGGATTAAGATTAGATGTGTCTCGTGTACGATACATGCTTGATTTTTCTTTATTAATTTCTTTTTATTTTAAGACGAAAAGCACATCGAGTTTATTATCGCTTCCTTAAATGTAAGTGTGAGTGTAAAGTGTTAAAGTTGTAAGTGTAGTGTTGTAAATGTAAGTGTGTTAGACTCGGGTATCGCGAGGGACCCTAACCTAAATCCTCTCAATAGGTGCAGCTAGCCTGCACTCCCTTGCGAGGGATCCATGTTTGAATTCAGTGTAAGAAATTAAAATAAATGTCCCAAAATTTTCAAAAATGCAATTATTTTTGGGATAAAACAGGTTAGGAAGCACCTGTGTAAGATTTTCCCCATTTCACTTCCGTTTCAAGATGGCGGCCTCTGATTTGACAATGACGAGTATACGCAGTTTTGGCAAAAACGCATTGACCGATTGTTTTGAAATTTAGTAAAAAGGAACTTTGTATATAATTTGAAAGACGAATGTATAAGATTTTTTCCCATTCATTTCCTCTTCAAGACGGCGGTCTTTGATTTAAGAATGAGAGCTATTTCCTGTAATGCTGACTGAACGGCAAAAACAATTATAATTTTGACCGCTTCATGGAGAAAGAGCAAACAATTTTAATTTTTAACAGTTTAAATTGTCGGAAAACGTTACGAGCGCTGTCGTAGAGCTCTCTGTATATTAATTAAGAAAATACTACGAGTAGTATATAGGTTCTAAGTAGGACTACAGTCTGTAGTAATAGTTAATAATAGTAACTGAATTTTATTATTAAAATTTCATGATACATATTAAATAAATTATGAATGTAAGTAGTAAATAATTATAAATAGGACTGAAAGTATTGTATTTGTAAAACCGTTACTTCAGATAAGTAAGCCTTACTGCATCTATATTCTGATACTTGTAAGTTAATATATTAATAGTGTTCTTTGGTCTTTGTATTCACGTGATTACTAAGTAACCAGTTACCTAGATGTAACTGTAATGGGTATTAGAAAGTAATCTATAATACTTACAGGTAACCATCTACGGCACTGGAGGTCCTGGTTACGCCGGCGCTTACTTGGGCAAGATCCCGGAATCACAGTACTGGACCGGGTCCTCAGGACAGCTGGACTACGTTGGGTACTCAGCTGCTGCAACGTCTTCTCTGCCCACAGTCCTGGGGGACGCCGTACCTCCTTCGTCTTCCTACGTGTACGGATCCAACAACGCATCGGCATGGTTAGAGGATCAGTACGACGCAAGTAGGTCCTCCGCAGCGTTTCTTTGTCAAATTAAACAGGCCTAGCTTATTATTATATTGGTTATATTATAAAAGGCCTTATAAATATTAAGATTATCCGCAAAAAATACAATTTTTATGTTTTCACCTGTTTAGGCCATTTTTACGGGGCTGAATTGTGACGTCATTACTGTTTACATTGCATTAAACATTAAATTTCATACACGGATTTACCGGTCAAGCTCGTTAAGATTAACTACATGTACTTACTGCTCATGACTGTAACACATTCTGAAAGCCATTACTAAATGGTTTATTGTTTTATCATTGGTTCCTTCTTGTAATGAAAACTTTAAAATGGCGTCCGTTTTTTGTGGAATGTGCCATTTGCCTTTTTTTTGTTTTAGGTTCACTACCTGAAAACCATGTCAGGTTATTGAGTATCAGCTGATTTAATGTATAGTAATATTTTTAAAATATTTAGGGTGATTTTAATATAAAACAAATATTAGTTCTGCCTAATTTCCGTAAAATTTCACTTTAAATCTTGTTTCTGTAAACCATTCTGCCTAGTTTGCATTTTGGCCAATAGATGGCAGGCTAGTACAAACCAAATTATACATTATGCAGTAATTGTTGGAAAAAAAATCATTTTTTCCAATAAATGACCGAAGATGTTTATCACGAGTGAAAACACAAGTCTGTTAAACTAAATGAACAATTGGCAAAACTGGAAAAGTTAAAAAATTTCTTTTCTTTGAGAAATAAAACCTTACTATAAATACCATCACAGTATTTATTTGACTAGGACTTTGATACTATTTATATTTTGTTCACGCATAGTTGTTGGACTTTATTTCTACCCACTTACTGAACTCTCTTTACAGACGGAATGGTAAACATAGACATCAAGGAATGCGTGAACTGTGCAGCGAACACAACTCCGCTCTGGCGCCGCGACGGTACAGGGCACCATCTGTGCAACGCTTGCGGGCTGTACAACAGGATCAATGGAGTCAACCGGCCTCCGGTACGCACGCACCAGAAGAAAGTCACTGCAGTGAGTAAACACAGATCGCCGTTAGTAGACTAACAAACCCGAAACACAAACAGAAACGAGACCGAAAGAACTACACAATATAGAAAGCAGCAGATTTATTCTTACACCTTACAACGCGGTAATTATTAAAGGAACACATTAAGTTAAATCGACACTAAGTCACTAAGTTGTCCATTTCCCCCTCTCAGGGTGATCCCACCGAGCCAGTCCAGTCACTAACTATAGTTGGTTGAACAGTCCAGATTCAACCAACTATAGGTAAACGGCGTGCTAACAACACCAGTGGGACAGAGAGAAAAAATGTGCGAGTGAGAGGTCGAGTCCCTACTCTCTCACCATAGTTCATTCCATTTCATTCATGAATTGACTGATTGTTTTGAAATTTGGTACAAAGGTATAAATCCCGAAAGGCGAATGCGAAAGATTTTCCCCATTCGCTTCCGTTTCAAAATGGTGGGTTCTGTTTCAACATTGAGAGTGTAGTTGCTGGTTATTTCCTGTAATACTGGCTGGAGAGCAAGACCTATCATAATTTTGACCGTTTATAGAGAAATAGCATAACATTTTCAGTACAGTTGGTCCAGTAATACTTTTCGTAAATATTACGGTTACCGGTTAAATTGGCGGAAAAAATTACGAGCGCTGTCGTGCAGCGCTCTGTGTATTAATTAAAAATGTAGGCTACTCTTCTGCGAACTGCTGTAGGACAACCGCTTTGAAAACGGCATGTTAAGAACACCAGTGGCACAGAGAGAAAACATGTGCGAGTGAGAGGTCGAGCCCTACTATCTAACCAAAGTTCCCTCCGCTATCGCTGAGTAATAACAGTTTGTAGACTCATATTGGCAGAGCCTGTATCAATGGACTGTTGGAAAGAGTTAGATGAGAATTCGCCTACATGCGCGAGATTTCTCGCGCAGGTCGTTTACTAACCGATTGGACTATAGTATCGCATTGTTTAAGCAAGTATCATCGATTTCCTTCATACTGAACACGTCCAGCCCAATCTGCTTCAAACCAGTCATGTCAAGACTGGCAAGGACTCAACAAGTTGAATCCTCGTCAGTCATCGAGCGTCGTTTCGTCACAGTTAGCACCCAACTTCAGTTTAGCTGCAGTAATTACACTGTTTGTTTATTTTAGCACTGTCTTAACACCATTAATGTAATGTTTGTTTTATTTTTTACGAAGTAAATTATATATTTTGAATTAAATATGAATAAATTGTTACAGGTTCCGTTCCGTTTTGTTATTTACAGTGAATGATTGTGATTATTGCACACAAAAGGAGATTTATTTTGTAAACACGTGATTTAGTATCAACAAAGAAATATTTTTTTCTATCAACTAAGTTACACAATTTTAAATAAATCCTTTTTATATCAAAAATACTTCAAGTCTTCGGGTTGATTGGCTCGGAGGTGATTCGTATTTTGATTCACTATTCTGTCGTGTAACACAGATCCGAACGTACTTTAATAGCATGCCTATATAATTTCCTTCTTTGTCGTTTCCTTTCTTCTACGAAGAATTCTGCGATGAGTAATGAACTTAATAACTGTATCCATCTCGTTCAAAGATAATTACAATACTAAATACACAATTTAGACACGTCAGTGACCAGTCCAGTATGAAACCGTTTGACTGGCGTGACGACTGGACTTGGTATGCACTCAGCCTTAATCTGCAAAGCACATAGCCAATCAGCGACAAGCACGTCATGCACATGGCGCGATAGTTTTGCTTTTAAAATGACCACAAGGTGCTGTAAAGAATAAACCTCTTCCACATTTTGTGTAGTTCTTTTTGGTTTATATCATGTCTGTGGATAGGGTGGTTTTAGTCTCTTAAGCTTCACCACTGTGCTTGTCTTTCTTTCAACTGTAATTCCGTAATATTCATCATAAGTTTGTACTTTACACAAACTGCAACTGGAACACTATTGTATTTCTTATAGAAAATTTTTTTAATACCCATAGCTTTCATACATACTTGACATAAAGGTCAAAAACAAAAGGAATCTAAATTTTCAAGAGGCTGAAATGTCTTAATTTAAAAGTCTGTTTAAAAAATTGGCCTTGGTCCAGAATTTATACAAAAACATATACAAAGTCGATTTTTAGCGGTAGTTGTAATTTATGAATCAAAAACAAATATTGAATTCGGTTTTCACTAAATGTTCTCTATTAATTTTTGAATTTTTCAATTGATTCCCTTTGGTGCTCTAAAGATGGAGAACGGAATCAAATCTAAATACAAAAGTACAAAATTACGAGTACCATAAACCACATTTCGAAATATTGTCTAATAAAAAAAAATACAGTGAAGTACATTTTACATGTTAACAAATTTCTGAAGCGAAGCTTTTAATGTTAGCTTTGGCGAGAAGAGTGAATAGAACGGAAGAATGTAACGGAAATATGGAACGAACGAGCGAACGAATTTCGTCTATAAATTTTTGTCTCTTTTTCTTTCTCCTTTCCGATAACAATACAAGCGTATTATATGAAAACGTTGTATTGCTTTGGTTTCGGTGTTTTTCCTTAGTTGAAGAACACGTACACGTTGTCAACGTTTATAATACATTCGAAATTAATATAAAGGTTTATAACAAATGTTGTTAATATTGCTAGTATTTAACAACATAACCTGAAATTTTTAAGGCTATCAGTTGTTCAATGAAATCAGCTGATCGTTACAAATTAATATAAAACAACTGATACTATAACTACAGTAAATAATATCTAAGCTAGGTTCACGTATTTATTTTAAAAAACAAAATAATTGTAAATATATGTTCAAACTAATTATATATTCAGGAACCATATCCTCCAGTTGCACACGTATACTCTTATGTTAAATGTCATTCATGAGTACCATTAATTGTTCCTGTTCTGGCAGTTTAACATACACACCGAACAGTTCAACTCTCTTCTGGTCTCAACCTCTGTCCTACTGATCCCATCCTCCTTTTTTTTCTTCTGCCAAAGCTAATCTATTCCCTTCTATCCTCTTCACATATCTTTCCTTTCCTCCATCTAATAGTTGTTTATATTTCTTACTGTATATTGTCATTTTTGCTTGTTTACTTTCGTTGAACTCAGTATTAAGACTTTATCATTTATTTCTTTTCATTATCCTGTTTCCTATTGATTACCTTTTTCTTTCGCTCCTTTTTTATTGTATTAACTCTTCCTTCGCTTCTCTTTACTTTTATAACTTTACGTTTTTCTATATCATCCACTCAAACTCATTTCCCCCTAAAGTACTTTACCATTTCGTGAAGATCCTTTTCTAAACTGCTATTGGAAACTTTGAAGAATACAATGGAGGAAAGAAAATTGCAAGACTGGGACACTTGAAGAGGGTAGAGGGGAATATATTGGCTAGATTAGTTTTGGAAAAGAAAAAGTAGAGCAAAGGAAATAAGTGCAGTTAGAAGAAAATGGAGTGGGCAAGACAGTGGTTGCGATTGCAATAGAATTAAACTATTCGGCGTGTATGTCAAACTGCTGTGCAGGCACGATTAATGATAATGTGATGAATTACTTAACGAAAAAAAGTAGATGTGTGAAAGGAACTGGGGGATATCTTTCCTGAATATATACTTACTTTGAAGATATATTTACAAATATCTTGTTTTGTTTAAATAAATATATACGTGAACCTAGCTTAGATATTATTTAGTGTAGTTTACTGTAGTTATAGTAAAAGATAAATTGTTTTATATTAATTAGTAACGATCAGCTGATTTCATTGAACAGCTGATATGATGTAATGAGTTTAAGGTTATATTGTAAAAATCTAGCAATAAACAACAATTATTATAAATGTTTATGTTAATATCCAACGTTTATTCCAAGATCATAACGTCCTCAGTGTATTTATCAATATTTTATCTTTTCTACCTTCTTGTGACCCTACATTTCCTCTATTATTTGATCCATTAAAACGCTAAATATACTATGTATATTTTCATAGATTATTTTTTCGTTATTTTTCCAAATTTATAAAATATGTGTACATAATTGATTATGAAAGCGATCACCTACCTCAACTTGTCATCATATATCTGTGTGAGATTTATAAATTTACAGGTTTTTCTTATTGTATACATTAATCTGTTATACTGTAATATAATTTTAACAATCGAAATGTGAACAGACAGGTAACCGGCGGTCAGGCGTGTCCTGCGCCAACTGTAACACTAGCACCACCACTCTTTGGCGGAGGAACAACAGCGGCGAGCCTGTATGTAACGCTTGCGGACTCTATTTCAAACTTCATAACGTAAGTTGCTACCACATTACCACAACTTTTGTCGCTTCTGCTTTTGTCCTGTGTTTGATTCACCATTCTTCGTTCATCAGTCCTAAACTAAATCTACTACCAGGAGTCCATCCACCGCGACCAGAACTCTTATACTCCGCTATTCAGCACACCTCTACGCCACGCAGTCTTCGGCGTACGCTGTTCCATCTTGGCCTGAGATTTAACGATCTAACCGAAGAGTTGATAGACGAAGAAGAAAGTTAAGATCCAACAAGAACTTCTAGGGGCTGCCAAAATCGTACTTACAGTTTGTGAGCCCTTGAGAAAATAGATATTGTACAGTACATAAATATACTGCATAGGAATTAAAAACACCTCATAATGTGAGCTCATTTCAAGGACAAAAATCTGGATTTTACCATGATAGCCGCACCAGAAGCTGATTTTCTAATTGTAAGTCGCTAGTAATAAGTCAAAATACAGATGATATGTACCAACTTAACGAAGTGACGTATTCGACAGTTTAGAAAAATATATTTTATTTTATTGCACGCACAGTTGGTACTTGTTGAAGCTCCATGATATCCAGGAAAATTTGAACATATATAGTTTCACAATTTTTTTATTTAGTGATATGTGTTTCGCTTTAAGCCTTCTTCAGACATAGTTTGTAAAGTGTGCGTATATATAATACAGTTGATATTAAAACTGGAGCTAGACTGCCAACCTACCAACACTCGGAACTACTCTACAAGACTCCACAACTTGCTCGGAAGGAAGTAGGAGGAATCTGGCCAAATTACTCAACATTCCGAACCGTATGAGTGCTTCGCCAGACCGCAGCCGACCTGGTAAACGCTCAGGCTTCTATTTCTCACGAGAGGCTACAACAAACATCAATTATACTAGAATATAAGCACACTTTATAATTTTTATATTCATTATTTTTGAAGATACCTTATGGTGAAACGTATGTCACTAAATAAATTAAAAAAAAGTGGAACTATGTAAAGGTTCTAATTTTTTTGAATAAAACATGGAAAAATCTATAATCCAACATCCAGACGTACAAGCCATAACCAGTAAGCAGACAGAGAGTTGAAGATCACTCATTACATTACACGCTATGGTAGTTGGTTAGTAAATTTCACCTTAACATAAGGAAAGATCAAGTTCTCTTTGATGTTAGCCCAGATAATCCGTGTCATCTCGTCTCCGTCCATCTCCACGACTGGGTTTTTGGCTGTAATGCGGGCGGTTGCATCTGTAACAAAAAACAATTTTTGTAATGTAACTGAGCCGAAAATATTGCAAAAACCATTACAAAAACGTATTCACATTCATTTACTTCTATACAAAAAAATCTAGTTCAGAAACTGCAGTACAACTAAAGCTAATAAAATTACGTGAAAACTTTCCCACAACAAACTGCCCACAAAACACAAAACGTACCTACAACAAACTGCCCACAAAACTTCCCCACAACAAACTGCCCACAAAACTTCCCCACAACAAACTGCCCACAAAACTTCCCCACAACAAACTGCCCACAAAACTTTTCCACAACAAACTGTCCACAAAACTTCCCCACAACAAACTGCCCACAAAACTTTTCCACAATAAACTGCCCAGAAACCTTTCCCACAACAATCTGCCCACAAAACTTTCTCAAAACAAACGTCCAACAAAACCTCCCTACAACAAACTGCCTACAAAACTTGTTTGTAATTCAGACCTTCATGCCAAACTTTGTCAAATGCCTGTGAAACGTCTAAGAATATTGCTGAGCAGACCTTCTTTTCTTCTAACGATTGTTCAATTACATTAGTAATTCTATGGACCTGATCAATTGTAGAGTGTTTATTTCGAAACCCAAATTGATGATCTGGGATGAGTTTAGAATCTTCGATAATGGGTTTTAGTCTTTTTAACAAAAGTTTCTCGAACAATTTTGACATACTTGGCAAAAGTGATATTGGTCGATAAGATGTTGTTTCGTTAGGTGGTTTTCCAGGCTTGGGGATCATCACAACTTCAGCCACCTTCCACATTTGAGGTACATATTTCAAACGAAATGATGTATTGATCAGATTGGCTAGCTTTACCAGCGCTCTTCTAGGATTTCTCTCAGAATTTGCCCAGTAATAAGATCAAAACCAGGAGCTTTGTTGAGCCTAAAGCACCTTCTGATTTCCTTTTAATTTCGATTGGTGTGGTTGATGGAATATCTACACTATCTTGTCTTATGACATCCAGCAGTTCCTCACTATTATCGGCTGCATTCGGTTGAAAAATATTTCCCAGGTATTCAGCAAAGAGGTTCGCCTTTTGTTGGTTATTTCTAGCCCAACTTCCATCCATGTTTTTAATAGGTGGTATTTGCATAGTTGGCCTCTTAAGTTTTCTAGTGATTTTCCAAAGAGAATATTCAGTACTGATATCATTAGTCAGTTCTCTCAAGGATTCACTTATGGTGTCATTCTTCAGCTGCCTAATTTTTTCCTTTAATTGTGACGTAAGATTGTTCAGCCTAGTTTTGTCCTGTGGGGCTCTAGATTGATGCCATTTTCTTCTTGCTCTTCTTTTTTCTTTAATTAGCTCCATAATATATCCAGGATAACTGTTACCTTTTAATCTCCTTTTGATTTCAGGGGTGTTTTCCCATGCTGCATTCTGTATATCATTGATGAATTTTTCAAGTTCAAAATTAAGTTGTTCCTCTGTCTGCAATGGCACCATCAGTTGGATCCTTTCTTCAAGTGAAATCCTGAAGCTCTCCCAATCCGTAAACTTATTCACCAGCACAGGTTTGCATGGCTTCCAGATAACACACTCACTTAGAGTTAAAACAATTGGTGTATGATCCGAATTGAGCTCCACATTGTCTTCTATGTGCATATACTTGCTGGAAATGTTTTTTGTAATGAAGAAGTCTATTAAATCAGGTATTTTTGAAAGATCTGTGGGCCAATAGGTAGGTTTACCTGTTGATATAGGATCACATTTATATTCTTTTATTGCTTTCAATAATTCTTTACCTTTGGTTGTTATAATTCTAGATCCCCAAAACGTATGCTTGGCATTGAAATCTCCTCCAATAATAAATCGATTTCCTGATGTTCTGAACAGTTCAAGATACCTTTCGGCTTTTATATTGTGCTTTGGTGGGCTATACAGTCCAACCACAGTAATGTTATAGTTATTAGTCCTGACACTCACTAATGTTGCTTGAATATCTTGCGCTTCAATTTTAGATTCCTCATTATGCTCGATATTATCTTTAACTATTACCGCGCTTCCACCCCTCGCTGTATTATCAGGATGAATTGTATGATAAACTTTATAGCCTTTAAATTTGATGAAGGATTGCCTTGTGAAATGTGTTTCTGAAATCAGACACAGATCAATTTTATTTATATCTAGGATTACCTGAAGCTCTTGTTGGTGATTAAGCAATCCATTTGCATTCCAAACCATGATTTTTAAAACATTTACCATTGTTATTAAATTTTATATTTTGAAGGTGGTTTCTTAATTCCACTCTCTATTTTCTGTATACGTTCCTTCATCTCTATAAATGCATCTTCAAGGTTTGATATTTTAGCAAGAATGAGTTGTAAAGACTGTATACAATCATTATTCTCACTATTCTGTGATTTCTGATGATTCCGATCCAAAGCAACAACCGAGGCATATGTTGTTTTATTATTATTACTACTGTTGGTTTCTTTCCTATGTTGAACTGGTGTATCTTTCATAAATATATTTCTAGTTGGCTTATTTTTACCTACATTTATATTCTTGATTTTTGTAGTTCTTTAGCTATAACACATCCTCTATAATTAGCTGGGTGTCCTTCACCGCAGTTTACACATTTTGGATTTTGTTTGTCGACCTTTAGGCATTCTCTGGTTATATGTTTACCAGCACATTTTACGCATCTAGGTTCTTTTGAGCAGAACCTTTGAGTATGTCCAAACATTTGACATCTTTTACACTGTGGTATAAGATTTGATCCTTTAATTGGTTGTATCTCCACTTTACATCCAAGGATGTTATCTATTTTGTAAATTTTATCAATATTTTCAACGTTTTCGAAGGTTAACATAAACATGTTCAATGGTGTTTTATTTTGCCACGACAGTTTATTGACTGCCGTAATAATCTTATAATCATGTTGTAATAAGAAATCTCTGATGCTGTCAGGCGTGCATGTATGATGCAGATTCTTTGCCATAACTCTAATGGGTCTGGATTGTTTATTTTCATATGTGTGAAAAGTAAACTTTGCTTCTTTCAGCGCTTTAATTATTTTTCTGTAGTTTTCGGAGTCAGCACAGTTAATTTTTGCTATCGTATTACTAATGATTTTAATTTTAAATAAATTTTCTGGAATATTACGGTGTAATAAATTGTAAAAATCCTCATATGTTCCAACATTATCAACCATAATCGGCGGTGGAATCGGTTCTTTTCTAATGTTAGTAACAGGTGGAGCAGTTGTTTTTGTCTCGGAACTTAACTGAAGAGTTTGAGAACATGTAGCACTCATTTTAAGTTGATCCACTTCTGGCGACGATTCAGCTTTCCGCTTCTTGGTAGGATTTTTCTTATTTCTTTTAGAATCCAATCTGTTTCTCGGACCAACTCTTCTTCGTCTGTACAATATTCAGTATTACAAGTCATATCCTGACTTGTTCGGCAATTAGTAGCATTGTCTCTGTTCAATACTTTCTTTAGCTCTTCATTGTCTGTTCTAAGCATTCCGACTTCCTTCCTCAGCTCTTCACAAAGATGCTTTATATCACTCAATTCAATCCTAAGCATTTCATTTTCGTTCTTTAAGGTAATCAGTTGACTTTCACTAGGATTTTGCTGTTTTTCTAAGTTCTGCTTAGTAGTTGCAGTTGTAGCAGGTGGAGATCTTTTTGTCAGAGATCCCTTGCCAAAGGGATTTACAAGTTCTTCTATCTCTTTGTTGATATTTTCGTGTGATTTGTCGCCCCAAAATCCTTGCGACTAGCGCCAGCCACCGGGGCTTTCACCCGATCGGAACCAGCGGAGGATTTACCTCTACAGGCTTGCCCTCTTGGGGGTATATCCGTACGTTTATCACACATCATAATTAATTGGTTTGAAATCAGGGTACCTTCCCATAGCCTATATAGGCAAAACTGAGAAAACCCAGTACAATTCTGCTCACCGACCCAGTTTCCCGCATCACTCCCATTTACAACTTAAGTGAATAACTGTATTTCATGGATTAGGTTTAAAACTTTTCTCATGTGACAACAAACTGGTCCTCCCAACAAACATCCCAAAACCAAACCTCCCCTCAAACATCCCACAAACTCCTCACCCAAACTTCCCACAAAACTTCCCCAGCAAACGTCCCACAAAACTTCTTCACAACAAACGTCCCACAAAACGTCCCCAAGGAAAAAACCCACAAAACTTCCTCACAACAAACTTCACACAAAACTTCTCCAGCAAACTTCCCATAAAACTTCCTTACAACAAACTTTCTCACAACAAACTTAACTAGCAAACTTCCTCACAACAAACTTTTTACAAAATCTCCCCACAACTAACGTCCAACAAAACATCCCAAGAGAAAAAATCCACACAACTTCCTCACAACAAACTTCCCACAAAACGTCCCCAGAAAACTTCCCACAAACCTTTCCCAGCAAATTTCCCACTAAACTTCCTTACAACAAACTTCCCACAAAAACTTCCCCGCAACAAACTTGCTCACAAAATGTCCCCAACAAACCTTCCTTGATAGGTTCGGAATTTATCAAAAAATAATTATTTAAAGAAAAGTAACGGCTATACGTGTTTTGGTTACAACCGCCAAAAGTATCTTGTCTATTTTAAAGTGGTTAAAATCGCCATTATCTCTTATAATATTATCAAATAATAACGGATTGTATCCACACAAAATTCGAAGTTACGGATTGCATATCCTGCGCCTTCAAACAACATAAAGCATAGAAGTTCGGCAAGACTATTGAGTATAAAATTACTAGAATCATAACCCTTATAAGAAGTATGTGAACGGTTGCTGCTGGTGGCACTTTGTGACAGAGTGTTTAACTACTTTTAAAGATATAATAGTACTGGGAATTTTCTCAAATGTCTCCACCCCTGTCCTTGCAGCATGCAGCTTTAGTAGCGGCAAATAGTCCAATTAGAAATTAGTTTTTCATATCGAACACGCTTTTTGTAACGGTGGCTGTATTTCTAGTCAGTTTGTATTAAATGGTGGAACGTAATTAAACAAATATTCAAGTATAATGAATATCTAATAACAAAATATTCGGATTTTGACTCACTCGTAACTTTTTCCGTCAATTTAACCGGTAACCGTAATATTTACGAAAAATGTTACCGGACCAACTTTATCGGAAATTGTATGCTCTTTCTCCGTGAAGCGATTAAAATTGTAAAAAACAAACAGTCTAGGAAGTATTACAGGAAATAACCATCAACTACAGTCGTCAACGTTAACGCAGAGGACGCTATCTTACAAATATGTGGTTCGAGCTTTTTACAAGGTTCCTTCGTAAGAAATTTCAAAACAATCGGTCAATTCGTTTGACCTAAATTGTACAACAAAGAAACAAAACAACCGTTTAAAGTCAAAATAGCGGTTATTCCATAGCTATACAAATATTACATATTGTAACAAAATATATTTGTAACGATCTCACAAAAACTGTACTAGATCTCAGGAGGGCGCTCATTTCAAGGTCACATGTCTAACTCCCATCACACAGCTCCATTTAAAATGAAAATTCCCTAAAAATTTTGTCTAGTTGAGTACGTACATTTTTAAAGACTAACAAGATTTTTGTGTCTGAACTTCTAAGAGCTTTTCACTGGCTGTTAGGGCGAGTTATCGATAAGAAATTCACAAGATATTTTTGAAAATGAGGTATGATAAAATTTACTGTTAAATTATGTCCTAGACGAACAGCATTAACCTACAGACAAAAATAAATAATTACTTTTGTCTTTGTGTTTATGCGACAATGTTATTTTCCCTGAATATCATTTGCTTTTGCTCGAGTAAGCTAAATGAATTGAAATATTTGAATGAATTCAATTTCTTGGAAACGACTCGCCTCACAAAACCGGAACCGGATCTGAGACAGAGCAAACATCACTTCCGCTCCTTGTCGGCTGAGGACGCACAGACGAGGATCGTTGTTTAAAAACTGATCTAGCAAATTTTAAATGTCACGCGGTCAAACGTGTGCACTTTGATTAAAAAAAGCGTTTGAGTCGTCAGTCTGAATTATCTGCAACTATTTTTTATAATACAACAAATACAATCAATGTACTTAAATCAATATGATCAATCGATGTAAAATGAATGCCTTTACGCTTTGTCACTATACTAACAAGTTTAAATAAGTCCTTTCATTTGGGCTGGCGCGCGCGCGCACACACACACACACACACACGTACACAGTACTTATTCCCTCCCTTCCTCCCTCTATCCCCCTTTACTCTCTGTCTCCCTCTCGCTCTTCTACCTTCCCTCGCTTTCACTCTCTTTTTCCCTTTACCTCTTTTTTCGCTCTCCGCCTCTCCTTCCATCTTCAATTCCCATCCCGTCCCCAACTCCTCCCTCCTTTCTTCTCTCTCTCTACCTTTCCCTCTCTTTCTCTCTCTCTCTCTCTCTTCCTCTCTCCTTCCATCTCAATTCCCATCCCAATCCCCAACTCCTCCCTCCTTTCCACTCTCTCTCTCTCTCTCTCTCTCTCTCTCTCTCTCTCTCTCTCTCTGAGCAAAATCCGAATAACCATTTTTGGAGAAATTAGACCGATTTACTTGTCCGTAGTTGCGTAATTTTGGTGTGTGTGGAATAATTGAATGTGAGAAAATTTGTTTAAAGATTTTGCACCATTCCGATATATTTTTAATGTAATTAGCAGCAATAAAATAGGTTTGCATGGTTTCTCTCGGTCTATACTTGCCTTTTCAATCATAATGACAGTTTGCCTTTTAATCTTCAGGAACACTAGGTCTAAGTGCGCTGTGAAGGGGGGGGAAGAGAGTTACTGACAACCGACCAGCTGAAAATCATTTTGTGCTTTTCAAACATACAATTTACCTTCTACAAAATACTATATCAGGTTATGTTTTCCCCTCTCCAAACCGCCGAAATACGGACTCATGCCAGTTGCAAAGTATGCGTAGAATATCGTTCTAGGGACAGTCTTCAAGCCGAAAGCAGCCTTTATGGTAATTTAATACAGCGTTGCTTGTTTGTTGTCGCAGGTAAACAGACCGTTGGCCATGAAGAAAGACGGCATTCAGACCAGGAAACGGAAACCGAAAAACCCGAATTCCGGCGTCTCTCCCAACTCTATGATGAAGTCTGACAACAAGAACTCAGGTACAGAAACTAGTGCTGGGCTTAAGAGTGTTTTCCTGTTAGCAGTGAATGATCTGAGCAGTGAACAGTAGCAGTGATTTAATCACAGTTAATTTTCAATATTCTTCTATTATTGCTTTGCGCGTGTAAATTCCTTGTAAGACAAAGAGCAGACAACACTGAGCAGAGAGCAGGATAGTTCAAGAGCAATCACAACTGCTCATCAAGGACGGATTAAAGTGGGGCGAAGGGGTGATCGCCCCTCCCGAGACAAAAGAAATAAAATAAATCCTATTTTACTGTCATAAAAAGGAAGTATATGCGTAGGATGCGAGGAAAAGGGTCAAGGAGGCATCTAAAACCTCTGAGGGGTCTGAAACCCGTTACATTATCATTGTATGTACATGAAATTTGTCCGTATGTACATATGTACGTCTGTACACTTTTTAACGGTTATATTGAGGGGGATAACGGGGTTAATCAATTAGATATTTTATGTTGGTTCTCTCTTCTTTTCCTGCGTTAACTGCAACAGCAGAAAGATCTTTCTCGACTCTAAAATTGATCAAAACTAATGATGACGAGGGATCAGCGTTAACAGTAAGAGTAAAGCAACGAGAGTAATTGCATCTATACGTAAAATAATACGTGTAGGAATATTGAGAAAAGGGGAAAGAAGAAAAAGGATGTTTCCTTTAGTACAAGTTCTGTTTAAAAATGAGTGCAATTGTAAATAATAAGAAGAAGAATTGTAAAATAGGAATCTAAAAAAAATTAAGTGCTTTTTTTCTAAAAAGGAGTAAATGTTTACATTTATTTTATATCTGTTTTAAGTCTCAAAACAGCTTAATAGTGCTAGGTTTTGAAGGTACTATTTTAAAAATTGTCATCCCCCCTGGGAGGTCCTCTTGTAAGTTGAATCATCCAACCGCCCTCCCACAGAATCGCATTATTCTGTGAGTGCTGTTCACTGCTCAGTGCTAAGAGCAGTGTTCTCAGTAGCAGTGATAGCATTCACAGTCTAACCTCTAAAAGAAACACATGTAGTCAATATAGGGCGTTATAAGTGTTGTTACAGACCTTACTCTTTACTCTAACTACACGAAAAATAAAGAGCTTAGAGTGATATTAAAAAAACCTGTTTTGATAAAAATATAGCCTACGTTTTCATGTCTCCCTAATCCGAAAAAGTGGTTTTTACTTGCATATCTCTGTTCGTCCTTTCGTGGATATCGTCTGTTTTGATAAAAAAATCTTTTCTCGAAATCGGCTCTAACGATTTGAATCGAATTTACCTCAAAGGAATTCCATACATGCTCGAACAAAATTTATGCGTTGTTATTTTCCCCAAAACAGGTTTAGTACAGGAAAAACGATTCTAAACGTTTATACCTCAGGCTCAAGTAGTGTTTTCAACAATTGTTGTTTGTTTTATTAAGAACTTTACTATTACAGTAACACAAATTCATCCGCGGAAGATTCAATTTATTACGATAACTTACACTTTTAAGTTCTTTTTAACGGAACTATATTGTGTGACATCACTGCTGTTTATTTAAACGGAGCATGATAGATTTACTGCGCAAGATTACTAAGCCTACGTCACCCAGCGAGGTAGTGCTCATGCGCGTTATTACATAATAAACGAGCCAAGTTAGTAAACACTCAACACCGAGTCCAGTCCAGGTTATTAAGTTGTTTTTTTAAATTTTGTATTATACCCAACAACCCAGTCGAGTTAGTGTAAGTTATTTTTAAAAATGTTTATTATAGTCTATTACACCCAACAGCACTTCATTTCGGGAGTGATGCGGCCACAATCGGCCAATGCGTTTGTTTAAAATTGCGTATATTCGGTCATAGTTAAATCAGACGTCGCCATTTTGAAACAAGTAAGTAGGAAAAAATCTTACACTTAAGTAATTTGGGCTTCACACAAGGTACCTTCCCACCAAATTTCAAAACAATCGGTCAATGCGTTTAGCCAAAACGGCGCAACGAACACACAAATCAAATGCCGAGCGGTCGAGTCAGTTATTATGTTAGTACATATACTTCTTGGGAAGGTACATCCCGGAGGGTCAACACTTAGGCATGACCTGTATACAGTTTTAGGTTCATTTTTACAGGACCGTGCGAGTGTTGCCTTCTCCCGCAATAACACAAACACTAATGCATTTACAAAGTATCGATTTAGTCACCTATCGATATGGGAGGGAACACTAGGCTTTAGTCGACTCTGTATCAACAATAAAAAGGTCCTTTTTGTATTTACACAAGATAACGTATAGCTATACTACAGGGTGTTCGTGAAGAACGATCTTTTCGGTAGCAGACCAACTAAATTTGTCTGGTAAATAATCATACTTTCTTTCGTTTTTATCACTAAAAATGTTAAATAAAAACATTCGACGAAAATCTTTTAGTTTTACGTAGATGTATTTGGTTTTTTTTCGAATTCGTAAAAGTGGTTTTTAATATAGTCAGTCTATCTACAGATTCGATTGTTTCCATGTTTAAACCTGATTTTGAGGTTAGGTTAATACAGTAAATGTTTTTTATTTCATACTTTTAACAGTGATATTTAAACAAAATTTAATGAACTGATTTGATAAATAAAGCTGATTCCTTGGTTTTTTTATCGGTAATTCCCTATCTAAGTTTTTTTAGGGAAATATCAACCTGTCTTGTTTGGGTGCTTGCGAATTTCAATTGAGCAATATTTTATTAAAATCTACAGAGCTAATTTTAAAAATCCAACTTTTAAGAGTATTGCCAGATTTAATCGATTAGGTCCTTTTGGTTTCCAAAAGCGTGCTCAAACACACAGACTTACTAGTAAGAACCACTTTTTCCGGAAATGGGGGAAATTAAAACGTATCAAGCATATTAAATCTTTTTAACAAGTAAGCCTATCATGATTTAGCGCTGTTTGAGATGGAGTTCGCGTGATGCGAGTGCACAAACTTATATCGATATATAATAGTATATTTTGTGCAAATCTCATATTAAATTAATTATAATTAAAATTTCCTTTATTTCCGCCTGGGATCGAACCGGGAACCTTGCACGCGATAACCACTACACTACGGAAACTACGAAGAAGTTTGACCGACGTAAATATATAGAACGAATCGTTAATTTAATTTTGATAAATATGTAATAGTAAAAGATCAGTTGTTTTAAATTAATTCGTAACGATCAGCTGATTTCATTGAACAGCTGATAGACCATAATACGTTTTAGGTTATGTTGTGAAAAACTAGCTATGTTAACGGAAAGATTTTGGATGTCTACAGACAGAGATGACATGCAGAAGATCATAGCTATAGCGATAAAATCCATAGGTCTAATCTAACTTGTTGATCTACGTTTTTCTTTGTTTTTGATAAAAAAAAATTAAAAAATTATTGGTTATTATTAGTCCGGATAATACAGTCTGTTCGTGTTATTAGTGGTTATCCTTCAGAGGTAGCAAGTAAGTATCGTACTGTAAATGTAAAGTATCCTACTTAAATGTAAACAGATTGATTGACACCATAAGGGAATCTATAGTTCAGCTACATCTCGCGAAAATTTCTGTCAATCTGAGTCTGCAAACTGTTACTACTCAGCGATAGTGAAGGAAAAATAGATACATATGGTGAGAGAATAGGGACTCGACTTCGCACTCACACATTTTTTCTCTCTGTCCTACTCGTGTCCTGACAAGGCCATTTTCTAAGTGGCTGATCTGTAGAAGGGAAATCTTCTGTTTTATTTCTAGAATAAGAAAGGTTTTTAGGTTTTAAAGATAAAATCATTGAACTTATGATGATACTATGATATGCGTTATCGCCACAATAAATCTAAAAAAACAACGTTGGCGTGAGCAACCTAAAGTCTGGCGCAACGCGATCAAAAATCATTGCCGAGTAATTTTTCAAAACATGTTTACCGACTTAGCTGCTTGCCGAGTTACAGCCACTAAGCTTAATTACTAGCAAAGTGTAACCGTTGAACTTCTACTTTTGTTTCCAGAGGGCAAACTCGTTCTCCAGAATCTCTTCGGCAGCGACAACAGGGATGCCCTCCTCGCCGGCAGTGACCACTACTTGCCGCAGTCGCCCCTTATTGTCCAGTCGTCCTCCATTTTGAGTCGCCATATTTCAAAGTAGGTATTACCGAAGGGCGGACGACAGAAACTCGCTCTTTACCGTTAACTAACAATATTCACGTTAATGTTTTCTCGGCACAAAAATTCATTTTTTGCGTCAAATGCTGCGCATTGAGTTGTGCAAATATAATAAGACATACTGTAATCAAAATGGTGGCGAAACATTGCACACATTTTCTTATATTTAAAAGTATTATTGACAAGTAGTTTAAATAAAACATTTAACACCTAAACGAAACGAATTTGTTATTCTCTCGAAAAATGAAGAATTTATGAAATATAATATTCTGAGTTTTTCCAATTTTAATCACATATGAAGATTTCAGCTTAGCAAACTTGAAACTAATGAAAAACCCTAACTTTTTATACTTTTTTCGATTTACTTTCAAACTTTAAAATTTTGTGTTCAAAATTTACTAAACTACTTAAGTTTCATTCTGCATATAGAATCTACGTCCAAAATTTTAGCGAAATCCAATGAATCAATTCGATAACTCGATGACTGAACATGAAAAAGTTAGTGCAATGATTTTGCACAGTTTCTTTTAATATTAAATTGAAACGAGCGAAATTTTCGAAGAAAGCTTGTTCAACTGTTTGACACAAACATAGATCATTCCGTTTTGTTTTTACAGTGTACCTCCTCTAGAGCCCATCCACGGTCGGGACATGCTGCCCAGCGTCATCACATCGACAGCCAACCAAGAACGACACAATTAGGAAGTTAGTGTGTGAAGCTACGAAATAAAACTTGTGCTACAAAAATAGAACCACGAAAACAGCAGTTGCGGGCAACTATGTTTTTAGGACAGCGCTTACATCTTCCCCATCCTACTTTTCCCCTGTTATTGTGACATCCGTACTAGTTCCTATTTTAATACAATAAACGTTTCAAAAACATCGTGCGGTCTTTTGCAAGTTTGATTATTGCTCCAAAAAATCCTGTTCGAAAGCTTTTAGCAAAAAAAACGGAAAATCTGCCTAAATTCTTAAAGTCATTTATTACCAGTTTGATCATATATGAAAATTTATAAATTAAATCAGAGTGGAAAATTTTTAAATTAAAGAAATTTACTGCTTAAGAGTGGACAGAAAAAACACAAATTTACTCATTAACAGTGAATTTATTTTACTTAATTTTCCCGCTTAAACTCTCTATTTGTCGACAGATTTTCTTCTGACTTCGCAAGTGGGCGTTTTTTCAAAAAAAAAAAAAAAAAAAAAAGAAAATTTAATCGGTCGGGTGTTGATCTTGCTAGGTAACTAATTTAAACTCAAAAATACTAAAGTTTATCACAACTTTATCAAAAATAAATACACATTCCTCAAACACATAAACTTTGGAAACTAAAATTCTAAAATGTTTATTTTGTAAATTGAAACATAATTGTAAAATTGTGAAAATATATGGCCGTAAGACCCCTATAAAACATTTCATTGTAAATATTAAACAACAGATTTTTTGTAAAAAACGTACAGAGTTCAGTCAGTTTAAAAAACGCGTTATTATCTTTTAAATCTAAATATTTTGGCTTACTGTAACGTATTCTAGAAAACTACTATGTTTAAAAACCGTAACCTAGGCAACGATAACCTAAATAACGATAAATAATAAATAGGGAGACGTGGTCAGCGTGGTGGGGAAGCTGAGTCCGCTTCAAAACCGAACCAAATAGAGTCGAACCTACGCAGAGCGGAGCCGTTTGACTGCGCTCAGCTCCGTTATGGTTTCAATGGCCGCACTTACATTAAAAACAATAGGTTATGTTTTGGATTCGTAGTCCGGAGCGGAGCGGAGCGCTCAGCGCAATTCCGCTTGCATTTGGCGGCCATCCGACCTTAGAATAGGTACGCCGAACTGTGGGATCACTGCTCTACCAGTTATAATACTAAATATAGTACTGTATCGCAATATAACGAATTAGAAGGCTGTAATATCAATCAAAATCAGTCACAGCGACCAAATATATTTGTTTTATGTACAATTAAAAACAAAAGAAAAACCTAACGTCTAGAAGAAACAATGAACTATTTTATAAAACTATCTTTAAAACGTTAAACGGTTTATCAGGACCAAAGCAGTTAGTATAAAATCTCAAAATGTTGCATTCCCATTTTGGTTTCTTATTAAAATTACGGCACAAGTGGAAAATAGCGTGACCACCGTAATCCGAGAATTTTTTATATATTTTTAAAATATATATTATTCCGAATTTAACGATTATTGCAACATAGTCATCTAACCACATATTCAAACAATAGGATTACGTTTGGCCAAACCAGATCTTAACGTTGTGCATTTTAATAAAAATCGTATAATTGTGTTTTAGTTTTTGTGACGTGTGTTTTCAATTTCTATTAACTTTGTGACGACCTCGACAGAGGAATTTAACCGTCTGCACTACGACCTGAAGATGAAACACGAAGTTTCGAAACCGCGGTAGCCTTAACGAGGTGAGTAAAAAGACCACTACACGGAAGAAAATATGTTATAATCCTAACTGTTTAAATTTTGTGGGGAGAATTTCGCAGTACCGATTTTTTTTGAAAATTTTTAATTATAGCCTATAGAATAAGATAGCGATTTTGAAAATTGTTCTCTATGTCTAAATATTACATTTATATTAGATAAAACGTAATATTTTTTATTGAATAATGTAATAATTACATAAACTATACTTTAGCATTTATATAGTCACTGTTTATGACACTTTAATAGCAATTTTATTACTTTTTCCCAAAATATTCTACATAGATACGTTTAACCAAAAATTTGTTTACATGTAGTGGACTTAAGAGTGGACAGAAAAAAATCCATTGACTTGGTGTATGAATCTTCATGCGCCCGTGCTCACACACACACACACACACACACACACACACACACACACACACACACACACACACACACAGAGAGAGAGAAGAGATAGATAGAGAGAGATAGATAGATATATATATATATATATATATATATATATATATATATATATATATATATATATATATAGAGAGAGAGAGAGAGAGAGAGAGAGAGAGAGAGAGAGAAAGAGAGATAGATAGATAGATAGATAGATAGATAGATAGATAGATAGATAGATAGATAGAGAAAGAGAGAGAGATTATTAACTTACCTTTACATTATATAGGCCTACTAAGGAAGAAATTATAAAAACTCAGGCACTGTGATCAATTGGGCCCATTGTGCCTCTAAAACGTTTAGTACTAGTTCACCAGAGACATATGCAGTGATAAATCTTATGTCATGTAAATGTAATATTTCATGCAAAGAAAACAATTTTTGTAATCGCTATTTTATTCCATACAACTATCAATTTTCAAAAAAAATCGCTACGGCGACAATTTTTTAGTGCTCACAAAACATTTTTCACAGAAATATCCAGAATAACGTATACTACAAAAAAAAGTACGGAACAATTACCGAAAGCACAAAACATTTTGCCGTGTTAAAAAAAAACCAGTAATTTTAAATTTGACTTTAATACTTCTCTTCTGGCTTAAATGTACATAGTACAAGTATATTTGGTTGTAGTAAATCAATTTTGTTTTTATTTCCTCCTCTGAATTCATTATATTGCTATAATGTGTTGTAACTGTCAGAGCAACGATTCGCACAGCTCGGCGTATCCCGCACAATATAGGCATACGTGACAGTAATAATTATGTGTGTACCAAAACAGCTGATTGATAAAACAAACATTGTTGAAAGTAACATTTAAATTACTACTGTTCTCAAATCGAATGTTCAACTGACTAAATCAGTTTTGAAAGTAGAACTGGTAATGAACTGAAAATGTCATTAAATAAAAGACTCTGATTTTAGTGAACAGAAAATACTGTAGCCTAATTTATGTCTGTAATGTAAATGCGGTTATAGTAAGTTCATTTGTAAATATTTGAATAAGGTACAATGATAGATTTCAGGAATTCGTTTTGTAGGTTATAATTTTAAATACGAAAGTAGAACAAAGTAAGGCCTATTGTATTAAATAACAGGTCATACAAGTATTAAAATAACTATAATATCTATTTTAACATTGACGAGAAATAGTAGGGGGTTTTCAACTATTTTACTTAGGAATATATGTACGGTAATCTTAAAATACGAGTACTCAATGAAAAAATATTAGTGTGTTATAATAATTAAATACCAGCCAATGGTATTATTTTAATTATTTTATTTATAAAATTCATGCATTTTTACGTTCAGTTATGAAAGTCCTAACGTCTTTTCCTTTCCGTTCATATAACAACCAGGAAATTTATGATTGATACTATTTCATAGTTTATAAAGAGGTGCTATAACAATGTTCAACTTCTTGCTGTACATTGTTGTATATTATTTCTTCTTTTTCCCACTAACTGCGAAAGGTCGCACGGGCCCACTAGCATATTAAAAACCTTGTTTCCCGAGTGAGAGTTTGTTAAATTTTAACCGATTAGAGTTATTTTGTATATAATGCAAATGTTATAATATATTATAGAATCAGTTTTATTGAAGTTATACTTTGTATTGTAAATAGTGTTTAAAATAGTGCCTTGTATGTTTAGTGTTTGGTTTTCAGAATATTGGAAACTTTAACTAGGGTTAAGATTGATGACGATAAGACCAAAACCGTTTAACTGTAATTAAATAGATGGAGCATAGAATTTTTCACATTTTAACGATTTAAAACAAATTTCAAATTAAAATTATCAAGCGTATGCTTTTAAAATTCGTACTGAAGTTCGTTGGACATTTGTTTTATTTTTTGTAAATTATTATCGACCGTTGTAATGTATACTTGAACGTTTTATTTCTAAAATACAGTACCCATGTGTATTTTGATGCGTATAATGACATAAGTTTGGGTGCTCAATATCAGAAAGTTTCTGCAATAATTTTGCACCATTTATTTAATTTATATAAATACATATAATTCAAGATATTTTCCTTTTTTTAGCAGAAGTATTTTTTCTCGTTTATTAATTTCTCAGTTAATTTTTAAAACCGAAAACATCACTTATAATGTTTGGAATATATTTCTGTTCAACTCTATTACCAACTGCGACACCTATACGTACTTAATCTAACTAGAAAGAAATAGACTCGCAATACGGCTATTTAGAGATATTGTCTACATCTTTACAGGTGGTAATTTCTTTTTCTTACAAAAGTTACGAATAAATATATTTGTGATCTAGTCACCATTCGCTTGTATATTATGCATCTAGTTTTTAGTTTAGTAAATATTGTATTTACATAATATTGTTGAATTAGGCTTAGTACAATATTTTTGTAAAATTTATTTTGTACAAAATCATGGTTTTTCACACAAGCTTGGAATAAACGTCAGGCCTACGATTTGCAGTTTTTAAAATGAAAACTCTACAAAGCTGGAAAATATCAATAAAATAGTACAAAAACATTTCACAAACTTTTTTTTGTTTGATTAAATCCCGAAATTTTCCTACCTACTTTCGACTTTGATTTTGGAAAAATCAACGAATCGGCGTAATTTCTCAAAATCGGTCAGTGATATTTTGTTGAAATTTTTAGTAATTACGTAATCATAAAACAAGCCAGTGAAACAAGTTGAAGAGTAAATCGACAAAACAAAAAGAATACGATGACAGACAATGTTTATTTTTGATTTATTCTCCTATAAGTAAGTTTCTTTTAATTCAATTTTAGCTTTTATTTTAAATTAGTTTCATTATAAACACTGATTTCTTATTGCTGAAATTTTGAGTAATTACACAGATATTTGAGTTTTTTCAAGACCCTAAACCGGATTTTTTTTTGTTGAGATAACGGGAATATGTTCCAGAAAACATTGTGAAAATCATGTCAACTGATTTTGATAAAATCCGATACCGAAGTTGTTTACAATTTGGCGGATTGACTTGTTTAAGGAATTGGGTAAAAAAAATAATTAAAGAAAAGTTATAAGGAGAATATCTTACAATGAAAGGACATGGCATAAAGTGAGCGTTAAGATGCTCGCTACGGCAACAGGTAACATCAATTAGTAAGTTACCTTGCTGAGTTTACTGTTCATTTTTGACGCTAACTATATATAGATGAACATGTTCAAAATGTCAAGAAACAAGAAAAGTCAAAAACGTACTTTATTTTCCCAGCATACTATGTTAGTTCAGTTAGTAATTCTTGCAAAACTAACGTTTAATGCGTAGCAATACAGTACTTTTTTACACTTTTTATGGTTTTTAAGAATTTTAAAACATGATAATCTGTTGTAAGCAAGCAAAAAAGAATTGTACACTACTAAATGTGTACTTCCAACAGTGTTACGAGAGCAAGTCAAAAAAGGGAAATTTAAATTTCCCACCGAATGACAAGTATGTCAGCACTGATTGTTATGCTATCTTAATTGACGTTAAAATCTACATAAATCAAAATTTTAAAATTTCCAAAATCGTTTTCTTTAGAATTTCGATTTTTAAAAATTCCGTTCAAATTAGGAAATTCAATTAAACGGTTGTCTAAGTTAATTTTTGTATTTTCAATTTTATTTTAAAATTAAAAATGCTAATTTTTTGCACATTTTAATGGTGATTTTGGATTAAAAAATACATTTTAAAATGTTAAAAGATAAAGTAAATAATTTTAGAAATTTCACTTCTACCTAGCGAGACAGCAGCATGCCACGATTATTTTGAGCTGAAAAAGAAACAGGCCTAATGGTAAAAAATCATCTTTTTTAGTTTAAAGAAGTCTAAAAATGAATATTCGGAGATAAAATTTAAAAATATTTTTCTGTTATTAAAAACTGAATTTTTTATCCAAAGTGTCACACCTCACGATTTTTTAAAATTTTGTGTGTAAAAGATCAAAACTAAACTTTCAACTAATATGCTTAGTATTCTAAAAAGCTGAAATAGTTCGCTATAATTACACTGTAGCAGCACTGTCCAGGTAGTAGTTTTGAACTGTTCTTAGTTAGCACAACGCAAGACAGATAGCGCTACACTACAGGACATTTAACTAATACAATAATAAATTGACAGTAAATTAATGAAATAATTACTAGTCTTAATATATATTAGAAGTACTGACTGACTGATTGAAGACTGACTGTTTGATGACTGAATGACTGATTCATAATCAACGCAGAGCCAAAACTATTTTAGATAGCGAGTTGAAATTTTCAGGGTAAATTTATGTTACCATATAGGCATGCACTAAGAAAGAATTTTGCAAAAATTTTACTTTAACGCCATTAAACTACTTACCCAGTCCAAATTTAATAAACAACATACAACCAATACTATTATAGCTAGAGAATTGAAATTTTCAGGGTACCTTCTTATAAAAATGATAAGGTGTACTAAGAACGGATTTCGCAAAAAATTGATTTTGACGCCATTAAACTACTTACCCAGTCCAACTTTAATAATCAACGTACAGCCAATACTATTATAACTAGAGACTTGAAATTTTCACAATCTTTCAACAATTTCTATGTGCATTAAGAAAGGATTTGGAAAAAATTGATTTCAACGCCATTAAACTACTTACCCAGTCCAACTTTAATAATCAACGTATAGCCGAAACTATAATAGCTAAAGATTTAAAATTTTCAGGGTTACCACCACATGTAGGGGTGAACTGAAAAACGATTTTCCAGTATTCAACCCCTAAAGAGGTAAAAATGAGGTAGAACAATTTTTATTGGAAAAGATATGTTTTGGTCTGACCTTCATAAAACGTAAGATAGTCACTCTTAAATATAAGTAATGAAATATATTCATCATCATTTCCCAAAACTCATAGGCTACCTAAAGAGATTGAAAGGGGGTAGAAAATGTAAAAAAGGAGTCGGCCTATAATTATAGAAAAAATAGTGTTTTCATTGGAGAAAATATTTTTCATCGGCTTTTCTTAAAAGTAAACAAAATATTTTAAAACACAACTTATAATACACGTAATTTAGCATACACCCCACGAATTCATCCTCTAAAAGAACACAAAAATATAAAAATGTATAAATGTTTGTATTGGAGAAAAATATTTTTTATCAAATTTTCTTAAATTCGAATGGAACACTTTTGAAGATAATAAAATAACATATTCAGGTTATAATATTTTTTCATATTCACTGTAAAATAATCATGAGTTTAGATGATCACGCTTTTATTAATATATTTTTTTATGTTTCTAAATTATGTCATTAATGAAACGTTTAAGTTTCGTGAGCGAAGCCGCGACGGGTAATGCTAGTATTTTATAATAACTAACTTTTATTATTACAGTAATGTAATTGTAAATAGTATAAATTGTTTTTTTAAAGAGTCCAATTTATTTAATCTCAGGGCTAAATATATGGGAAGATATTAAAGTTTGTCCACGTAAGAAAGTATTTTTTAAGATGTAGTTTTTTAACCTTCTTTTGAAAATCTTATAAAAAACAATTTTTTTTAAATTGTTTTTTTCTACAAAAATAACTCGATTTTAGAAGTGTTGATTTACTTAAAAAAACTGTCTCGAAATAGGTTGATCTGATTTTGGTCATAACTGAAGTTAGTGTACCAAAATAAAAATCTACGGTTCAAAAGTATAAAAAATTCCAATTTTGTATAGTTTTTTGGAATTATTTTCGATTTTTTAAAATCAAATTTTCACTGATTTCAGTCATCATTAGTGTAATAACAAACTTAAGCAAATTTTGATAAAATGATTGTGAGAAACAGTCTGGTTTTGTTTTTTTATTGTATGCCTTTAAATCGGTATTTTCGGAACACAGCAAACTTAGGCCTACGTACATGGAAGGGTCTTAAGGATAACTGGATGACCGTATCTCCGCAATGCTAATTTGTCAATATTTAAGAACATTTATCAGAAACTAAAGATTATAGAAGCTTAATTTCTTTTTGTTCTGAATATTGTGGTTTTTTAAAAAAAGGATTTTTCAAAATATGAATTTTTTCCAAATGAAAATACTTTTAATCCGTGACCAAAATTTTCAAAAAAAAACTTTTGTAATGTTAGATAATTTTTAATAAAACGGAATTTTAAAATATCCGCTGCTTAAAATATACAGATTAGTATAAGTAAAAAACAAAGCATAAAACGTTTTATATGAATACCTTTAATAGTTTTCAAGACAAGTGTCCCATATCCTAAAAAATGTTTTCGAAAAATATAATTTAACATAAAATTGAATAAAAAAATTTGCAGACATAATGCAGAATAATTTGAAACATACTTTAAATATTTGTAAGCAAATAATAAATATCTATGTAAATTTATGAGGTCATTTACATGACTAATTTTATCTACAAACATTTCATAATTACATAAAAAGATTCCAAATTTTTGTTCAAAAGGTTGATCTGTCTTGGGTGCTACGCCTAGAATCAGAAACTGATAACAATAATTATAAAAATGAATAAGACGAATTTTTTAAACTTTTTCCTTTATGGTAGCAGTTTCAATTTTTACGTTCGAATGATTTCAAAATGATTTCGGTGAGGTCAATGTAAGTGTTGAATGGCGTTAGAATATTATCCGTTGAAACTTCCATCATGGTAAGATCCAGACCCGGGCCCTTGAAATGATCGCCGATCCTGAGAAACAGATACATATTTTAGAAGTTACAAGTTGTGATAGTCACTGGTACCGATGTCAAAGGATCAAAGTCTCTTCAATTTCAGATCTACTTGTCTGAGCAGTCCAATGACTAGTTCATCCAACTGGAGGTCCTCAGGATCCTGGAAACAAACAGCCTTCCATTCATGCCGTGCATTTCCCCCATTTACATCCTTACCCTACACACGGTTTCCTTTTGGTACATCCCAATCTTGTTTACACGCACAAAGTAGAGTCCTAGGTTTTCCTGAGTTGCCTCTACCCAGAACTGGTAGTTCCTCTTCTCCTAAATCCATCACGAGGAACCCTTTTTAAAAGACATTTACTATGGGAATGCCCTTCAAGGTTATCCCATCGTTCTTGGTGATGCTTGTACATCTGCTTATTGGTAGGTGACGAAGCCAGGCTTAGCGAAGCACTACTGACGTTCCAGGTCCAATAATTCAGAAGCGTTCTCAGTCTAGCCATCACGTCCGCGTTGTCATTACCCTCTAACCCCTATAATCACGTATCAGTACAAAGTAACCTGGTTTTCGAAAGACAGAACAATGCGTTTCACTCGGCATTCCCAGATGAGTTTAGCCTATTTGAATCCGCAAGTTCCTAAATGTTGGTATAAATATGAATCCGGTTAAAACAATTTTTTTTGAAAATACAGACCGCCGACCCAGATTCTAAAACACTTTTCAGTAAACTCTCGGTTAACCGTCAGGTCAATTCTGTTATCTGCCATTTCTAAACAGTCTTCTATAGTAAATAACTTGGAATTAATAAGAAAAGTAACTTTCTAGAAAAAAAAACAAGACACTGTAACTGGACAAGACTTATTTATAACATAGGCGACGGCAGCTTGAAGCAAATATTAATAATAGAAAAGTAAACGAATATTTCATCATTGATATAGAAACACTTCAAATAGTGTTTAAAAAATTCAGAAAGAATGCATGAATGTTTCTATTGAAAGATAAACACTCTCACATTATTTACGATAATGCCATTCAGCGTTTAAGTCGACCGTATAAAATAATTCCAGTACTCTTGTTACGTGAATACTTGCCTTAAGGATAATTTACTGTACTTAAAAATACATGTATGTAAAATTTGTATTACATAATTAGCGCTAAATAGACAACTTAAGAGTCTTACTAAAATAATAACATACAATTCTGCGCAGTAAACAAAGTATAGTACGTTATTTTTTATCGATTGCCGAAAGGGGACTCGGTGGTCGTTGTGGCTAAAGAACCGGTCACTCTGCTGCATCTATGAACATTCTTAGTTCTAGTCGCAGTTACTCACGTTTTTCCTTACTGTTAACGCTGATCCCTCGTCCTCATTAATCTAACTGGCATGAACGTTAATCTCTGTCACCCCAACGATTCCGAGAATGACGATTATTCGAGATTACCGTTCAACCGTTCAAAAATTAAGGCCATCCAAATATAAGAAAACATATTAGGCCTGCTTTTTTATATTACCCTTTTTCTAAAATCAGATTTCACTATCATAATCAGCATTAAAATCTGTACTGTTTAAATTATGCAGACTTTAACGCTGATTAAGATGTGAAATCAGATTTCAAAAAAAGTAAAAACAAAAATTACTAGGCCTATAAACTGTAAGTTATAGTATGTTATAGTCTATTTCTAAAAAATTTTAAGATGTGATTCTTCAATGCCTTGCAAATTCGCTTCTATCACGCCAACAACATGGCTGAAAACAGAGTGCATTTTCAATTAACTCAACTAAATATTTTTGTTTTATTACGAAATGTTGAATAAAGAAATGAACACTAGCATATATTCGCACACGCAACAATCGAGTGCCGATAACTTTTAAACGTTGTAGATCTGTCGAATTTTTGCTGCGTTTTTTTACAATTTTTTTATCACCATCCCAGTTTTGACTAAAACGTTTTAGCGTATGTTTATTGATGTACGTATCAGTAATTAAAATAAATACATTAATGCGTTTTGTCTGTAATTAAAAAACTAAATTAAAGCGATGGACGGATATAAGCCAGCGATAGCAGGCTCCAATTAACGACGGAGACTTGCACGAGCGGTTAGGAACGAAGCACAGTGAATTAGTGAACTCTGTGAGAGCCATTAGGAGAACATGGCTTGTGCTTTACGGAGCAGACATCGCGTCTAGAGGGCTTTTAAAAACCACACGCGCGCGCGCGCTCGGCCGTTAAACCTGCTCCTATTCACATTCAAGTAATTTCTTTATTCTGTCTCGACTTTTTGACTCGTTAGGTTGGCGACACTGAAGCCGTTTTAGGATTTTTTTAGAGTTTTTTCCTGTCTTGTGTAGAAAAGGAATAAGATTAGTGGTTATTGGGTTAGTTTATCCTGAAAAAAATATCCGAGGATGACGAAGCGCCCTTGACAGGAATTTGGAAGTTGACCGAGCCTGGCTACTTAATGGTATTGTTTTCAATATAATAGAGGCTTACAGTGGAAAAATAATTTCTCTTATTGCAAAAACAAGCGATAAGAAAATTTCGTAGTTTTTGTAAGATTTATTTCAGTCACGATTCTAAATGTATGATTACAATCTGCACAATATCCGTCAACTTTTGATAAATCGATTCTCTTAAACTGTCACCATTGTCGATTTTTGCTTTTTTAAATGAGAATGTTTAAATATGTTACAGAAATTCATCGAATAGCCATTCAAAATCATAACATAATCATTTAACATTTTTGTTCGAAAGAATAATATCACCTTATTGTTTATTTAACACTATAAATAAAATTTTGATATCTTTCATTAAAAGAATAACCCAAAAAAGTATGATATTAAAAAAATCATTCCATTAAAGTTTTATTTTTATTACAATAATTTGTTCGGAAATACGACAAATTAAAATAACTAGTTTTTTAACAACATAACGTGAAACTTATTACAGCCTACCAGCTGTTCGATGAAATCAGCTGATCGTTACGAATTAATACAAAAACACTGATGTTTTAATGTAACCACCATAATTAAATTAACGATTCCTTTCACATACTTAAAATCGGTCAAACGTCTTCGTAGTTTACGTAGTGTAGTGGTTATCACGCGTTCGATCTCGGACAGTAATTTTTAAATTAACATAAGACTTGAACGTGCAAAATATGCCGTTATTAGTTAATATAAACATGTTCCTGCATCACATGTCCCGCAAAATGCAATATCAAAACCAGCTCTAACAACTTTCCTATATATCATATACTTATATACAACTCATATATCATATATCATATATCATATATCATATACAACTCTAGCATATATCATATACTTGCATGATATATGTTAAAAAGGCAAAACTGATCACTAATCCTTTATCAACATAAATTAACTGGTAAAAAATGAAATATTTAAATAATGTTTTACAACCAAGCAAAAGTGAAAATTTCATATTACGCTCTTTAATAGCCTACTTGTAATATATTTATAATGTTGGCAACTACTAGAGAAGTAGTCAGTCATAGGCATGATGTTGATACTTATCATTACAAACTGATTATAAGATAACAATAATCATTACTACAACACGAAAAATTACAACATGCTCCAAGAGTGGATGTTTTGCTTACTTTTTTTATTCACAATGGTCCTACAAAACTTAAAGAATTATATAAAAAAAAACGTGTAGAGAACTCGGGGAGTTACCGACAGAAGCGAAGCTTTTGTTAATGATACCTTTGCTGAAAATATAATTAGTTTGAAGATATGTTAACAAATATCTTGTTTTGTTTGAATAAATAAATACGTGAACCTAGCTTAGATATTATTTACTGTAGTTACAGTTAAAGATCAGTAACGATCAGCTGATTTCATGGAACAGCTGATAGGCCATTATTATCAGAGACCGCCATCCATGCAGTTGATAAGTTATGACGTTATAAACTATATTAACAACAATTATTACAAACGTTTATATTAATTTCGAACGTATTATAAACGGTTACAACGTGCACGTGTTCTTCAACTGAGGAAAAATACCGAAACCAAAGGAACACAACGTTTTCATACAATACTGTTATCGAAAAGGTTGAAGAAAATGAAAAAGACAGAAATAGAGACGGTTTTAGTTTGCTCGTTCGTTACATATTTTCGTTACATTCTTCCGTCCTAGACACTTATTTTCTATTTACTGCTCTGGCTAAAGCTATCATTAAAAGCTTCGCTTTAAAAAAACATATTAAAATTTCAAAACACCTATTCGATAGAAATAGAAACGAATCCATAGGAAACAGTAATCCAGTTTACATTTTTTAGCCAACTTCCGCTGGAAATAGGCCTAAACATGACTCTCACTCACCTCCTCTGGAACACTTTTTAGGAATCTTTAAGAACTTTGTTAATATTTTAGCAGATTTTTTCACGTTCGTGTTTATACACACTCACAAATATGTAATTTAGCTCCAAACTAATTCAAACTTGGCACCAAGAAATCGATTTTAGTAATACTTTGACCAAACCCATTTAACAGTTGCAAAACGGTTGCCACATTAAATCTTTAAAAACCGCATAAAGTAGCTTTTGGAATTTTCAAAATCCGTTGAAATTACGAAATCTCGAACGGATTTGACGGCGGTCATGGTTTATTTTCGTATTTTAATGCAATTTGAAAATGTGAAACTTGCAGATTTTATTTGCTGTTTATGATGGGAAAATCGGAATTGCAAAAAGAGGTTAGAATAAATTACTTTTGCAATAGATGAGTAGGGATTATTTTTTTTTGCAACACTGATGACTTACTCCACGGTTTGATTTCAGGGTGCAAGTGACAATGTTTATTTCGTTATAACTACAGCAAAGCCCTAACTGTACATGAACTCAACCTAACCTCAAAGTCGACCGTAATTTCCGTCTTATAGGACAGTGGCACAGTGGCACGCTCTATTGACAACGGATACAAGGAGAGGTAAGCGCGCGTCCGACACGCGCGTACACTTCCTATCCATTATAGACTACAAGGTGACGTCTTGCTTGGGATGCGACGGAACTGTTTACAACCGGAAATGAACTTTCTAATGTGTTCAAACAGCTGATCCGAAGTGCACCGCAATCGAAGTGATATCGGAAACACGCGGACTTTATTATCTAATTGCGGATAATGTGAATGCACTGTCGGAACTACAGGCTGTACAGAGTGTTACAGAACTCTCTAGCATCGACAATCTTTCAATGGGTCAACGTAAATGTAGAACAGTGTTCAAACATTCGCACATTAAAGTAGTTCAAAGAACTATAAATTCGCAATATATTATTAATTAACTGCTTGGCCACCGCTACACGACAGCACTCGTAACCTCTTCCGCCAATTTAACCGGAAACAGTAGTATTTAGGAAAAACCTAAGCGGATCAACATTATTGGAAATTTTGTCATTTTTCCAGAATTAAGATAGGTCTGGCCGTTCAGCCAATATTACGCTACACGTACACAACCAGCAAATACGCTTGTCATCTTTAAACCAAAGGCCGCCATCTTGAAACGAAAATGAAAGGGAAAATCTTACAAATAAGTCGTTTAGGCTTTAAACAAGTTACTGACTTACCAAATTTCAAAACAATCGGTCCAATGCGTTTGTCCAAAACTGCGTGCCATTATTCATCGTGAAATCAGAAGCAGCCATCTTGAAACGGAAGCGAATTGCAAAAGATATTGTGCATACATCGTTAGGGCTTTACACAAGATATCTTCGTAAAAAGTTTAAAAACAATCGGTCAATACGTTCGGCCAAGACTGCATACAATCGTTATTTAACATCAGAGGCCGCCATCTTTAAACAGGAGAGAATGAAAAACAATTCTACACATAGGCTACGTCGTTCGGGCTTGATACAAGATTGTTTCAAAACAATCGGTCAATGAGGTGTGCCAAAGCTGCGTAACAAACACACAAACCAAATGCTGGACGGACGTATTGAAACGGAGACTTCGCTTCGCTAGGTCAATTACTTTAAGTGAAATTAAGTTAATAAATATCGAGTGCACATCTGTCTAGCTTTCTTGATGGAAGCAAAGTTCGAAAAAGTAACATTTAATAACAACACTACAAACATTGGTAGGCTATCGTAGTTTCCAAATTATATAAAAAATTCGAAAATGAATTTTAAAGGCAGGCAGGTTTATTTTCATATTTTTGACTAAACTGAGACCCGTTTTAAAAGTGGTACTTCAAAGAACAGCAGACCTCGCAGTATATTCTAAATTATTATTCAGAGCGCTCGTAACTTTTTCCGCCAATTTAACCGGTAACCGTAATATTTAGGGAAAATGTTACTGAACCAACTTTA
This sequence comes from Callitettix versicolor, assembly GCA_022606455.1. Classification (NCBI taxonomy): domain Eukaryota; kingdom Metazoa; phylum Arthropoda; class Insecta; order Hemiptera; family Cercopidae; genus Callitettix; species Callitettix versicolor. The sequence continues at coordinate 25,983,856 of CM040187.1, forward strand.
TTGGAAATTTTATGCTCTCTCCATGCAGATGTTAAAATTATACTAGGTCTTGCCGTTCAGCTAATATTACAGGAAATAGCCAACAACTGTGCTCCCATCGTTAAATTAGAGCCCGCCATTTTGAAAAGGAAGTAAATGGGAAAAATCTTATACATAAGTCTTTCGAATTATATACTAGGTAGGTCCCTACCATTCTATTAAATTAATTAAATTAAATCGGCCAATATGTTTGGCCAAAACTGCGTATACTGGTCATCGTTAAATCAGAGGCCGCCATCTTGAAACGGAAGTGAGCGGGAGAAAAATCATACACATATTTCCTTCGGGATTTATACAAGGTACCTCCGTAACAAGTTTCAAAACAATCGGTGTGTACAATGGTCAAAACTTCGTAAGAAAAAACTTGTCGTTCAGCCGTTATTAAGGGAAATAACCAGTAACTACACTCTCACTGTTGATTCAGAGGTCGCCATCTTGAAACGGAAGCGAATAGAAAAAAATTTACACATAAGTCTTTCGGATTTTATACAGGGTGCCTACGTACCAAATTTCAAAAAGTCAGAAAAAGTGTATTGATTAAAAATGCGTACACTCGTCATTGTTTAAACAGAGACCGCCATCTTGAAACTGAAGTAAATGGGGGAAAACTTCCAGATACTTCGTTTAGGGTTTACTCAAAGTACCTTCGTATTAAATCTCAAAACGGTAAATTTTGAACCTTGGTGACGGTTGTAGAGCAAGATAATACATATTATCCTACCTGCTGGAACTTTGATTGCCTAATCAGCTGCGATTTAATCTGAGGCTTTATTAAGAAAACTAATTATTTATATCATTGGTTTTATCAGCAAATTCTCATTAGAAATTGGAGCGAGTGGTCATTAAGGTGACTCCCAGACCAGGAACCTTAATGTGAGCGCCAATCCTAAAAAACATTTAGTAACCTTTAGAGAGAGAGGGGTTATTAAAACACGCACACACACACACACACACACACACACACACAAACAAACAAACACAAATCATACACACACAAACGCACGCTTGCACGTGCACACACACAAACATAAAAACATACACAAACGCACGCGTGCACACACACTCACGCACTGACACACACAAACGCACGCGCGCGCACACACACACACACACACACACACACACACACACACACACAAACCCACGCACACACAAATGCACGCGCACACTCAAGCACAATCATATGTACCGTTTACACCGAGATTATGATCATCATAATGTACCGATTATATTATCATATCATCATACCGATTACCATATGATCTTGCGCGTGTTAACACTCTTACGTTCGCAATTCCGGTCAGATTCGATACAAAACTTGCCGAAAAAAATCGACTTTCGTAATATCCTGGAAGAATAGCTATGTTTTTCAGCCATTTTAAATCTAAAAAAATCATAAATGTGTGTTTTTTTTAAGATATGATTTTACCGTTGTTAATCAGCGTTAATATCTGCCGCGATTATTGGAAATCCGCTTCAATCACGTCATCAAACGCCGATCATGGAATGTTTTTTATTGACTGCACTGAAAGACACGATGTCCAATTAAGCAAATTTGAATTAATTAGAGTAGGAATGGGGATAGAATAGCCCAACTCTCTGATTGATGGATAAATATATACACGAGTTGAGCTTGGATATATATATACGTGCCGTAGGTGTGCGTGGACGTCACGAGGTGTCTGATCTGTGTGTTGACATCACGGTGCGTTATTTAAATAATCGAATAAATAAATGTATACCGGAAAAAAAAGTTGCGCGTTTCAGGCGGGGCTCGAACCGGGGACGTTGCGCGTGTGAGGCGCACGCTATAACCACTGTACCACGGGAGCGTCTTGGGAAATTAGTGCGATTCGAGATATATGAAACGTAACGGCTCGGGTTTGCGAATCGCCATCGTGGCCCGGGGCCTGCGTATAGCGCGTTATATAAACATATAAAGTAAGTCTATCTATGGCCGCCGCCATCGTGGCCCGGGGCCTGTGGATAGCGCGTTATATAAACATATAAAGTACCTCTCTCTCTCTCTCTCTCTCTCTCTCTCTCTCTCTCTCTCTCTCTCTCTCTCTCTCTCTAGCCAACGCCATCGTGGTCCGGGGTGTGTGGATAGCGCGTTATATAAACATATAAAGTAAGTCTATCTATGGCCGCCGCCATCGTGGTACGTGCCGAGGGCCTGTGGATAGCGCGTTATATAAACATATAAAGTAAGTCTATCTATGGCCGCCGCCATCGTGTTACGTGCCCGGGACCTGTGGATAGTGCGTTATATAAACGTATAAAGTACTTCATTCTATGACCTCTCTCTCTCTCTCTCTCTAGCCAACGCCATCGTGGCCCGGGGTGTGTGGATAGCGCGTTATATAAACATATAAAGTAAGTCTATCTATGGCCGCCGCCATCGTGGTACGTGCCGAGGGCCTGTGGATAGCGTGTTATATAAACATATAAAGTAAGTCTATCTATGGCCTCCGCCATCGTGTTACGTGCCCGGGACCTGTGGATAGTGTGTTATATAAACGTATAAAGTACTTCATTCTATGACCTCTCTCTCTCTCTCTCTCTCTCTCTCTCTCTCTCTCTCTCTCTCTCTCTCTCTCTCTCTCTCTCTCTAGCCGCCGCCATCGTGGCCCGGGGCCTGCGGATAGCGCGTTATATAAACGTATAAAGTAAGTTTATCTATGGCCGCCGCCATCTTGACCCCAGGCCTGTGGATAGTGCGTAACATATAAAGTACTTCATTCTATGACCTCTCTCTCTCTCTCTAGCCGCCGCCATCGTGGCCCCGGGCCTGCGGATAGCGCGTTATATAAACGTATAAAGTAAGTCTATCTATGGCCGCCGCCATCGTGTAGCCAGGCCTGCGGATAGCGCGTTATATAAACGTATAAAGTAAGTTTATCTATGGCCGCCGCCGCCGCCATCGTGCCCTGGGGCCTGTGGATAGCGCGTTATATAAACATATAAAGTAAGTTAATCTATGGCCGCCGCCATCGTGGCCCCGGGGCCTGTGGATAGCGCGTTATATAAACATATAAAGTACTTCATTCTATGACCTCTCTCTCTCTCTCTCTCTCTCTCTCTCTCTCTCTCCCTAGTCGTCGTCGCCGCCATCGTGTTACGTGCCTAGCCCCCGGGTTGGTCATGGTACGTACCGAACCCGTCGCCATCATGTTCGCTGTCTAGCCTCTCTCTCTCTCTAGTGTCATCATGTACCTTGACAATCCTTTGGTGCTATCATGGTACGAGCCCAGCCCATTACCATTATGTACCGTGCACGGCCATTTCCGTCATCACGGTACGTACCCAACCTGTTAGATAATGTTCGCTGCCTAATCACATCATCATCATGGTACAAGCCCTATCTCTGGTCGCAACATTCCCAGCAATCGTGGTACGTGCCCAACCCGTCGCCATCATGTACCATGCTTAGCATCTGGTGCCATCATGGTACGTGCCCTGCCCGTCGCCATTACGTATCATGCTCGGTCATTTCCGTCATCATGGTACGTACCCAACCCGTCGCCATCGTATACCCTGCCCAGCTTTGGTGCCATCATGGTACGTACTCAGCCCTAGGTGACATTATAGTATGTACCCAGCCCGTAGCCATCATGTACCCTTCCCAACCAGCTGCCGACGTGATGGAAGCGAATTCGGTCCGCAGCTGGCCCGTTGTCACGGTACTCGCCGTTGCTGACGTCGTCGGTGCGTGCCCACCGCCATCGTGTTACGTGCCCAGCCCAGGACTAGGGCCTGTGGATAGTGTGTTATATAAACATATAAAGTATATCTATGACCGCCTCTCTCTCTCCCTCGTGGATGGTGTATGATATATGTACGTGCCTAGCAGGCTGTCGCCATCGTGTTACGTGCCCAGCCCAGGAATAAGGCCTGTGGATAGTGTGTTATATAAACATATAAAGTAAGTATAGTCTTACTATGACCGCCTCTCTCTCCCTCATGGATTGTGTATGGTAGTGCCTAGCCGGCTATCGCCATCGTGTTACGTGCCTAGCCCACTCCGAGCAGGCGAATAGTGCGTTATATAAACAATTAAAGTACGTCAATCTATGACCGCCTCTCTCTCCCTCGTGGATGGTGTATGATATATGTAGGTACCTAGCCGGCTGTCGCCATCGTGTTACGTGCCCAGCCCAGGACTAGGGCCTGTGGATAGTGTGTTATATAAACATATAAAGTATGTCTATATATGACCGCCTCTCTCTCTCTCTCTCTCCCTCGTGGATGGTGTATGATATATGTAGGTGCCTAGCCGGCTGTCGCCATCGTGTTACGTGCCCTGCCCGTCGCCATTACGTTTCAGGCTCGGTCATTTTCGTCATCATGGAACGTACCCAACCCGTCGCTATTACGTACATGCTCGGTCATTTCCGTCATCATGGTACGTACCCAACCCGTCGTCATCGTGTATCCTGCCCAGCTTTGGTGCCATCATTTTACTTACTCAGCCCTAGGTGACATTATAGTATGTACCCAGCCCGTCGCCATCATATACCCTTCTCGGCCATTATTGCCATTACGGTACGTACCCAACCCTTCGCCATCATGTAACTTGCCTAGCATCTGATGCCATCATGGAACGTACTCAGCCCTTGGTGACAATATAGTATGTACCCAACACGTCGCCATAATGTACTCTTCCAGGTCATTTTTGCCATTATGGTACGTACCCAAACCGTCGCCATCGTGTACCCTTCCCAGCCATTTTTGTCATTATGGTACGTACCCAACCCTAGGTGACATTATCGTAAGTACCCAGCCTGTCGCCATCATGTACCTTTCTTAGCCATTTTTGTCATTATGGTACGTACCCAACCCGTCGTCTTCGTGTACCCTGCTCAGCTTTATATCAATCATTACAAAGGCTCAGATCTAGGTGACTGTATATTAAGTACCCAGCCCGTCGCTATTACGTACTCTTCCCAGGCATTTTTGTCATTGTGGTACGTACCCGACCCGTCGTCTTCGTGTACCCTGCCCAGCTTTATTTCAATCTTTACAAAGGCTAAGAACTAGGTGACATTATAGTAACTACCTAACCCGTCGCCATTATGTACCCTTCTTAACCATTTTTTGTCATTATGGTACGTACCCAACCCTAGGTGACATTATCGTAGGTACCCAGCCTACGCCATCATGTACCTTTCTTAGCCATTTTGTCATTATGGTACGTACCCAACCCGTTGCCATCGTGTACCCTGCTCAGCTTTATATCAATCATTGCAAAGGCTCAGAACTAGGTGACAATATAGTAACTACCCAGCCCGTCGCCATTATGTACCCTTCCCAGGCATTTTTTTTGTCATTATGGTACGTACCCAACTCGTTGCCATCGTGTACCCTGCTCAGCTTTATATCAATAATTGCAAAGGCTCAGAACTAGGTGACATTATAGTATCTACCCAGCCCGTCGCCATTATGTACTCTTCTTAGGCATTTTTGTCATTGTGGTACGTACCCGACCCGTCGTCTTCGTGTACCCTGCCCAGCTTAATTTCAATCTTTACAAAGGCTAAGAACTAGGTGACATTATAGTAACTACCTAACCCGTCGCCATTATGTACCTTTCTTAACCATTTTTGTCTTTATGGTACGTACCCAACCCGTTGCCATCGTGTACCCTGCTCAGCTTTATATCAATCATTGCAAAGGCTCAGAACTAGGTGACAATATAGTAACTACCCAGCCCGTCGCCATTATGTACTCTTCACAGGCATTTTTTTGTCATTATGGTACGTACCCAACCCGTTGCCATCGTATACTCTGCTCAGCTTTATATCAATCATTGCAAAGGCTCAGAACTAGGTGACAGTACAGTAACTACCCAGCCCATTGCCATTATGTACTCTTCCCAGCCTTTTTGCCATTATGATACGTACCCAACCCGTCTCCATCATGTACTCTTCCCAGCCATTTTTGCTATGTACCTAACCCGTCGCCATCATGTACCCTGCCCACCTTTGATTCTATCATGGCAAGGACTCAGCCCTAGGTGACATTATAGTATGTACCCAGCCCGTCGCTATCATATACTCTTCCCAGCAATTTTTGCCATTATGATACGTACCCGACACGTCGCCATCGTGTACCCTGCCCAGCGCTGGTTCCATCATTGCATGAGCTCAGCCCCTAAGTGACATTATACTATATACCCAGCTCGTCGCCATCGTGTACCCTTCCCGGCCATTTTGGTCATTATGGTACGTACCCAACCCGTCGACATCGTGTACCCTGTCCAGCTTTGGTTCCATTATGGCAAGGGCTGAAGTGGATCGTTGCCACCTGCCCATCGCCACTACCTCCACCAAGTGGGCGCCATTATAGTAGGTGCCTAGCCCTGTCGCCATTATGTATCCTCCCCACTCGAACTTTGGTGCCGTTATAATACGTACGCAACCCGTTTTCGAACGCCATCATGTACCCTGCCCAGAACGTGAAGCGGGTACATCGTTTCCTGCAGCAGGCGTAATCGTCGACTCCTATCTTGTACACAGGCAGTCTGGCAAAATTCAATTTCATTTGTATGGTTCTGCAACGGCAATGGCAGAAGGAAAAACACTGGCAGATTTTGCACGCTAGCCCGTCTACTTGGCATTCGGGCGCGACGAAGCATTTCAGTTCGCAGCAGTATTGAGTTTTGTCTGTAAAAATATAGAAAAAATCAAGCTAATACACTGGTGCACATGCTGGCAACACGCACTGTTGCACATGCTGGCAACATGCGCTTTGCGGTCGACAAGTAGCCGCAGGACTGCATTATCGCGTAGGCCAGTTGCAGCCGTGTCGTGGAGAAGGAAAGAAGCGTTGAAACAATACAAGGCGGACATAATACAAGCGTTCACGAGGTAAAACGAATTATATTTTTTTCACTCTCGGCCCTAGGTGACATTACAGTACGTATCCAACCCGTCGCCATTATGTACCCTGCCTAGCATCTAGTGCTATCATGACACGTGCCCAGCCCGTCGCCATCATGTACCCTTCCCAGGCCATTTTCACCATTATAGTACGTACCCAAACCTTCGCCATCGTGTATCCTGCCCAGCTTTGGTGCCATCATTTTACTTACTCAGCCCTAGGTGACATGTCGCCATCATATACTCTTCCCGGCTATTTTTGCCAATATGGTAAGTACCCAACCCGTCGCCATCGTGTGCTTTGTCTAGCATCTGGTGCCATCATGGTACGTACTCCGCCCTAAGCGACATTATAGTATGTACCCAGCCAGTCTCATCATGTACTCTTCCCAGCCATTTTGCCATTATGGTACGCACCCAACCCGTCGCCATCGTATATCCTGCCCAGCTTTGGTTCCATTATTGCAAGGGCTCACCCCTAGATGACATTATAGTGTGTAGCCAACCTGTTGCCAACATGTATCTTTCCCGACCATTTTGCCATTATGGTACGTACCCAACTCGTCTCCATCGTGCACCCTGCTCAACTTTAGTCCATCATAGTACGTACTCAGACCTAAATGAAATTATAGTATGTACCCAGCCCGTCGCCATCATGTACCCTTCCAAACCATTTTTTTTTGTCATTATGGTACGTATTCAGTCCGTCGCCATCATGTAACTTGCCCATCATATGGTGCCATCACGGTACATAATCAGCCCTAGGTGACATTATAGTATATACCCAGTCCTTCGCCATCATCACAGCTTTCCCAACCATTTTTTTTTGCAATTATGGTAAGTACCCAAACCGTCTCCATCATGTACTCTACCCAGCCATTTTTGCTATTATGATACCCAAAAACCCAAAAAGTCTTCCATCATGTACTCTTCCCAGCCATTTTTGCCATTATGATAAGTACCCAAACAGTCTCCATCATGTACTCTTCCCAGCCATTTTTGCCATTATGATACCCAAAAAGTCTCCATCATGTATTCTTCTCAGCCATTTTTTGCCATTATGATAAGTACCTAAACCGTCTCCATCATGTATTCTTTCCAACCTTTTTCCATTATGGTACGTACCCAACCCGTTGCCATCGTGTACCCTGGCCAGCCTTGGTTCCATCGTGACATGGGTTCATCCCTAGGTGACATTATAGTAAGTACTCAACCAGTCGCCATCGTGTAGCCTGCCCAGCTTTGGTTCCATCATGGCAAGGGCTCTGCCCTAGAGATGTGTAAGATTATTCCCCATTTACTTATGCTAAAATATGGCAGCCTCTGGTTTAACGAGACGAGTGTACGCAGCTTTGGTCAAACGCAATGATAGATTATTTTAAAATTCAGTTGGAGGATATCTTGTATAAAGTCCAAATGTATGTTTAATACTTCTTTTACATCGGTTTCAAGATGGCGGCTTTTATTTTAACGATATCGAATGTACGAATTTTTAATCAAAGGCATTGGCCGATTTTTTTTTTTTTGCAATTTGGTACGAAGAAAACTTGGTATAAAGCCTGAAAGATGTATGGGCAATGTTATCCTTATTCTCTTCCGTTTCAAGTTGGCGGACTCTGACCATGTCTTGTATAAAGGCTAAATGTATGTTTAACACTTTTTCCTAAGAAACATTGGTATAAAACCTGAAAGACGTATGTATAAGGTTTTCGTCACTCACTCACTTCTGTTTCAAGACGGCTGGCTCTGATTCAAAGTTGAGAGTATACTGGCTGCGGCAAAACCTAACGTAATTTTGATCACCTCTTATTATAAATCTTTTTAATTATATCGAATACCATTATACCGCACACCAGACCTATTAAGCACAAACACGTTTAATTGAGGCCATCCAAATGTAGGTGTGAGTGTAAAGTGTTAAAGTTTTGTAAGTGTAAGCGTGTGTGTGTTAGGGTACCCCGAGGGACGTCTAAGTCCTCTCAACAGGTGCAGTTAGTCTATACACACATGTAGGGGCTAAGATAGTAAAACAATGAAAAGCGAATGCAGGTAACATAGCTAATTACTGTGATATTTCATTTCAATGAATATGAAAGCATGCAATCAAATCAATAAATAACAACCGGCTTGTAGTCCAAATGTATGTTTAACACTTTTTCCTAAGAAACCTTGTACAAAGCCTGAAAGACGTATGTGTAAGATTATCCTCACTCACTCACTTCTGTTTCAAAACACATATTAATTATATCGAATACAATTGTACCGCACACCAGACCTATTAAGCACAAACATGTTTAATTGAGGCCATCCAAATGTAGGTGTGAGTGTAAAGTGTGTGTGTGTGTGTGTTAGGGTACCCCGAGGGACGTCTAAGTCCTCTCAACAGGTGCAGTTAGTCTATACACACATGTATGGGGCTAAGATAGTAAAACAATGAAAAGCATAATACAGGTAACATAGCTAATTACTGTGATATTTCATTTCAATGAATATGAAAGCATGCAATCAAATCAATAAATAACAACCGGCTTGTAGTCCAAATGTATGTTTAACACTTTTTCCTAAGAAACCTTGTACAAAGCCTGAAAGACGTATGTGTAAGGTTATCCTCACTCACTCACTTCTGTTTCAAGACGGCTGGCTCTGATTCAAAGTTGAGAGTATACTGGCTGCACGGCAAAACCTAACGTAATTTTGATCACCTCTTATTATAAATCTTTTTAATTATATCGAATACCATTATACCGAATACCAGACCTATTAAGCACAAACATGTTTAATTGAGGCCATCCAAATGTAGATGTGAGTGTAAAGTGTTAAAGTCTTGTAAGTGTAAGTTTGTGTGTGTTAGGGTACCCTCGAGGACGTCTAAGTCCTCTCAACAGGTGCAGTTAGTCTACACACACATACAAGTAGGGGCTAAGATAGTAAAACAATGAAAAGCATAATACAGGTAACATAGCTAATTACTGTGATATTTCATTTCAATGAATATGAAAGCATGCAATCAAATCAATAAATAACAAACAGTTTAGTTAAACAGTAAATATTTATTATTAGCATTTTAAACGTTATGAGCGGAAGTTACCATAATATTTGAAAATTTATTAAAATCGTTTGAAAACATAGTTTAGTATTTATGTACTTAGAAAAAAAACACACAGCCACGTTTTAATTTTACTAAATGTTCTTCTGCCGCAGTTAACGGTAAGGAACAGAAACTACGCAATACGTAGTTACGTTTGCAACGACTTCGACGACGACGACGACGACGACGACGAAGACAACGATGACGACGAAGACAACGATGACCAGGATAATGACGACAGGACATTGACAACTGCAACGACGATGATTTCGAAGATGGCATCTACATCAATGACAACGACAACGACGGCAATGGCGACAACGTCAACGGCGATCTATGTAAGCAACAGATATACGGCAACATCTGAAAGAACTATTCACATGGTAATAAATAGATTGCAGTCGTGGACAAAATGTCGTATAGACGTCACTCTTAGTACTACTATCTCCTCACCAGTAGCGGCGAAACAGTTAAGTTATGTCTGCCCTATTAAATACGGAGGCCAAGTACAAACGTAATACGACTTCTGCACATTGGGTATTCCCTAACGCGCAAGATACACTAGTAGCAAAATAAAAAAAAAACGTGACCGCATGTTATGGCGTTATCCGGCGATTTGTTCGATCAAAGTAAACAAGAAGGAATAGTTTGTATATTGTCGCTCATTTCAAAATCTAGGAACACTTGCATGCTGCGTTTGATCTCTTTCTCACAGTAGGGGAACTCGGTAAGCTGTTCCAGACATTCCCTGCAAGCTACGTGTCCGCCAGGAATCATCGCGACCCATTTTTAGGTCTCGCAACAGCAAGGAGCGACCTCGGTGAGCCGATCCCGCCACGGTTCCGCTTCCGGTTCGTTGAGACGTGGATGATCGTAAGTGACCACCACATTGGATTCGATGTAATTACAGTAGCTATAATTATTTTTGATGCAAATAAAGTATGCACTCACTTTCGTTTGTCCTTGGGTGAATTACTTCCCTTCCACCCTTGTGGTTATATAGACATATTGTGTGTGTGTGTGTGTGAGAGAGAGAGAGAGAGAGAGAGAGAGAGAGAGAGAACCGATCAACCCGCAACACCTGCATAATAATAGCTTTCACTGATTTGTGAATTTGTTTTTATTTAATGAGTGTATACCTGCCTTTTGATGACTTTCTACTATTTTCTTGGTTCGGAACAGTAAACCTGATACTCCTAATTACCCATGCAACACTATATACACAATATTTCAATACTGTTCAACCCTGCAGGGTGCAGACTAACTACACCTGTTGAGAGGATTTAGACATCCTTCGCGGTAGTGCGCGCGTGCGCGAACGCTACGCTGACGGTGTAATCTTATATTGTAATAAACCTAAAAAGTAAAAAATACAAAAAAATCAAAAATATAAAAAAAAAAAAAAACTTTTGGGAGACTACAATTTTGTCATGGAGTGGTAGTCACCGGGAGTAGCGATGGTTTGGGGCTACTCCCTCAAGGGGTTAAGCCTTCTGCTTAACACCGGATTGTAATAATGGCTACGATGGCGGCTTCATCACCTCGTACGACAGTTTCCAACCCCGTGTACAAACACAGAGGACAATCATGAATAAGTTTATGAGGGCCCTGAAAAGGGCCATTTGTACGCTGCTCCTCGGATTCAAGGAGCAGAAGGAGGGGTATTAAGGGACATGTCAATGGATAACGACTCTAATGTAGAGTCCTACATATCAGTGTCCAGAACGTCAAGAGTAGAGGTTACGTCAAAGTCGAGGGCTACGTATGTCTGTGGTGATGGTGGCGGCGGTGGTGGTGGAGGTAACGGCGGCGGACGGGGGCGACGACGACGAGAAAGGTTGGTCATTTTTGGGTGTCATAAACATTGGAGTTCGTCGTCATCGCCCCCGTCCGCCGCCGTTACCTCCACCACCACCGCCGCCACCATCACCACAGACATACGTAGCCCTCGACTTTGACGTAACCTCTACTCTTGACGTTCTGGACACTGATATGTAGGACTCTACATTAGAGTCGTTATCCATTGACATGTCCCTTAATACCCCACCTTCTGCTCCTTGAATCCGAGGAGCAGCGTACAAATGGCCCTTTTCAGGGCCCTCATAAACTTATTCATGATTGTCCTCTGTGTTTGTACACGGGGTTGGAACCGTCGTACGAGGTGATGAAGCCGCCATCGTAGCCCACATTACAATCCGGTGTTAAGCAGAAGGCTTAACCCCTTGAGGGAGTAGCCCCAAACCATCGCTACTCCCGGTGACTACCACTCCATGACAAAATTGTAGTCTCCCAAAAAGTTTTTTTTTGTTTTATATTTTTTGATTTTTTTGTATTTTTACTTTTTAGGTTTATTACAATATAAGATTACACCGTCAGCGTAGCGTTCGCGCACGCGCGCACTACCGCGAAGGATGTCTAAATCCTCTCAACAGGTGTAGTTAGTCTGCACCCTGCAGGGTTGAACAGTATTGAAATATTGTGTATATAGTGTTGCATGGGTAATTAGGAGTATCAGGTTTACTGTTCCGAACCAAGAAAATAGTAGAAAGTCATCAAAAGGCAGGTATACACTCATTAAATAAAAACAAATTCACAAATCAGTGAAAGCTATTATTATGCAGGTGTTGCGGGCGGGTTGATTCTCTCTCTCTCTCTCTCTCTCTCTCTCTCTCTCTCTCACACACACACACACAATATGTCTATATAACCACAAGGGTGGAAGGGAAGTAATTCACCCAAGGACAAACGAAAGTGAGTGCATACTTTATTTGCATCAAAAATAATTATAGCTACTGTAATTACATCGAATCCAATGTGGTGGTCACTTACGATCATCCACGTCTCAACGAACCGGAAGCGGAACCGTGGCGGGATCGGCTCACCGAGGTCGCTCGCTGCTGTTGCGAGACCTAAAAATGGGTCGCGATGATTCCTGGCGGACACGTAGCTTGCAGGGAATGTCTGGAACAGCTTACCGAGTGAGTTCTACTGTGAGAAAGAGATCAAACGCAGCATGCAAGTGTTCCTAGATTTTGAAATGAGCGACAATATACAAACTATTCCTTCTTGTTTACTTTGATCGAACAAATCGCCGGATAACGCCATAACATGCGGTCACGTTTTTTTTTTTTTTGCTACTAGTGTATCTTGCGCGTTAGGGAATACCCAATGTGCAGAAGTCGTATTACGTTTGTACTTGGCCTCCGTATTTAATAGGGCAGACATAACTTAACTGTTTCGCCGCTACTGGTGAGGAGATAGTAGTACTAAGAGTGACGTCTATACGACATTTTGTCCACGACTGCAATCTATTTATTACCATGTGAATAGTTCTTTCAGATGTTGCCGTATATCTGTTGCTTACATAGATCGCCGTTGACGTTGTCGCCATTGCCGTCGTTGTCGTTGTCATTGATGTAGATGCCATCTTCGAAATCATCGTCGTTGCAGTTGTCAATGTCCTGTCGTCATTATCCTGGTCATCGTTGTCTTCGTCGTCATCGTTGTCTTCGTCGTCGTCGTCGTCGTCGTCGTCGAAGTCGTTGCAAACGTAACTACGTATTGCGTAGTTTCTGTTCCTTACCGTTAACTGCGGCAGAAGAACATTTAGTAAAATTAAAACGTGGCTGTGTGTTTTTTCTAAGTACATAAATACTAAACTATGTTTTCAAACGATTTTAATAAATTTTCAAATATTATGGTAACTTCCGCTCATAACGTTTAAAATGCTAATAATAAATATTTACTGTTTAACTAAACTGTTTGTTATTTATTGATTTGATTGCATGCTTTCATATTCATTGAAATGAAATATCACAGTAATTAGCTATGTTACCTGTATTATGCTTTTCATTGTTTTACTATCTTAGCCCCCTACTTGTATGTGTGTGTAGACTAACTGCACCTGTTGAGAGGACTTAGACGTCCCTCGAGGGTACCCTAACACACACAAACTTACACTTACAAGACTTTAACACTTTACACTCACATCTACATTTGGATGGCCTCAATTAAACATGTTTGTGCTTAATAGGTCTGGTATTCGGTATAATGGTATTCGATATAATTAAAAAGATTTATAATAAGAGGTGATCAAAATTACGTTAGGTTTTGCCGTGCAGCCAGTATACTCTCAACTTTGAATCAGAGCCAGCCGTCTTGAAACAGAAGTGAGTGAGTGAGGATAACCTTACACATACGTCTTTCAGGCTTTGTACAAGGTTTCTTAGGAAAAAGTGTTAAACATACATTTGGACTACAAGCCGGTTGTTATTTATTGATTTGATTGCATGCTTTCATATTCATTGAAATGAAATATCACAGTAATTAGCTATGTTACCTGTATTATGCTTTTCATTGTTTTACTATCTTAGCCCCATACATGTGTGTATAGACTAACTGCACCTGTTGAGAGGACTTAGACATCCCTCGGGGTACCCTAACACACACACAAACACACTTTACACTCACACCTACATTTGGATGGCCTCAATTAAACATGTTTGTGCTTAATAGGTCTGGTGTGCGGTACAATTGTATTCGATATAATTAATATGTGTTTTGAAACAGAAGTGAGTGAGTGAGGATAATCTTACACATACGTCTTTCAGGCTTTGTACAAGGTTTCTTAGGAAAAAGTGTTAAACATACATTTGGACTACAAGCCGGTTGTTATTTATTGATTTGATTGCATGCTTTCATATTCATTGAAATGAAATATCACAGTAATTAGCTATGTTACCTGCATTACGCTTTTCATTGTTTTACTATCTTAGCCCCCTACATGTGTGTGTAGACTAACTGCACCTGTTGAGAGGACTTAGACGTCCCTCGGGGTACCCTAACACACACACACTTACACTTACAAGACTTTAACACTTTACACTCACACCTACATTTGGATGGCCTCAATTAAACGTGTTTGTGCTTAATAGGTCTGGTGTGCGGTATAATGGTATTCGATATAATTAAAAAGATTTATAATAAGAGGTGATCAAAATTACGTTAGGTTTTGCCGTGCAGCCAGTATACTCTCAACTTTGAATCAGAGCCAGCCGTCTTGAAACAGAAGTGAGTGAGTGACGAAAACCTTATACATACGTCTTTCAGGTTTTATACCAATGTTTCTTAGGAAAAAGTGTTAAACATACATTTAGCCTTTATACAAGACATGGTCAGAGTCCGCCAACTTGAAACGGAAGAGAATAAGGATAACATTGCCCATACATCTTTCAGGCTTTATACCAAGTTTTCTTCGTACCAAATTGCAAAAAAAAAAAAAAATCGGCCAATGCCTTTGATTAAAAATTCGTACATTCGATATCGTTAAAATAAAAGCCGCCATCTTGAAACCGATGTAAAAGAAGTATTAAACATACATTTGGACTTTATACAAGATATCCTCCAACTGAATTTTAAAATAATCTATCATTGCGTTTGACCAAAGCTGCGTACACTCGTCTCGTTAAACCAGAGGCTGCCATATTGTAGCATAAGTAAATGGGGAATAATCTTACACATCTCTAGGGCAGAGCCCTTGCCATGATGGAACCAAAGCTGGGCAGGCTACACGATGGCGACTGGTTGAGTACTTACTATAATGTCACCTAGGGATGAACCCATGTCACGATGGAACCAAGGCTGGCCAGGGTACACGATGGCAACGGGTTGGGTACGTACCATAATGGAAAAAGGTTGGAAAGAATACATGATGGAGACGGTTTAGGTACTTATCATAATGGCAAAAAATGGCTGAGAAGAATACATGATGGAGACTTTTTGGGTATCATAATGGCAAAAATGGCTGGGAAGAGTACATGATGGAGACTTTTTGGGTACTTATCATAATGGCAAAAATGGCTGGGAAGAGTACATGATGGAGACTTTTTGGGTATCATAATAGCAAAAATGGCTGGGTAGAGTACATGATGGAGACGGTTTGGGTACTTACCATAATTGCAAAAAAAAATGGTTGGGAAAGCTGTGATGATGGCGAAGGACTGGGTATATACTATAATGTCACCTAGGGCTGATTATGTACCGTGATGGCACCATATGATGGGCAAGTTACATGATGGCGACGGACTGAATACGTACCATAATGACAAAAAAAAATGGTTTGGAAGGGTACATGATGGCGACGGGCTGGGTACATACTATAATTTCATTTAGGTCTGAGTACGTACTATGATGGACTAAAGTTGAGCAGGGTGCACGATGGAGACGAGTTGGGTACGTACCATAATGGCAAAATGGTCGGGAAAGATACATGTTGGCAACAGGTTGGCTACACACTATAATGTCATCTAGGGGTGAGCCCTTGCAATAATGGAACCAAAGCTGGGCAGGATATACGATGGCGACGGGTTGGGTGCGTACCATAATGGCAAAATGGCTGGGAAGAGTACATGATGAGACTGGCTGGGTACATACTATAATGTCGCTTAGGGCGGAGTACGTACCATGATGGCACCAGATGCTAGACAAAGCACACGATGGCGACGGGTTGGGTACTTACCATATTGGCAAAAATAGCCGGGAAGAGTATATGATGGCGACATGTCACCTAGGGCTGAGTAAGTAAAATGATGGCACCAAAGCTGGGCAGGATACACGATGGCGAAGGTTTGGGTACGTACTATAATGGTGAAAATGGCCTGGGAAGGGTACATGATGGCGACGGGCTGGGCACGTGTCATGATAGCACTAGATCCTAGGCAGGGTACATAATGGCGACGGGTTGGATACGTACTGTAATGTCACCTAGGGCCGAGAGTGAACAAAAATATAATTCGTTTTACCTCGTGAACGCTTGTATTATGTCCGCCTTGTATTGTTTCAACGCTTCTTTCCTTCTCCACGACACGGCTGCAACTGGCCTACGCGATAATGCAGTCCTGCGGCTACTTGTCGACCGCAAAGCGCATGTTGCCAGCATGTGCAACAGTGCGTGTTGCCAGCATGTGCACCAGTGTATTAGCTTGATTTTTTCTATATTTTTTACAGACAAAACAATACTGCTGCGAACTGAAATGCTTCGTCGTGCCCGATTGCCAAGTAGACGGGCTAGCGTGCAAAATCTGCTAGTGTTTTTCCTTCTGCCATTGCCGTTGCAGAACCATACAAATGAAATTGAATTTTGCCAGACTGCCTGTGTACAAGATAGGAGTCGACGATTACGCCTGCTGCAGGAAACGATGTACCCGCTTCACGTTCTGGGCAAGGTACATGATGGCGTTCGAAAACGGGTTGCGTACGTATTATAACGGCACCAAAGTTCGAGTGGGGAGGATACATAATGGCGACAGGGCTAGGCACCTACTATAATGGCGCCCACTTGGTGGAGGTAGTGGCGATGGGCAGGTGGCAACGATCCACTTCAGCCCGTGCCATAATGGAACCAAAGCTGGACAGGGTACACGATGTCGACGGGTTGGGTACGTACCATAATGACCAAAATGGCCGGGAAGGGTACACGATGTCGACGGGCTGGGTATATACTATAATGTTACCTACGGGCTGAGCTCTTGCAATGATGGAATCAAAACAGGGCAGGGTACACGATGGCGACGGGTCGGGTACGTACCATAATGGCAAAAATTGCTGGGAAGAGTATATGATAGCGACTGGCTGGGTAGATACTATAATGTCACCTAGGGCTGTGTCCTTACAATGATAGAATCAAACGTGGGCAGGGTACACGTTGGCGACGGGTTGGGTACTATCATAATGGCGAAAATGGCTGGAGATAGTACATGATGGAGACGGGTTGGGTACGTATCATAATGGCAAAAAAGGCTGGGAAGAGTACATAATGGCAATGGGCTGGGTAGTTACTGTACTGTCACCTAGTTCTGAGCCTTTGCAATGATTGATATAAAGCTGAGCAGAGTATACGATGGCAACGGGTTGGGTACGTACCATAATGACAAAAAAAAAATGCCTGTGAAGAGTACATAATGGCGACGGGCTGGGTAGTTACTATATTGTCACCTAGTTCTGAGCCTTTGCAATGATTGATATAAAGCTGAGCAGGGTACACGATGGCAACGGGTTGGGTACGTACCATAAAGACAAAAATGGTTAAGAAAGGTACATAATGGCGACGGGTTAGGTAGTTACTATAATGTCACCTAGTTCTTAGCCTTTGTAAAGATTGAAATTAAGCTGGGCAGGGTACACGAAGACGACGGGTCGGGTACGTACCACAATGACAAAAATGCCTAAGAAGAGTACATAATGGCGACGGGCTGGGTAGATACTATAATGTCACCTAGTTCTGAGCCTTTGCAATTATTGATATAAAGCTGAGCAGGGTACACGATGGCAACGAGTTGGGTACGTACCATAATGACAAAAAAAAATGCCTGGGAAGGGTACATAATGGCGACGGGCTGGGTAGTTACTATATTGTCACCTAGTTCTGAGCCTTTGCAATGATTGATATAAAGCTAAGCAGGGTACACGATGGCAACGGGTTGGGTACGTACCATAATGACAAAATGGCTAAGAAAGGTACATGATGGCGTAGGCTGGGTACCTACGATAATGTCACCTAGGGTTGGGTACGTACCATAATGACACAAAAATGGTTAAGAAGGGTACATAATGGCGACTGGTTAGGTAGTTACTATAATGTCACCTAGTTCTTAGCCTTTGTAAAGATTGAAATAAAGCTGGGCAGGGTACACGAAGACGACGGGTCGGGTACGTACCACAATGACAAAAATTCCTGGGAAGAGTACGTAATAGCGACGGGCTGGGTACTTAATATACAGTCACCTAGATCTGAGCCTTTGTAATGATTGATATAAAGCTGAGCAGGGTACACGAAGACGACGGGTTGGGTACGTACCATAATGACAAAAATGGCTAAGAAAGGTACATGATGGCGACAGGCTGGGTACTTACGATAATGTCACCTAGGGTTGGGTACGTACCATAATGACAAAAATGGCTGGGAAGGGTACACGATGGCGACGGTTTGGGTACGTACCATAATGGCAAAAATGACCTGGAAGAGTACATTATGGCGACGTGTTGGGTACATACTATATTGTCACCAAAGGCTGAGTACGTTCCATGATGGCATCAGATGCTAGGCAAGTTACATGATGGCGAAGGGTTGGGTACGTACCGTAATGGCAATAATGGCCGAGAAGGGTATATGATGGCGACGGGGTGGGTACATACTATAATGTCACCTAGGGCTGAGTAAGTAAAATGATGGCACCAAAGCTGGGCAGGATACACGATAGTGACGGGTTGGGTACGTACCATGATGACGGAAATGACCGAGCATGTACGTAATAGCGACGGGTTGGGTACGCTCCATGATGAAGAAAATGACCGTGCATGATACGTAATGGCGACGGGCAGGGCACATAACACGATGGCTACAGCCGGCTAGGCACCTACATATATCATACACCATCCACGAGGAAGAGAGAGAGAGAGAGAGAGGCGGTCATATATAGACTTACTTTATATGTTTATATAACACACTATCCACAGGCCCTAGTCCTGGGCTGGGCACGTAACACGATGGCGACAGCCGGCTAGGCACCTACATATATCATACACCATCCACCAGGGAGAGAGAGGCGGTCATAGATTGACGTACTTTAATTGTTTACATAACGCATTATCCGCCTGCTCGGAGTGGGCTAGGCACGTAACACGATGGCGATAGCCGGCTAGGCACTACCATACACAATCCATGAGGGAGAGAGAGGCGGTCTTTAGTAAGTCTATACTTACTTTATATGTTTATATAACACACTATCCACAGGCCTTATTCCTGGGCTGGGCACGTAACACGATGGCGACAGCCTGCTAGGCACGTACATATATCATACACCATCCACGAGGGAGAGAGAGAGAGGCGGTCATAGATATACTTGATATGTTTATATAACACACTATCCACAGGCCCTAGTCCTGGGCTGGGCACGTAACACGATGGCGGTGGGCACGCACCGACGACGTCAGCAACGGCGAGTACCGTGACAACGGGCCAGCTGCGGACCGAATTCGCTTCCATCACGTCGGCAGCTGGTTGGGAAGGGTACATGATGGCTACGGGCTGGGTACATACTATAATGTCACCTAGGACTGAGTACGTACCATGATGGCACCGAAGCTGGGCAGGGTATACTATGGCGACGGGTTGGGTACGTACCATGATGACGGAAATGACCGAGCATGATACGTAATGGCGACGGGCAGGGCACGTACCATGATGGCACCAGATGCTAAGCATGGTACATGATGGCGACGGGTTGGGCACGTACCACGATTGCTGGGAATGTTGCGACCAGAGATAGGGCTTGTACCATGATGATGATGTGATTAGGCAGCGAACATTATCTAACAGGTTGGGTACGTACCGTGATGACGGAAATGGCCGTGCACGGTACATAATGGTAATGGGCTGGGCTCGTACCATGATAGCACCAAAGGATTGTCAAGGTACATGATGACACTAGAGAGAGAGAGAGGCTAGACAGCGAACATGATGGCGACGGGTTCGGTACGTACCATGACCAACCCGGGGGCTAGGCACGTAACACGATGGCGGCGACGACGACTAGGAGAGAGAGAGAGAGAGAGAGAGAGAGAGAGAGATGTCATAGAATGAAGTACTTTATATGTTTATATAACGCGCTATCCACAGGCCCCGGGCCACGATGGCGGCGGCCATAGATTAACTTACTTTATATGTTTATATAACGCGCTATCCACAGGCCCCAGGGCACGATGGCGGCGGCGGCGGCCATAGATAAACTTACTTTATACGTTTATATAACGCGCTATCCGCAGGCCTGGGGCCACGATGGCGGCGGCCATAGATAGACTTACTTTATACGTTTATATAACGCGCTATCCGCAGGCCCGGGGCCACGATGGCGGCGGCTAGAGAGAGAGAGAGAGGTCATAGAATGAAGTACTTTATATGTTACGCACTATCCACAGGCCTGGGGTCAAGATGGCGGCGGCCATAGATAAACTTACTTTATACGTTTATATAACGCGCTATCCGCAGGCCCCGGGCCACGATGGCGGCGGCTAGAGAGAGAGAGAGAGAGAGAGAGAGAGAGAGAGAGAGAGAGAGAGAGAGAGAGAGAGAGAGAGAGAGGTCATAGAATGAAGTACTTTATACGTTTTTATAACACACTATCCACAGGTCCCGGGCACGTAACACGATGGCGGAGGCCATAGATAGACTTACTTTATATGTTTATATAACACGCTATCCACAGGCCCTCGGCACGTACCACGATGGCGGCGGCCATAGATAGACTTACTTTATATGTTTATATAACGCGCTATCCACACACCCCGGGCCACGATGGCGTTGGCTAGAGAGAGAGAGAGAGAGAGAGAGGTCATAGAATGAAGTACTTTATACGTTTATATAACGCACTATCCACAGGTCCCGGGCACGTAACACGATGGCGGCGGCCATAGATAGACTTACTTTATATGTTTATATAACGCGCTATCCACAGGCCCTCGGCACGTACCACGATGGCGGCGGCCATAGATAGACTTACTTTATATGTTTATATAACGCGCTATCCACACACCCCGGACCACGATGGCGTTGGCTAGAGAGAGAGAGAGAGAGAGAGAGAGAGAGAGAGAGAGAGAGAGAGAGAGAGAGAGAGAGGTACTTTATATGTTTATATAACGCGCTATCAACAGGCCCCGGGCCACGATGGCGGCGGCCATAGATAGACTTACTTTATATGTTTATATAACGCGCTATACGCAGGCCCCGGGCCACGATGGCGATTCGCAAACCCGAGCCGTTACGTTTCATATATCTCGAATCGCACTAATTTCCCAAGACGCTCCCGTGGTACAGTGGTTATAGCGTGCGCCTCACACGCGCAACGTCCCCGGTTCGAGCCCCGCCTGAAACGCGCAACTTTTTTTTCCGGTATACATTTATTTATTCGATTATTTAAATAACGCACCGTGATGTCAACACACAGATCAGACACCTCGTGACGTCCACGCACACCTACGGCACGTATATATATATCCAAGCTCAACTCGTGTATATATTTATCCATCAATCAGAGAGTTGGGCTATTCTATCCCCATTCCTACTAATTAGCAAAATTTAATGTTCATTGCAAACGGTAAAACGTATCTTAACTTTTAAACAACTCAAAATGTATTTCAGAGGTTCAACTTTAAATAGCTCATTTGGTAATCATTTCTCTCGCTTAGGTTGTGGTACAAAAAAATCGTTAAACGTAGGCCTATTTTACGTATATCAGCTCGATCGATTTACACCAGTCATATATTTAGTACGTGTTGTTAGTGTAGCACTTAGGCCTACTTCGTACGGCATCGAGATGCATCAAATGCAACGAGAAGCAGCTGACACTTAGGCCATACATTTACGGCAGATCGTTATTGTCAGCGAATGCGATTTATCGATATTTTTCTATCTGAAAGTATTCAGTGCGCAGGTGTCACGAGTAAATTTATTTCGCTTAGTAACACGATTAGTACAGTCGATCGTTTCAGGTTAATAAAATGGAAATATTTATTTTAATAAACAACAAAATTAGGGCTTATTGTTTAACGTAAAGCGTTGTTGTAATGTTTATGAAGTGAACACATCTTTACGCCCGGTGCAGCAAATTTTGTGGTGCAGTGAAATCGAATTGAGAGTAACGTACCGAAAACGTGAAGAATAGACTACATGTTTAGGATTAAAGTGGTTTTTGTTTGGATGCCTGACCGACCGTGTGTGTGTGTGTGTGTGTGTGCGCGCGCGCTCGCGTGTATGTCGAGAGCGTTCCCAAAAACGCTAAAAAGGGCATAAACGCTATTGCATTTGACTGAATAGAATTCTTCCGTACTAAAAAATTACACTAAATAATTACATGCTACATGATAGCCTAAACAATATCTTTCGAAAGAACTATGCTTAATTAAAGCTCGTTATTATTTTCTTTCTTTTTTCTGAAATCGTTAACGTTTTTCTAGACTATTATTCCGTCACTAGGCACTTAAAATGGTGATTTAACTTCTTGTAAAAATTTGTAGTAGGTACTGTATTAACTTAAAAAGGGTTGCACTTAACTATAGCCCCTAAGTACGGAGATCATATTTTCGAAGAAGAAATTCGGGACTTCTTAAACGATTCCTTACACATAAAAATAATTTCTTATTGTACCAGAAATAAAAATCATGGTACCATGTTTTCTCTTTCTTTTTATTGTAATTACGATAATGTGTTCGAAAACACGAAAAATTAACACAGCTAGTATTTAACAACCAGAAACTTATTTATAGCTTACCAGAGCCGCCTCGGTGGTCTAGTGGATAGCGTACTAGGCTTTCACCCCGAGGATCCGGGTTCGATTCCCGAACAAGGCTTGGCATTTTCATAAGCTATAAATCATCCCACCGTCTGCATTAGCCCAAGTGTGCACAATAGTCGGACGTTAAAAAAAAAAAAAAAAAAAAAAAATAGCTTACCAGCTGTTCAACGAAATCAACTGATCTTACGAATTTATATAAAACAACTGATCTTTTGGTATAACTACCATTGTAAACTTCTTCGTAGTTTCCGTAGTAGTTACCACGTGCGCCTCGTACCCGGTTCGATCCCGGGCGTAAACAAAGGAAATTTTAATTATAATTAATTTAATATGATACTTGCGACGCGCAAAATATTCTGTTATATATTAATATAATAAATATGTTCCTCGCATCACGCGTCTCGCGAAATCCATCACAACCAGTCCTAAAAACATGTTAGGCCTATTTACTCATGTTAAAATAACGGTTCTCCACTTTGTAGACGTTGATGACTTATTACTCTAATTATATTTGCATGTAAAGATTAATTTTCCCCATACATATATGTGTACGATTTACTTCCATTTCAAGTTTGCAGCTTATGACTTAATGATGACGATTATACGCAGTTTTAGCCAAACGCGTTGACCGATTGTTTTGAAATTTGGTACGGAGTTAGGGCCCGAAAGACGTATGTGTGTGACTTTTTCCCCAATCACTTCCGTTTCAAGATGGCGGGTACCGATTTAACGAACGAGTGTAACAGCTGTCTATTTCCAGTAATAGGCTACTGGTTGAAGGGCGAGACCTATCACAATTTTGACAGTATTAAGGAGAAAGAGCATAAAATTTCCAATAAATTAGTTCCGGTAACATTTTTCCTAAATATTACCCAAACCTGTTAAAATTACGGAAAAGGTTACCAGCACGACAATGCGCTGACGTAGAGCGTCGGTCAAATAATTAATAATTTTTTTAATTAATACTGATCAGGTGAAAGTTGGACGGATGATCTGCTCGTGTAGTCAAGCTAGTGAACTATGTATTACTTCTCTAGTCAACATCCCTTTCTTCAGCATACACTATTCGTACAGGCATAAATGAGGTATCTTTAACCTGCTTCTGATATTGCAAAACGATTTTACGCTAAAACTTACTGTTTGTGGAAAATATTAACATAAAAGACATTTTTAACTGTTATAGGCAAAACGGCATCATGGATGCGCACGCATCTAAATGGCGGCTCATTGTTAAAGTTTGGAGATTTTAACGCTGCTTACAACAGTGATATCAGATATTTAACTCATTAACTAATCCGTATCGATTGAACGGTAATGTTACATCCTTATGTTAACTCTGTACTGAGAAAGTAAATGGATATGAACGCGAACAAAGACGGACAACCTCTCTCCGGGTTTTTCATTTACGCACGGCTAATTAATGCCTTCGAACAGAAAAACGGTCGTAAATAAAACGGTTAATGTATAATGGGACGGCAGAGTACTTCGTGAGGGACACGATTATTGTAAAGATATAAGATAACGGCCGCTCTGCCATTGGTCCGGAATAGGCCACGCCCACTCGAGACTGCATCGATTATCCGACGCCAACTCATTTCAAGATGGAGGCCGGCCGGGGTTAATTAAACAAATAGCTATTTCCAGAGATATGTGAGTTATTGGGGAGGGTTATTTAAGAGGGTATTAACTGAAACACGCCGGTTCAGATACGAATTATCGTTTTTAGATGGTATTAAATACAGCTATAATATTTAATTATAGTTTATTGCGTTTCTTAATGTGTTTTATTGAAGTGGAAAAGAACATTGCACAAACTTTCTCGCATTCAATTTTACACCAAAAAACGTCCTGTCCAAAAGCTACCAAAGGACGTAAAATAATCTCAAAATAACCTAAAATTTCGAAAATATATCTTATTATTAATTCTAAACTCTAATATGGCTTGTGTATACGGGGAGGTACTTACTTTAAATATGTAAAATCATTAATTTAATTACGAAAAATCGTTTTATGAGAATAGTAGGTTAGAACAATGTTTTTTTAATTGCAAAATATTACCGCTTAGATGTCTATATTTTTATATGACTGCCAAAAAAAAGAGTGATGTTTTTCGTGGCTGGGTATGTATGTATGTTCCGTCATAACTTAATTAAACGGTTCAACCGATTTTGATCTATCTTAGCTCGTTGGATAGAGCTCCTCATTTCACCAGAAACATCAAAAGCTACATAAATTTCATCCAAATCACCTCCAATGGGGTAAAAATTTTGGGTAATTTAGATGAATGATATGCATGTATATTACACCATGTCTTCTTAACGGTCAACCGAGATTAATCTAACTTTAAAAATAATTATTTAAAAAAAATAAAAAAACAAGACTGCTAAAACACAAAGTAAAATAAAAAAAAAAACAAGGTATTTCAGTAAATAAATGCTGAAGAATACTTTCCGAGTTATACAATAGTGCAACTCTTTTACTGAAAGTTGTGACAGAATTATTCAATAGTAGCGGATATAAAAATCAAATTAGCAACGAAATTCGACGTTATATAAAGAATTTTACAAAATGTATCGCTCCAACTATATAGACTATAATAAACTGCCCGTTAAAATTAAACAAATTAAAAATAAGAGTATATTTAAAAGTAATAAAGTGTTTTTTGTTTGGACATAATAATTTTGTACGTTGTTCAATAAAGTTGGCTAAGTTAAGCTGAAAATATTTTTTTCTATTGGTTTTATAATTGAGATGTCTAGTGTGTGTAATACTTTTAGTTAACCACCCTTAACCTTTAGTAAAAAAGTTTAGCCTTTTTATAAATATTGTGTAAAGTCCCGAAAATTGAGTTAAAATCTCGGTATGAGGGTGTCTGTTTTCTTTCTACAATAGTGGGTAAAAATATTAGGTTTCACTTCTTGTTTTTTGTATAAGCAACTTGGTTATACCTAGATGTAATATAATGTAAAAAGTATATCTCATTTAAAAAATAAAACTTTAAAATTAACCTAATTTTAATAGGTTTATCATATTTTCCCCAAATTTTCGTTACATGTAAGGAATCGTAACTCATATCAATATACCAAATCTTAAATAAATGAAATTTAGACTTCGAGAAAAAATCGGAACAAAATCGACGGTAGTCAAGAAAAAAAGGACGGCCTGCAAGGAACAAAGTGGACAACATTTAAGGAACAAAATGGATGACAGTTTAGGAAAAAAATGGACATCAGTCAAGGAACGAAATGGACGGCAGTGAAGGAACACAATAGAAGCAGTAACATGGAACAAAATGAACGACAGTTAAGGAACGAAATGGACGGCAATCAAAGAACAAAAAGGACAGTAAGCCGCCTCGGTGGTCTAGTTGATAGCGTACTAGGCTTTCACCCCGAGGACCCGGGTTCGATTCCCGGCTAGGGCTTGGCATTTTCATACGCTATAAATCATCCCATCGTCTGCATTAACCCAAGTGTGCACAATAGTCGGACGTTAAACACCAAAAAAAAGGACAGCATTCAAGGTACAAAATAGACGGCAGTCGAGGAACAAAATGGACGGTAGTTTAGGAACAAAATGAACATCAGTCAAGGAACGAAATAGACGGCAGTTTAGGAACAAAATGGAAGGCAATCAAGGAACAAAAAGGACAGTATTCAAGGAACAAAATAGACGGCAGTCTAGGAACAAAATGGACAGCAGTTAAGGAACACAATAGAGGCAGTCAAGGAACAAAATGAAAGGCAGTTAAGGA
Organism: Callitettix versicolor; assembly: GCA_022606455.1. Lineage (NCBI taxonomy): Eukaryota > Metazoa > Arthropoda > Insecta > Hemiptera > Cercopidae > Callitettix > Callitettix versicolor. Next base: position 26,010,964 of record CM040187.1, read on the forward strand.
ACGAAATGGACGGTAGTTAGGGACATTAGTCAATGAACGAAATGAACGGCATTTTATGAACCAAATAGACGGAAGTCGAGGAACAAAATTAACGGCAGTTAAGTAACGAAATAAACAACAGTTTAGGAACAAAATGGACGGCAATCAAAGAACAAAAAGGATAGCATTCGAAGAACAAAATAGAAGGCAATCGAGGAACAAAATGGACAGCAATTATTTATATGACCAACCATAGCTTTTAAAATTTGGCAAACTAGCCTACATGCCAAATTTCATCAAAATAATTAATTTGTTTTGTTACAAAGGACGTGCAAAACACACACACACACACACACACAAGCACAATTATATTTTATTTACTTGATACTTTATCGTATATAAATACAATATTATAATAATTTTCTTGCTTTCACTGTAAAAATGAGTTAAGAGAAAAACTTATTTTTTAAACAATAATCCCTCTTTTGTCTAAAAAAATACTCTATGGCTTTTTTTATGACCAATTATTAAAGTTGACTAAGAATTTACATCTCATTACAATAATTCAGATTTTACAAGATTTTAGTTTCTATCTCCAAACAAGTTCATGTAGCTTTTTCCTCTCGTGTAGAAGAGTGCCATCAATTACTTCAAGAATGGATTTCACTGCTTGATTAATACTAAGTCGAAGAAGCATATAATTCTTTGCTAATTGTATCCTAATTTCTCCTTTTACAGTATTAATGTTAAGGTCACGATGCAAGTCATCATTCCGTACATACCCAGGTGCATTAATAACGATACCTCTCAGCACTTTGTTATGGAAAATCTGAACGCTTTTAATGTTTGTGTCACTTGCACACACACAAAGTTGTATGCCATACATCCAAACATCTCTCAACACTTGTTTGTATATTAATGTATTAACAGTTGAGTTCTCCGACCAAGCATATTTAACATTTCATTTCAATATGTTCTTTCCACTTTACTAACTATCAAGAACCAAATACGTCGCTGTATTTAAAAATGGTAATTTTCAGGATTCATTTTTTAACGTGCAGGTGTTGCTCTTTTATATGCTTGCGGATTTGTACTCATTGATTTTAAGTCGTCATTTCTTTTGCCCACCTAATTATTTTCTTTTCTGTTCGGTCCATTTTCACAGTTGCAAATTTGATATCCTTATCGACTGCTAAAAGAGCATTATCGTCTGCATAATTTGCTACTAAAACATTTTACACAGCATTGAACCCAGCACGTACCTTGAGGAACCCCTGCAGACAGAGTTGGACTGAGGTGAGATTTTTAACTAAGAACCATCAAAAGCGGCGCCTCCTTAGAAATCGGCGTCAAACCCTTCCGCGATAAACATTTTTGAAAAGTATTGTATCAGGTTTTGATCGGTGAAAAGAGAGCTGTATACCCGTCGCACCCCAAGCCTGTAACCAAACTACCCTCTACCTATGTGAGTGAAAAAAGAAATTTGTATACCCTCCGAACTATCCTATACCTTTGTGATCGAAAAAAGCTGATACTGTCAAAACCCGAAGACCGTAACCAAACTACCCTCTACTGTTGTGATCGGAAAAAGAGAGCTAACAACCGTATTGTATACAGCTTAATTTTACGCTAGAACTTCTGCACTTAACGAGTATATGTTAAAATATTACTTTAGGTACCTAGTAATACTAGGGCGTAAAAGGAGTAAAATGCGATGATACGCACCAATTGCATATGTTGCACACGAGGGCAAGCGTAGCATGTGGAGTGTGGTGCATACGATCATTTTTACGTTTACGAGTGTAAGACATGGAGATTAAGCAAAAAGCTTGCTTTTTATTACCAGTAAGCCTGCGCTTTTCATTCAAATTCTGGGTGCGGCGCACAGGAGGATTTATAGAAATCGATCACTAGAGAATAGTACCGTCTACTTCCTCAAACGTCTCCGCCCTTTGTCCTTGCAGCGTTCGTAGCGGCAAATAGTCCAACTACTTAAACTTCAGCAGCTAAAATAATGGTGGCTCTATGTCTAGTCCGTTTATATGTAATGCTACGGTTCAACTACGCTGCTAAGCTGGACACATAACCTAGAGAATGAAGGGGCAAAGTATGCAATTAAAACAACGTCTCCAATGTGCTTCCTTTGCAGCGTGAGACAGCCAATGTGTCTAGTTCCAACGTTGTGGCATTAATACAAGGAAATATTTAGGGGAACAAGGGAACAACACCGCAAATCATCCCAGAGAAGCACGCAGCTGTTTCGCTAACATGATATTAAACAATTCTTGACATTTTATTTTATCTTACAATTATTTTAAAAATTTGATTCCACCATCAAAATCAGCATATCTGCATGAATAAGTAATAAAAATTACACTAAAAAACAATTTATGTTATTGAACCAAAAATAAAAATCATGCATTATGTTGTAATTACAATAATTTGTTCGAAAACACGACATAACCTGAAACTTTTAATAGGCTATCAGCTGTTCAACGAAATCAGCTGATCATTACGAACAGCTGATATAAATAAAACAACTGATATTTTACTAATAACTACCAATGTAAAAATTAAATTAATTCGTTTCATACATTTACATCGGTAAAACTTCTTCGTAGTTTCCGTAGTGTGTTGGTTATCACACACTGTGGGCGCCTCGCAAGCAGAAACATAGGAAATTATAATTATAATTAACTTAATATGAGACTTTCGACGCGCAAAATATTACTGTTATATAACAATATAAATTTGTGCACTCGCGTTAAGCAAAATTCAACTTCACAACCAGCCTTATAACATGGTACATACCAAAACAAAAATTAAAACTGCCGACGACAAATTCATTTTCCTGATTAGCACTGATCAGCTTTTAACACTGATTAGGATGGTGAAATACATTTTCAAAAACCGCATATATTGTAAAAATTAAGTTTTTTATAATATTTAGAAAAACCACCATTTTAAAACCTTCGAACGGATTTTACAATGTAAGGAACTTGCCCAAACTACTACCACAAAAGGTTTTTTCCAAGTAGGCTACTAATCAAATCGGCATTTTTATTAGCATACTGAACTTTCGAATCACAACGAAAATTCATTTTCAGTGGGCTTAAAAATAATCGCGGCACCCAGCTGCCTCGCTGACGTGATCGAAGCGAATTTTTTTAATAGTATTTTCTTTATTTTACCTTTTTTTAAATCCTGTTCTCACTATCATAATCAGCACTCAAATCCGCATATATTAACATTTTAAAATGTCAAACTGCATTGAAAGTACTAGATGAACCCTGATCACCGACAAATTAAATCCAAACGCCAATTTAAGTAATTTTTAACGCTGATTAAGACGGTGAAATTATATTTACAAAAGATGAAAAACTAATGATTTTTTCACACACTTGAAATGGCTGCAATTTTGAAACTGATAAACGAAGTGTGCTGAATACCGTAACAGTTTCAGAATTAAGACTATATCAAATATTTACACATTGGTCACATTTTGTCTTAAATATTTTTGAAAATATGACTTCACCATCATAAATGGCGTTAAAACAATGCATGAAATAATGAATTCGATTACGGTCATTGTTTTTTTGTGTATTTTCTAATGTATGCAGATTTTAGCGCTGTTTATGTTGGTGAAATTCGAGTTTCAAAAGAAGGTAAGATAGAAGGTAGAAAATACTTTTGAAAATTCGCTTCCATCACGTCAGCGAGACAGCTGCGTGTCGTAATAGTTACTTTTTCGACGTTTAGCAATCATTTCGTTGTTTTTAGAACCTAGGTAGACGTTAGTAACTCGATTTTTCGATAAACGCGCGATATTAAAAAGTAAAAATTTCACCTACAAAAGCAAACCCAATCATATTTGTGGTTAAGAAGCATTCCTAAAAGGAAACAGGCCTGTTCAGACGCACGACTAACAAATTAAACTTTTATTGCTTTTTGATTGGCCGCTATTTAAAAGCCCGTAAATGGAATTATCATACTAATGACCAACCAATACGGACCCCTTTTAGAGAGCGTCCGGCAGGCTTACATGAATAAAACATTTTCGCAATTCAACTCGAAAAGAAAATCCTTGATTGGTGTACACTATTGGATTTATTGCATATTTTCGAAAGAGAAATCAAGTTTCTATTTTAAAAGACTTTTCGAAAGGATCTTTATATTTATTTTGTTTGAAGATTTTAAAGTGTTAAACTGATACGTAGGTACCAGGAGGGATTAAAGGAGGGGCGACCGCCCCTCCCGAGACAAAAGAAGTTGAATACAAGCTTAAAAGGTCCTACTTTACTTCCATAACATGGAAATATATGTTTAGCTTCGATGTGGGTATTCTGGATAAACGTCAAGGAACATTTGAGGCCTCTAAGGGGTCCGAAATCAATCCATTATCCCGATCTCAACTTTGTATGTACATGAAATTTTGTCCATATATACATATGTATGTTTACGCACTTTATCTGTTTTAAGTCAGTTTTCACTCACTAGCAGTGGTCGGCAAACTTTAGAGCTTCAAGGACCACTAAATTTATAATTTTTATTTGGCGGACCACCAATTACATGGGTTTAGAAAAAAGAGGCTGTAATATATAGACAAAATAGAAATCACAAAGGACTTAATAAACTTGACTAAAACACGTTCATTTAGTTGTCATTTTTTAATCTGAATGATAATGAAACATTTTATTAGTTGTGGTGCAACTTACAATGAAATAATGATCTGTTTGTTTGTGGACCACAACAAATTTTTCACGGACCACTGGCGATCGCTGGACTAGAGTATTTCGCCAACGCCAGTTGTGAGCCGAAAAATTGTCTACTCTATGTTTTACCCCTTGATTGTATTCCAGGGATGTGAAGGCAACATACACCATACGAGACCAGCATCTTTAATTTCCTTCCGAAGAAAGGATTTGCTGATTTATGTTCACATTAAATATGCCACCAATCTCGGTCGAGATCCGATCCCACAACCTTGTACGAAGATAACGTGCTAACCACTACTCTACCAGCGCTGATATTTTTCTAATTTTACTGTTGGACACTTTGGTGCAGCCCCATAACTGCAAACCGTACGGTCACACAATCTTAGTACTTGTTTATACAACAGCAATTATTATGTCTAATTTTGATCTTTACCAAGGAGCCAGTACATTTTTCTATGCCTAATATCAAGTTCTTTTTTCTTTTTAACGTGTGCCTTCCAGTTTAACCTAGCATCCAATGCATGCCTAGGTGCTTCAATTCATTCCTACAAGGAATTATTTTACAGTTAAGAAACACAGACACTGTATTAATTGCTTTGTTTCTAAAGTTTACATGAGTTGATTTAGACTCATTTAATTCTATTCGCCTCTTCTTTGTCCAAGCACTGACCTTAAGAAACCATGTGTAAGTTATTTAGGGAAACTGCAGATTCACAATTTATGACTTTGAGGCTCTTGCCAGTAGGAGGCTGAGGGTATTTGGTTTCCAGGACCCTGAGGACCTTCAGAAGGATGAGATAGTCAGTGAATTGCTGGAACTTACTAAGGGCACCAGTCTGCTGAAGTAGTACTCGAGAGGTTTAGTTGCACAATAGGTTAATTGATCGATATGCCTGGGGGTTATTTATTATTGATCGATATGGGCCTGAAAATTGAAAGTAAGATATACACTTCAGAAGAATTAATTGAATAATTACATCATGAAATATCTGCTTTCGTAAAAATGAAACATTTTTGGCCTTTTTTACATCCCACTAAATCTTTTTCCAGTCAGCAGTTAGTGCTCTGTAGCAATCCAACTTTCATAACTTTGTTCCGTTACGATTAAAACAAGGTACACAATCGATTTCGGTAATAACTTGGACCCAGCAAGTTTCTCAGTACCTGCTTCTACCGTATCCACTGATGCCATAATAGAAGTATCACCGGCAAAAGTAGCTATTGTTGTATCTTTTCCTTGAGTTATGTCTGTTGTAAAAAGCAAGTACACGGTAGGCCCAAGGACGCTATTATACAAACGTTCCAGAACAAATTATTGCGAACAGCTATCGGAGCACTGTGGTACATCAGGAACGACAATATTCATAGAGATCTTGGAATAGAAACTGTTGAAGTGATAAGGTCTGCTGCAACTAGACACAAGAAGAGACTTCTAAACCATGTCAACACAGAGATACAGAAACTCAATAGCAGTGACATTGTGAGAAGATTAAAAAAAAGAAGCCATTGGACTTAATATAGTGATGAAGTTATTTAGTGGAATAATTTTTTCTTAATGTTATTATATTTCAATGAATAAGATAAGTTAAAAATTTCCTAATGTTATTTTCAAAATAAAAGTATGCATAATTTAAAGCTAATAAAAATGCAACTTCCAACATTTTACATAACAGGCTACTATTACAAGAGTTTTTTAATGTCTATTGCAATAATTTATTTTTAATTCACTTCTATGTTAATAAAGACTTACATATAATTTGTTGTTTTGTATATTAGTTGTGCAAATGGAGCCAATTTTGCAAAATTTTTACAAAAATAAGCATCTAAAGAAATTAAGCGCTTTTTTGTCAAATAAAAGTTCATTTTTACACTTATTTTATATCAGTTTTAAGCACTGACAGATAATGCGATTTTGGGGTGGCGGTGGTTGGTTGGATGATTCAACTTACAAGAGGACCTCCCTGGGGGATGAAAATTTTTGAAATAATACCTTCAAAAACTGGCACTTTCAAGTTGTTTTGAGACTTAAACAGACACACTTAATTTTTCGAGATTCCTATTTTACAATTCTTATTATTATTTACAAGGCCACTCATTTTGAAACAGAATTTTTACTAAAGGAAACATACTTTTTCTTCTTTTCCTCTACTCAATATTCTTACCCATCACTTTTTATCTATAGCCGCAGTTATTGCCGTTGCTTTACTCTTACCGTTAACGCTGAGCCCTCGTCCTCGTTAGTTCTGATCAATTTTAGAGTCCAGAAAGATCTTTCTTCTGTTGCTTTTTTTTTTGCGGCGAAAAACCGTTCAGGTTATCATCGCCTTCTTCTGTTGCAGTTAACATAGGAAGAGAGGACAGACCCAACATAAAATATCTAACTGATTAACCCCGTTCTCTCCCCCAGTACAAGCGTTACAAAGTGCACAAACGTACATGTCTACATACAAAGTTGAAATGGGATAATGTGACGGGATTTTCTACCCCTCAGACGCCTTAGTCCTTTTTTTCGAAACTACGCATATACTTCCATTTTACGGAATTAAAATAGGGTCTTATTTACACATTTTTTAAAATTGCTTTTGCCTCTGGAGGGGCGATCAGGTTTGCCCTTTAACCCCTTTAAGTTCTTGGTTTTAGTTCTCAAAACAGCTTAACAGTGCTAGTTTCTGAAGGTATAATTTCAAAAAAGTGTCATCCCTAGGGAGGCTCTCCTGTAAGGTAAATAAGTCAACTGACCGCTCCCACCTCCGAAATTGCATTAATCCGTCAATGCATATGTTTTGGTAAAAAATTCGAAAGGGTAGGTCTACTGCACAACAGCGCGTAAAGATAACATTGGAACACGAATACAGACGGACGGACAAACGCGCGTGGTCTCGCCTGCGGACCCTAAAAAATAAATTACACTATTTACCTTCAATGTTTCTGTATCACAACGCAGGCTATGTTTACAAAACACGCTGCATTACTACAAGTTACGCAATTCCTGGTCCCACTTAACTTCATCCATTAGTTTATGAATGAACTCACCAGGCTTCGCCACTGCGGGTGGTTATCGTTTCTAGCCACAATGTTGGTACACCTGAGACGATTGATGAGAGGGACCCGTGTCAGGTAAGTGGAGAAACCCATCTATTACCCGTTGTCCTGTCCTTTCCTGTCTGAAGGACGGTCTAGTCCCGCTGGAGACGCGTTTAAGGCGAGACATTTTACTTAATGTCCAACACCTTGCACAAACTTTCTCGCATTCAGTTATTTAAACAAAATAATCAGTTTCGGAAACTAAACGGATAAAAAAAAACAGTTTATCAAAGTTTGATTTAATTTTATTCTAGATGTTAAGTCCTTTCCTCCATATAACCTCACAACAACCATATAATAAAAAAAGTGTAACAAATAGAATAATAGAAATAAAGTTTACAATTCGATAACTATGATTAGTGATGCTTAAAAATAACTATATTCGTAAAATAAAATGTTTCATAATTGACCGAGCGAAGCTAGTTCTGTGTTTCAGCGCTCGACCGAAGTGTGTTTTTGGCGGTTGGTTTGTTTGGTTGTTACGCAGTTTTGACAAAACGCACTGACAGATTGTTCTGAAATTTGGTACAAAGGTACTTTGTACAAAGCGCCAACGAAGTATGTATAAAATTTTTTCCAATTCACTTCCGTTTCTAGATAGCGACCTCTGATTTACAAGAAGGAGTATAAGCAGTTTTAGCCAAGCGCGTTGACCGATTGTTCTGAAATATCATACGAAGATACCTTACATAAAGCCCAAATGACGTATATGATTTTTCCCCATTTTACTTCCGTTTCAAGATGGCGGAATTACGCAGTTTTTGCCACACGAATTGACCGATCGTTTTGAAATTTGGTACGAAAATACACTGTATAAAGCCCGAATGACGTATGTGAAAGATTTTTCCCATTCACTTCCGTTTCAAAATGGCGGTTCTGTTTCAAAGTTAAGAGTGGTAGTTGTTGGTTATTCCCTGTAATACTGGCTGAAACGCAAAACATATTTTTCTTTTTTTCAGCTTCATAAAGAAAGAGCACAAAATGCCCAAAAAAGTTAGTCCAATAATATTTTTCGTAAATATTACGGTTACCGGTTAAATTGGCGGAAAATGTTACGAACGCTGTCGTGGAGCGCTCTGTGTATTAATTAAAAATATAGGCTAATGTTCTTTGAACTACTACTTAGAAAACGGCCTGCTAAGAACACCAGTGGTACAGAGAGAACGAATGTGCGAGAGAGAGGTCAAATCCCTACTCTTACCATAGCTCAATACTTTTTCTTCACTATCGCTGAGTAGTAACAGTTTGTAGATTCAGATTGGCAGAGTCTTTGTTGCTGAACAGTTAGAGGGAGGTGGAGGGGAGAATTTCTCCTACATGCGCGACAAATTCTCGCGCAGGTTGTTTACTAAGTGGCTGGACTATAGTCAAAAATTGAAAAAAAAGAAAGAGTAATAATATTTTAAAATAAAACGAAACAGTTTTGTACAAGATGAAATAATTACCACAGATCACGTGAACCTAAAATTATGCATTTTAATAAAAACATTCACTCTCAGTTACATACAGCAAGCTAAAAAAAAATAAATAAATAAAACTAAACCTGCCTCCATATAGCCTACACAATCCGAACAGAGATCACTGCATGCCAGTAATATATTTTTAAGCGACTTTTAAAACTGTGTTCGACCGTTAATGGACTTTAGGGAATCCGGTAAGGAGTCCCGCAACCAGAACGCCGATACCGTACATAACAATTTTGTGTTTTGGTACAATCAGCATTTTTAGCATTTTTCTTGTACTCTTCGTACTTATATCTGAGGTAAAAACATAATTATTTCGCGAGAAAGTCAGCACTCCAGTTCGAAGAACAGCATGTAGTTAAGATATGACAAGACCGAAAACAATTTAATTTTAAAACAGTTAGGCTTAATTTCTTGTAATAAAACAAGCATGTTCGTTACGTTTTAAATTAAATACAGATCTAACACAAATATTCTGTGAGCGTTGTAGCTAATTAGCAAATTCAACAATCATGCCTAAAGTTAAGGCATAGGCCCCTAATCAAAAATTTTACAAGTAGCACTAGAAATGAAATGTTAAAAAATCCTTTTTTTCCAATGAATGAACCACTGCAAAAATTCTGTTAATTGTTTCGGTTATCCAATTTAGTCTACTATTAATTGTCGGTCCCAGTTGCTTAACCATACTAAAATGTCCTAACATGTCTTCAAAGTTTATTAAAAGACCTAACTCAATCAGTCAGGCGGCGGTAGCTGAAGTTTTATCTAAAACGCCTTATATATGCGTAATATTAATCATTCACAATATAAATGCTCGAAAAGAATGGAAAGCATTAAAATAAAAGTGACAATAAAATAAATAAATAAAATAAAAAAATAAATAAATAAATAACAAATAAATAAATAAACAATAAAATAAATAAAAAGTGACAAACATAACCTCAAAATGACTACGGCGTGTTTTTCATCGCGAAAATTATTAATTCAATGCGTGTTAGCCTATTCATAATGAAAAGAATAACTTTTTTCTATTAAAAAAACCCTTCAGAACATATTGAACTCGGTTGTTGGGTGTTTAACTCAGTTTTGGTTAGGCCTATAAAACTACTATTCCGTAAAGGTGCCGCTGCTTTGTAAAAATGGACGTCAGAAAATAGTTCCGTAATAAATGGCTAAAAATCGTAATTTATCTTACGTTTATCTTAATAAATGTAATCTTCCGCGGATCAATATCTCTTAAGAAAGAAGTATATCACATAATAAAACAAAACAAAAAACACTGTTAAAATCATTTCTTTTGTAAAAGTTACAAAAAAAATTATTGAAATCGTTAAATTCGTTTAGCCTCAGCGATGGTGGACAAACGTCCACATAAAAACCACTTCTTTGATAGGCGACTTAAAACGGATCAAACAGTAAGAATAAAGTCATTGCGCAAATGTTTTTCCGTTAAAATATTTCCCATAACTAAGTATAGGCCTATAGATTAGTAGCAATTTATTAATATTAAATTTTTTTTTTTAGTATTTAGGGATTTCATTCTTGCCTAAGTGAGAACGTAATAATCATATCAGCGACTCAAAAAACCTCAATATTAATCTAAAAGTTATTATTTTTTTTAGTATTTAAGGATGGTTTCCACCGTTATAATTTTTCGCCTTTTATAGCTTTGAACCTTACGATCAACCTGATTCAACGTGTGTAATTATTCTAAAGTTGGCAAAATTTGGTCCAGTTTTATATAATTAACACATATCGTGTTTTAAGGCTGGTTGTGATGTTGGATTTTGCGTGATGCGAGTATACAAATTTGTATTGATATATAACAGTAGGCCTATATTTTGCGCATCGAAAGTCTCATTATAATTAAAATTTCCCGTTCCACCTGGGATCGAATCGGGGACCTTGCGCGTGTGAGGCGTACGTCAAATTTCATAATTTTCGTAGTGTAGATTACACTACGAAAATTATGAAATTTGATCGATATAAATACATGAAACGAATCGTTAAAGATTAGTTGTTTTATAATAATTCGTAACGATCAGATGATTTCATTGAACAGCTGATAAGCTATTATAAGTTTTAGGTTATGTAGTGTTTTCGAATAAATTATCGTAAAATAAAAAGGAAGAAAACATGACACATAATTTTTATTTTTAGTTCAATAAGAGACATTTTTTTTGGCACAAATACTGGTTTTTGTAATAGCTTGGACAAGTAGGTCTACATACGATCGAGCGCTTAAAAATTTGCGGTCATTCCTAAAATCGTAATTTTTTCATCTCACACCATTTCGAAAATTTAATTCCACCACTGTAATCAACTTGACCGGACGGTAGTCAGGGTTCATTTTCATATTTTCAATATAATTTTAAAATTTATAAATTTATAAATTTTATCGCTGATTACGTTATTAAAATCAGATTTTTCGAGAAGAAATTAAGATTATAAAACCTACTACGTGATGCGATCGTTACATTTTCGGAAACCCGTGCCCGCCACACCAGCGAGACAGCTGCGTGCGGCAAGGATACAAGTAATAGACCACGAAGTAAGGTTATATTTATCGGTTCACTTAGCCGGGACGTGGACAAAAAGCAAGCAAAACTCGACGGTAATAGCAGTACCGTGTTCGCGGCGGTTATAGTAAATAATAATACAACAAAAATCGGCGTTTACCGGTCGACGAATCGAATCACAGCGGCCGCTTCCCACTTCCCCGTGGCCCCGCCTCGATGCGGCCCGGTTCTGAGCGCCGCGCGTCGAGCTAATCAGTTCTTTGTGGACATCCTGCAGTTCTTGCGTATTTGTGCCGTTTGTGCTTAGGCAATGTTAGTGCGTTTTGTGCGGAAGGACCTTTAGTGGAGAAGAGAAAGAAGATCTCGTCGAATTATGCGTGTGTTTGTTGGTTATTTTCAACAATAGGTAAGATTATTGCTGTTTAGATAAGTATAACGGATACTTCCGTTTGGTTCAGTTTAAAATCAGGTGATTTTTTTGTAAAATTTACTGTTGTAGGCCTAACAGTAGTTTTTGTTTTAAAAATTACCTTGTGTATATATTTACGTTTTCCTGTTCAATTCCCTTAAATATTTCTTAAAACTATCACAAAAAAAAAAAAAATATACCAGGTTGAAATGCCAGCTAACATAATTGGTATGTTATATGATAGCTTAATTGGTGTATAATGCACAATAAGGAAATAAAACATTATACTAAAAAATAAAATGGATTTAATATGAAATTAATTGTTATTTAATTAAATTTTATAGTTAAATATAAGTGCATTGTGCAGTATCTACAAAGTTTAATTAAACTATTTAAAAATCGCTTCAATAAAACACTTTTCAGTAAATAAAAAAAGCATAGGCTATGTGTTTTCCCCCCAAAATTAGGTTAGTTTCGAAATGGGGTTTTTGAGAGAATTTTGCACCGTCTTAAAATCGGTTAAGAGCTTTGAATTTAAAACCAATTATTTCATTATTCATTTACTTGTAAAAATAAAAAAAATAGGCTAGGCCTACAATACATTTTAAACACTGTACTTTTAATTATATCTGTTTGACAAAAACGTCAACAGTTTTTGTGTAAAAATATGTAATATTTTTTAATTTAAAAAAACATTTCGTTAACACGAAAAATAAATAGTAAAAATATAATTGTGAAAAATTAGTCAACTATAAAAAATCATACAAAAGAGACAGAAAATAAATAATAAAAGGCAAGTAATTAACTAAATAATTGTTTACGAACTTACATTACGTTGATCGAACAGTTAGACACTCTTATTTACCTGAAAAATAAAACAAAAACAACATGTAAATAACACACAATAATATAAAAGCGATTTAAACACAAATAAGAAGAATTAATAATGATCAGATAAATTGTAAAATAAGTAAATGTGCATACAGAAAACTGAATAAATGTTAGTTTAAGAAACTAAAGAGTTATAATACGAGATAATAGCCAATCCTCAACATTAGTTTCTGAACTGTGTTAAACGTTTAAAATTTTTAAATGTCTACTTTAAAACCGACATTGTTACTATAATAATAATAACAATAGCTTAACATTAAGTAGTGCATGTTAGGCCTACAGAAAGTATATTAAATTTGAAAAAAATCCAACGTTATTTTGATAATCTATTTTTTTAGGTCCATTGTGGTCGAAAAATATTTTCGCTTGGTTTCTATCAATCGCTGGAGATTAAACGAATTGTCCAATTTCAATTAAATTAGCTTTATATTTTCTATATCAAAATCGATTTTAAATAAAATGTTGCTTAGGGGTATAGAAAAAATTATTATTATATGACAAAATATCAGTTAATCAGCTGTAAAAAATCCTGAGAATCAACATAATTTATGAAATTCAGTTCGTCAGCTTTTCGTCATAAATAGATACAAAACGAAAATAAACCCTAAATGGATCAGGGGGAATGTTTTTATTTATTTCTAGTTTAATTTGAAACCGTAATTTTTTAAAATTCAAGTAGGCCTATGATAGCCTGAGTTCAATTACGAATCTTTTTTTTTTAAAGTCTGGCTATTGTGCACACGGGCTAATGCAGACGATGGGATGATTTATAGCGTATGAAAATGCCAAGCCCTGGCCGGAAATCGAACCCGGGTCCTCGGGGTGAAAGCCCAGTACGCTATCAACTGGACCACCGAGGCGGCCTACGAATCATTTTATCACACTCATCGGCGAATACGAGAAATTACAAAAATATTTCATTCAATGATTCCGATATATTTTACCGATTTTTCCAATTGCTTTCGATTTGTTCTTTTCAGGAAATAAATCAATGAGAGAATATTTAGGATAAACAAAATAAAAGGAACAAAATAAACAGTCATAGAATAAACAAATTGTTGCTCATATTTACCCACAAACGAAATATTGTTCAAAATTTAAACTACTCCGCGAGAATTATTTCATTTAAAATTGTATTTATAAATTTCGAACAAATATATTTTGTTCAACCCCGCAGGGGTGCAGACTAGTTGCACCGATTGAGAGGATTTAGACGTCCCTCTCGATACCCGAGTCTAACACACACTTACACTTACAATTGAGGTGATAATAACCTCAATTTTCTTTTCGTCTTAAAATTAAAACAAATTAGGTAAAACATTTATGGGACTAAGTTAATTTATACTATAAGCCGCAATATAAAAATTTGTCTACAGTCAAATAACTACAACTTGAAATGTGAGCTTTGACAAAAATTATAAACTCAAAAAAGCGTATTATCTCTTAAAAATATGCAATAAGAAAGGGTTTTTCGAAAGCGGGCTAACCTTTATGGGTTCCGCAAGGTGACAAAAAATGGGTTAATCCATAATGAACACGAATAACTTTCCGCAAACATAAAATTACATAAAAATAGCTGAAAATTAACACAATTTAAGGTACTAAATAAAAAAAAGTAAAAATGATTACACTGTATTTATGTCGATAAATAGATTATCAATTTATATCTTTAACCAAAGACCTTATAGGCGGTGTTTTTTCTGTTATTTAGTTTAGCCAATCTGTTAGCTTCTCTTCAATTAAAAATCATCGCAAGAGAACATAGTCCTATTTAAAATCAACTGGAAAAACAACTGCAATACGTATATCGATTAATTAAGTTTAAGAGATGTAATTCAGTTATAACTACCCCAAATCATATAGTCTATTTTATTAGCGATTTTTTTTATGAGAAAATGAGATATTTGGCCTGTCATCATGGTAAAACCCAGGCTCAGGAACTTAAAAATGGGCGCCGATCCTGACCTCTAGATTACGTTTTTGAGAGGTCGTTAAATACTTTTTTTAATATTCTAATGTATTAATAAAGGCATGAACAAGTTCGTTAAAAAGTAAATTTCGTTCAACGTTTTCAAAATGGCGGATATTCCAAACTTAAGAAAATCGTACATTTTTTGTGTTAAATTTGTTGAAAAATCTGAAAATACTATAGGCCTAGAAAAAATCATTAGAAACTGCGTAAATCAACATTTAGAATTTTTAAATGAATTCTTGTTTTCAATGAAATTTAAAAGTTTTAAATGCTAATATATGCAGATTTCAATACTGCAAATGATGAAAGCAGGACTATGAAAAAAGAGTAATGTAAAGAAAAATATTTTCGGAAATTCGCTTCCATCACGTCAGCAAGACAGCGCTTGTTGTGATTAGGCCTATATAAATATTACGTTAACATTTGATGTAGGCCTAAATAAAATATGAACAGCGAACGAATTCGTACTGTAAATTGATAAAAGTAACATTCGAATGATTAGAACAAAAGATATGATCGTTCACAAGAAAAGCCTAATTTTATGATTAATTTAACGCCTGTTATTTTATATTATTTAAGCTTATACGCTTTATTTGTTACATAAATTATTGAAGGAATACGTATAATATTATGAAGTGAAAATACGCTATTTCGCTGACATGATTGAAGCAAATTTCCGAAAATATTTTTCACTTACCTTACACTTTTTCGAAATTTAGCTTTCACCGTAATAATTGGCATTTTAAATCTGCATATATTAGCATTTTAAACTGTCAAATTGGAAACGAAAATGGACCTTGACCGCCGTCAAATTAAATTTCTTAATTTCGTTCCAAAACAAATTTTCAAAATATAATTTCACCGACCCAATCAAGGTCTACGTAAACACGCTAAAGACACTGATTTTGAAGCTGTTTTCTCAAAAGAGTATTCATATGAAAAATTTAGGATTGTTTAAAGTTGAAAAAGCTGCCATTTTTAAATTCTCTCTGTCTCTCTTGCAGCCATATTTAACAAATCTGAATGTAAAAATGGAACACTGTAGGAACTGTATTGGATAAATAATTAATAAAACAACCACAGAAAAAAATAAAAACCACGAGATGTGCAACGTTCCTGACCTTTAAAATAGATTTTGTTAAGGTATTAAATATTACATATATATATATATATATATATATATATATATATATATATATATATATATATATAATAAAAGCTGTATTGACATTCTATTTTAAAGAACAAAAAGCTTTTTGGAGGTAAACTGGGTTGCTATAAATGTACAAAATACTAGCTTCCAGTGGTACCAAACCTAATTACAAAATAGAAAAACTAAAACAAAGAGAAATTATGTATATATATATATATATATATATATATATATATATATATATATATATATATATATATATAT
Source organism: Callitettix versicolor (assembly GCA_022606455.1). Taxonomy (NCBI): domain Eukaryota; kingdom Metazoa; phylum Arthropoda; class Insecta; order Hemiptera; family Cercopidae; genus Callitettix; species Callitettix versicolor. The sequence goes on from CM040187.1 coordinate 26,027,413, forward strand.
TTAATATTTAGTATTTTCCAAAAATTTAAAGTACGTACAGTCTTTTCATAACCCCGGACCACACAACTCTTCTCCTTGCTTGAATGCTCCATTGATCAGATATTTCCTACACTAATTCATCCCTCCATCGAACGCTAGTCTTCCTTTCTTCCGCTGTTTTCCCCTGGGAATCCATTCTGTAGTTTCGCCCAACGGCGATCTTCCACTCTTACTACGTGTCCAGTCCGTTTCCATTTTAACATGCATTTCTCTCGTCAAGTTTTAACGTATCATGTTTTAGGGTTGATTGTGATGTTGGATTTTGCGGGACACGTGATGCGAGGAACATGTTTATATAGATATACAACAGTATATTTTGTGCGTCGCAAGTCTATATTAATTATAATTAAAAATTACTGTTTCCGGAGGTGACCTAATGCTTGGTAACGACTACTCTATGGAAATTTCGAAGAAGTTTGACCGATTTAGTATAAGAAGTGAATCGTTAGTTTAATTTCGGTAATTATAGTAAAAGATCACTTGTTTTACATTAATTCGTAAAGATCAGTTGGTAAGTTATAATAAGTTTTAGGTTATGTTGTTAACAACCAGCTGTTAAATTGTCGTTTATATAATTCGTAACGATCAACTGATAAATTATAAGTTTTAGGATATGTTGTTAAAAACCAGCTGTTAATTTGTCGTTTATATTAATTGGTAACGATCAGCTGATTCCACTGAACAGCTGATATGCTATAATTTCATGTTATGTTGTTAAAAACTAGCAATATTAATTTGTCGTGCTTTCGAACGAATTACTGTAATTAAAATAAAAAAGGAAGAGAAAACATGATACATGATTTTTATTTTTTGTTCAATAACAGAAATTGTTATTTAATTTTCACCATCCTCACTAGCTTATTGCTTATTTCTCCGTCTGATTCACAAGTAGCCTATTTCTCATAATTGTGGACATCCAATCGTCTATGTAAGATGTTTTGTGTATATAATTTGAATACCATTCACTCACTGATTCATAACAAAATCTCCATAACTATAAAGCCTATAAAGTTGAAATTTGACAGTATGTAGTAGACGCCCACTAACAAACGATTTTTAAAAAAATGCCATCTCTGAAGGGTTCAAATGTGATAAAAACGAACTCTAATGTTGTTAATGTTGTTAGTTTTTTTTTTGAAATTCGTTTCAATCACGTCAGCGAGACACTTGCGTGCCGCGGTTAACTATATAACTACAGGGTGTGACGTACATGTTCCTCCTGTATTTTGATAACGAGACAAATTTTCAATCGCTACATACAACGTGATAACACTTTTACAAACAATAAACAATGTCTTGAATTAAAAAACTACCGTCTATACGCTATTGGTGCGTCATCGTGTACCTACGCACCGTAAACGTTATATTTTTAAGCAATATAATCCTTGAACGTTTGCATGGATAACGTAAGTAAATTCAGTAAGCACACTATCTATTTTAACCAGACTACTATCGGGTTAGCTGCCAATTGCAAAGTAAAATATCACAGATAAGGCTTATCAGTTGGATAATAAGTGCAGGCAATGGGAAATACAGTGCGAGTTTTAACATAAATGTAACGAATAGATAAAGTTATGTTTCTAGAAATTCGTTTTTGTTTAGACGAAGTAATAACTATGCGAAAACATTACGCAAATTATTTTAATTTCAATTATTTCCCCAAAAATGCGACTCAGTTTGATTCAGCTCTGATTAGTTAAGCTAATAACATTGCCTAATAGTTCTTCTATTTCCTTGAGCCCACCACCAAAAGCGGAGCGGAGTTGTGCTGAGCGAAGAGGACTACGCATTCAAAAACTAACCTATTATTTTTAATGTAACTGCGGCCAATGAAAGCGTAAAGGCGCTGAGCGAATAAAGCGGCGTCATTGGGCTCCGCTCCGCGTAGCTTCGACTATGTCTAGATTCGGTTTTGAAGCTGACTTTGTTTCCCCCACCACGCTGACCACGCCTCCAAACTTACTATTTTTCATGGCCTAGGTTACAGTTTTTAGACATAGTATTTACCTAAAATCCTGTACCTTAGGCCTAAATACTTAGATTTAATAGATAATAAAACTGACTGAATTCCGCTTCTGTTTGCCGTTCATCTTCATTCCGCTCAGGTCCGCTCCGACCTTATAGAGATCGAGTGTTACCTTTTGCCTACTATTTTCGCTTCCAAACAACAAATATTTCTAATTAATTATCGAGTCCAATTGATTCTGCACGTTATTAAAACAATGTCCTTTCTTTTTGTTCAACTGTAAAAAAACATTTTGCAGATGAAAAAGAAATATTTTTTTCATTTCGAGACAAATTGCCCAATTTTTTTTTAGAAAAAGGTTTTTCAACAAAATTGAATTTTAAAGATTCAATTAAATTGAATCTCTTCAAGATTCAAAAAAAAATCTTCAAGAGAAGAATCTAATGGATATTTAAACGCAAAGGATTTGGTTTGTCTGGCTCAGTTTTTTTTTTTTTTTTTTTTTTTTTAAAGTCCGACTATTGTGCACACTTGGGCTAATACAGACGATGGGATGATTTATAGCGTATGAAAATGCCAAGCCCTAGCAGGGAATCGAACCCGGGTCTCGGGGTGAAAGCCCAGTACGCTATCCACTAGGCCACCGAGGCGGCTAGCTCAGTATGTTTAGCAGGTATAGGTACGATTTGATAAAGGAATGTAATTATTAATAATTGTGATAATATTTATTTTTATGGCTTTTGGTGTAATTTAGTTTTGTATAAAGTGCTAATGTAAAATTAATATATATATATATATATATATATATATATATATATATATATATATATATATATGTGTGTGTGTGTGTGTGTGTGTGTGTGTGTGTGTGTGTGTGTGTGTGTGTGTGTGTGTGTGTGTGTGTGTGTGTGTGTGTGTGTTTTCAATAACAGTTTGGACAAGTTCGTTAACCAGCAAATTTTCAAAAATTAACAAAATATGTTCTACTTTTGGACTGACAAGACCAACAAGTCGAATTTTAACGAAATTTATTTTTTAACGTAGACCCCAACGATATGTTCAGACACAAGAAACGCAGAAACTTAGCCTACTCTACTTGATTTTATAATTGTTTTACAAGTCAGGATCGGTGCTCATTTAAAGGTCATTGTTCTGGGTGCGTGATGGCCGCTCCGATAGCTCGTTTTTCCAATAAAAAAATTGCTAATAATAAAAATAAAATTATGTTATCGTTGTTCAGTATAGAATTTATTGAACGTTTCAAAAAATACTTCGTTATATCGATTATTTGTAGGCTATCAGGCTTTTGAGTTGGAAATTTAATAACAATTAAGGTTAGACAACTGTGGGATGAATTGTAAACGTTGAAAAAGTAGTTTTTTGGGCAAGCGTATGTTTTTATAAAAGCCTGACTCAGCTACTTCGTAGCATTCACCTACAGACGTAATTATATCATTTATTTTAATTTAGCGTTCTGTAATAGTTAAAAATACGTTCTGCAATAGTCACTTGTTCACGCAATTGTATCGAATAGCCTATGCGAATATTTGCGTATTTCATAAAATTAACAATAACAGCCTTTAGGTTCATTTTTTATTTTCATTGAAAATACGTGAAATGAAATTTTCACAAAATAATAGGCCAATATATTATTTCTCGAGTCAACATCACTTTTTTTCAGCACATACTCTTAGTACAAGCATAAACGGAGGTATCTTTAGAAAGATTTATTAAGATTTGACATTGCAAAACGATTTTGCACTAAAACTTACTGTTTGCCGAAAATTTTAATATAAGATACTTTTAATTGTCATAGGCAAAACGGCATCATGGATGCGCATGAGCGGCATCACAAATCAGACGATATTTTGTATATTTTACGAAGCTAACTTATTGATCACGAACAGACAATCCCATTACAAATGCCACTTTTTTGCATAACGTGCTTAGAACAATTTCAATATTTACTTAAAGGACATTAAACTTATAGGTTATGTGGCCCTACTGACAGTCCTCTATCCTTGACAAGTATTTCGAATACCAAACACATGCTTTAGAGACTGTTTTTACATAAATATATTTGTGATTTCTTTTTCTGTCGTGCATTTATCTATTGTTAATACGGACATTATCACAATTGTATGTAGCCTTTTCAAGGGTAACTAAATGAACTAACATGTTTGTATTCATTAAAGAAAATGAAATACAAAAAGTACAAAACGATTACATTCTTACATCAGTTATCTGTATTGAAATGTATATACTACAATGATTCATAAATTTGTGATTGTTATTTCGAACCAATCGCTTTTTGATTTATTTTTAAACACATTTTCCCTTCCTTCCAACTGCAGCCCTCACCCCACAGACTACTCTTATTCAAAGGGCTGTGTTTACTTAAAACTCTCATAGTTATAAGGCAAAACGTGTTTTGGATTTATAAAGATTTTAAATTGTCCACCTTTTCGAAACGGTTGATATAATTTCGGGATAGCAAATTTTTTCAAGTTATCAAAACCAATTTTTGTTTTGATTTTAAATAAAAATTTGCAAAACGTTAAAAGATGAAGATTTACGCTTAGATAAAAACGTGTTAAGATTAATAGGCTATTCCAAAGTTAATTTCATATCATATCGTAATTTGTTTGAAAATACCATTTCATTATCATAATGTTAATTTCATATCATATCGTAATTTGTTTGAAAATACCATTTCATTATCATAACGTTAATTTCATATCATATCGTAATTTGTTTGAAAATACCACTTCACTATCATCATATCATATCGTAATTTGTTTGAAAATACCATTTCACTATCACAACGTTAATTTCATATCATATCGTACTTTGCTTGACGAAGCTAGGGAAGGCAGGTCATTATACTGAACACAGTGATAATAATCCTAGCAGAAAAGAAGAAGAATATAAAAATAAATTCGTTCAACAGTTTCAAAATGGAGGCCATTAGAAATCTTAAAAAACATCATTTTTTTACTTAAAATTTTTTTAAAATCTGATTTTACCATCGCCGTTAAATCACCGTTAAAAATTAGCATTTTGACTTTTAAAAACAGTTCAAATTATTAAATTGAATTTGACGGCGACCAGGGTTTATTTTCGTATTTTCAGTATATGTAATTTAAAATATTAAAATCCCGATATACGCACATTTCGATTCTGATTAATGTTAAAATCAGTATTTCAAAAAAATGGAAATGGAAAAATGGCGCTTGTGTCATCAGAAAGCTCTAACTTTGTAATTTGCGACAGATCAGAGTTAGAGAAAACCACTCGCTACCTAACCGATAGAGCTACTGCGCTGCTCGAGCATCGCAATAATGGTTTGCATTAAAAGAATGTCAACATTTTTGTTTTGGGATGAAAATCATAGTTATAAACTTATAAGTGAACGTACTACATAAAAATACAATTTCAATAAAGTAACACCATTCAGTACGGGGGGGATCCGAGCGCGTTCACCACTCCCAAATTTCTTTGATCCGCCGGACAATAAATAGCCGCAATATGAACACGGTGTGTGCAGATATTAATGCCCCCCACTACCTCCCACGACCCGTGTTGACCAGTTTATATTACCGTCTGTATTTCCACTCCTAGCTGTGTTTTAGCCCACGTCCGTTAAAATAAAACACCGCCAAACATTTGCCGGCTTACGTAACAATATGGTTCTATTGACGTCTGCGCCGCGCGAAATTGTTAAGACGGAATTAACCCGCAGCGGGTAGCGTATGGAAACTGTACAGAACGTTCACACATTCAATTAGACTTAATCCTCTCCCCACAAATCGATTCGGAGGTTACAGAAAGAAAAAATCGGTTTATTTATTTCACACATGAATTAAAACCGTTTTGCAAACTTGAAGACTCAAAATGAAACTTATAGAGGAAGAAGAGGCTAGAAGATCTAAGCTCTGGAAAGATAAGCGAGGTGAACCCGCTTATCAGGCGAAGGTGTAGAGCGAATGTCTGTATAGGCCTTAGCTGATAAAAATAAGCTAAACTGTTGACGGGTTTTCTTACGGGTCGTGGCATCCTTAAGAGACATCTTAGGAACTTGACAAGAAGATTCAACTAGCAGAGACTGCAGGAAGGAAGAGGAACTCTCTTCACGTGTTGGTAGACAGTGAGAACAATTGCTATGAGAAGAGCCAGTTAGAAGTGAAGGATCTACGTACTTTGAATCCTCTCCAAACCCTCGACTTCATGAAGAGAATCCTCAACTTCAGGCTGGAGAAGATACTGTGAGAGTCTCAGGAGTATAGGAAGAGGCACAAAGGTCACAGTGTGCTTGCAATCATAAATCATTTATTCATGCTACAGGAATTGACCCCATAGTCGGATGAAAGGGAAATTATGATGTATTCCTTTTTCCGATAGCTGCTTTCGAATCCGACAGCTTTTGGTGATATAACTGCGATCGAGTACTTACGGACTGCATTTGAAAAGAAAGGTTTAAGGAAACCGTTACAGCCGATTTTCAAAAATTTAAATTCGAAACATTTTTTTTGCGAAACAAATTTCAAACCATCTTGTTTTTAAAAATTAAAAAGATATTTCTAGATATAGTGAAAAAGAGTAATACATACAAAATTTTAGAAAAATTAGTCAATTAGTTTGGCGCGCGCGCGGGCATCACACACACACACACACAAAACACACAAACGCGCGCGCGCACGCACGCAAGTTCGCACACAACAATAACCACACACACGCACACATACACACATACACATAAATGCGCACGCACACGCACTCATGTTCGCAACAACAATAAACACACACACACACACACACACGCACGCACTCACACACACACACACACACACACACACACACACACAAACTTAATTTTATTATTAACTTTATCCTAACATGCATACTTCAAGTCACATGTCACATGCCATTTTGAAGGAAAAGAAATTTACGGCTCAGGAGTTAAAAAAAACAAACAAATCTCAAAACCGGTGTTTCTCAATTTTTATTTTTATTTTTCAATTTACTCTCAAACGGTAATTTTAACATTTCAAATTTGTTAATGTGACTTTATGAATTTTCACAAAAAATCAATTTTGAAATTCTTCAAGTTGAAAACCTAGTTTAAAAATTTGGCCGCTTTGCAGTCTTTTTCAATAAACTAGTAACACATACCGAACTGAAATTTTTTGAAAATATTTGAACGTAAGAAAGTCTGTGTATTATTTATGCATGGCTAATTATTTTAATTATTTATAAGGCGCTGAAAATATTTGCAAAATTTCGATTTACAATAAATTTTGAGTAAAAAATTAAAAAAAAGTGTATAACATTATGTTTGAAACAAGTTTTTGTATCTAATAACTGAACAGTCAAAGTAAAAATCGCAGCGTATCATGCAAGCGACCCAGTTGCATGCCAAGTTACAATTCGAATGACAAACGTCCCGTGCTTCCATAGCTTGTTTTCGGCTGTGCCGGGAGCTGGGGACAACTTTCGTGCTTTAATTTGCATTCTTATCTGAAGTGTCACGAAACCCAGTGGTATCGTCATCATAGTGCTTACCTGTGGTGTGTGTGTACGTGCGCGCGCGCGTGTGTGTTTTAGCACGCTTACGTTTGCAATTTTATTTACACAAATCGATTTTTGTAAAAGTTCGTTTAAAAAATTGTCAACAGTTTCAAAAATGGAGACCATTTAAAATCTTTAAAAATTCATAAATTTTTTGTCATAAACGTTTTTTGAAAATCTGATTAACCATCGTAATCATTTGTAAAAAACTACATAAATTAACGTTTTTAATGTTGAAAGTCCGTTGAAATTAAGAAACTGAATTTGACAGCGGCCAGGGTTCACTTTCGTATTTTTAATGTAATTCAAAAATTCAGAGTGCTTATAGCCTATAAATAGATCTAAATGCTGTCTACGACAGTAAAATAAACATTTCAAAAATATAGTGCAATAAAAAAACTGCCTTTAGAAATTCACTTTACATCACGTCAGCGGGACAGCTGCATGGCGAGGTTATGCTTTTATCGATACTGCTTCTAAATAGCTTCCGGATTTTGGGAAAATAATGGCGTTTGAGAGAATTTCTATTATGTCCTTGCGAAATTTATTTTGTATAGAAAAGAAAACTAACATTACCAAGACCGTATGGTCACACAAGATGGCCAGAGATGCGGACGTTGAGGTACGAGCGCAGAGCGAAATCGATGGCACACAGAGATTACCTCGAAGCCGGATTTAAAAATTTATAATTATGTTTTTTTAATTAAATATTTATACTAGTTGAAAATTACACATATTCACTGTCTAAATGTTTGCATTTTAACGCCATGCAGTGTGGGTAATGCTAGTATTTTTGTTTGTTTGTTGTTGTTGTTATTTTGAGACGAAAAGCATATCGCATCCCTAAATGTAAGTGTGAGAGTAAAGCGTGAAAGTCGTAAGTGTAGTGTTGTAAGTGTAAGTGTGTGTTAGACTCTGGTACCGCGAAGGACGTTTAAATCCTCTCAATAGGTGCAGCTAGTCTGCAACCCCTGAGGGCTAATGCTACTATTAATCATATAAACAATTATTAATGATAAATAAAGTACTGCTATAACGAAAATACTTAGAAAAGTTGATTTTCCCTCATAAATCGATTTTAACAATGTTTACTGAAGTGAAATCAACTTTCACGAAGACAAACATATACAACAAAATATAAAGAGAAAATACAAATATTAAACAAAATATAGGCTATAGAAAAAAACAAATATAAATAAAAAATCAAGCGTAAAACTTGTAATTGTAAATAATTGTCAATTATAATTGTAATAATAATAATTACAATAATAACTGTTATTGTAATTATTATTATTACAATTATAATTGACAATTATTTACAATTACAAGTTTTACGCTTGATTTTTTATTTATATTTGTTTTTTTCTATAGCCTATATTTTGTTTAATATTTGTATTTTCTATATTAATATTTGTATAATAAAGTGAACAGGCAGTTTTAGTTTTTAAAATCAAGCGTAAAACTTGTAATTGTAAATAATTGTCAATTATAATTGTGTATTGACAATTATATATTTTTTTATTTATATATATATATATATATATTAATATATATATATATATATATATATATATATATATATATATATATATATATATATATATATATATATATATAAGCGAAATTATAATAATTATTATTATAATTGTGAAGCAAAAACAAAAATATTCAACAAAACATCAAGCCAAATCAAACATATTCAACAAAAAAATCAATTCCAAAAAAAATTCCAATTACACTTAAGTACTAAAATTAACCCTGACTACTGTCAAATTTGTTTTAGTATGTCAAACAAGTTTTAACGCTGTTTGCGATGGTTCAAAAGAAGTAAAAAAAAAAAAAACAGAGTAGGCCTAAATAATTTGAGATTTTGGAATTACGGCCATTTTGAAACTGTTGAATAGATTTTGTTTGGCAGTTGTCCAAACTGTTAGCTTGCTTTTCACTGAGGACTTATCAACCTACATATTACTACCTTGATAGTATGTTTTCATAATTAATAAGAGTTTAGGATGCAGGAAGTATGCACAACATACCGGGCGTAGAGAATTTTCATTTCAAAAATCCGAATAATTCCAAAACAGTGGCACTTTTATGGTTAGGTTAGTTCTTTTACTTTTATTTTAAGGCGAAAAACACATTGAGGATATTATCGCCTCCCTAAATGTAAGTGTGAGTGTAAAGCGTTAAAGTCGTAAGTGTAGTGTTGCAAGTGTAAGTGTGTGTTAGACTCGGGTACCGCGAGGGACGTCTAAATCCTCTCAATAGGTGCAGGTAGTCTACAACCCCCCCCCCAGCGGGGCATGGTTAGGTTAGGTTAGTTTTTTTTAAATATTTATGTTATTATTACCTACAGTTTATTTGGAAATTTATCATCATTTATGTATATAAAAAATACACTACTCTCCGAGAGTATGGATCAATTCCCGTTCTCAAGTGCCTAACTTAAAAATGCAACTCTACATAAACCTGTATGTCAAGGTACAGACCTCTTGGGTCAAATACTTAGACTAAGAGAAAACATCCAGGGAAAATCCTATACGCATTCTAAACACGCAGTAGTATACAGTATTGACTGACTGCGTTAAGTGGTATTTATGTGATAAAGTGTGTGAAATATTTAAGAGCCCGCACTCAGACTGTAGTGGGCCTACACGTACCTATTTAAATAATCCCCTTGCATTGTGGCAACGCCGACCGACCGTACTTCCTGTTTGTTTAGTTCACGTAGTCCCTAATTAACACACTTCTTAAGTATTAGTTTGAACACCCCTACTGGCACGGGCACTGATGTAAATTACTGTAGAAATATTGAAGCCTTTGAAATGTGGCTCTATCACTGTACGCGGTACGGAAGGACTGGACAAAACCACCGAAGTCCTGAGCAGCGAAAACACGAATACTTTGGATATGTCGTGAGGAGTCAGCATTGCTGTCTTCTTTAGCTTCTATTGCGAGAGAAAGTTACAGAACAGATTACCAGGACGAAGACGCAAAACGTGGCTTAAGAACCAGAGGTAATGGTATGGTAAAAGTTCAAATCCTTATTTCGCGCATTAATCTCTAGAATACAGAATGATCACCAACTTTCAATAAGAAGAGATCACACCAAAAGAAGAAGAAGAAAAAGAAGAAAATAAAGGAAAAAAGAAATAGAAGAGGAAAAGAAAAAAGAAGAAGGAGGAAGAAGAGGAGGAGGAGGAGGAAAAAATAAGAAGGAAAAGGAGGTAGATAAGGAGGAGGAGGGGAAAGAAGAGGAGGAGAAGAAAAAGAAGAAGGAGGAGGAGAAGGAGGATGAGAAAAAGAAAGAGGTAGAGGAGGAGGAGAAGGAGGAGGAGGGGAAATGAGAGGAGGAGAAGGAAGATTAAGAGAAGGAGTGGAGGAGGAGGAGAAGAAAGAGAAAGAGGAGAAGAAGGAGGAGCAGAAGAAGATGAAACAAGTAAATCACAAATATTAAAACATTATAACCACGGTATTCAGCTGTTTCACTGACGTGACAGAAACAAAATTCTCAAACCATTTTTCTTAATCTTGCTCTTTTTGAAATTCTTATTTCATCGTCATAATCAGCGTTAAAATCTGCACACACACACACACATATACACATATATATATATATATATATATATATATATATATATATATATATATATATATATATATATATATATATATACGCATTTTAAACTTCCAAATTCCAATGAAAATTCAAAAATGAACCTTGACCGCCGTCAAATTAAATTTTTTAATTTCAACGAATTCTAAAAATTCAAAACGCCGATTTATGCAGTTTTTAACGCTGGTCACGACGGTGAAATCAGATTTTTTTAAAGATTTGAAATTACCGCCATTTTGAAACTGTCAAACGAATTTCGCTCGTTAAAGAACTAGTCAAAGCTGTTACTATAATCGATTTTTGTACCACGTTTGAATCAAATCAGACCAAAATTGCGAACGTGAACTAATGTATATGTAGACTTTTCGTTATCTAAGTGACTAGTGGTTAGTGGTTCTCTCGTGTCTAAGTTTTATTTCTAACCGATCCTTGAGTGTTTGTTCTCAGTTTCCAGGTGTATCTTATATTTGTAGTCATTTACGAACATGACTTGCACACTATTACAAACTCGTGTATACACGCGAACGATTACATTAATAACTGCAGCACAAGTAACAACTTCTTAAACAGACTGAAAGCGATCTCCGGTTTCCAATATTCGTACTTTGTAACCTAAGCAGTAGGAGGCTCGTCCTTATGCAGACATTAAACCGTAACCGCGGCCAAAGCATTCATGCAGCGAAAGGTAATAAAGCGAAAGGGTTTTTACTGTAACAAACAACGCCTTAGTGATCCTCGAGTATTAGACGTTGAAATCAAGGTTCGGCATTTCGGATTTGTAGACAATAGAATTATCATAGAAATATACTTAAAGGTTATGTATAGGCCAGCCCCAGTTGGACAATTCGCTCCCACGTCTTTCAGTCTTGCCAACTGTGGGCAGTGATAGATTTCTATATGTTACAATAGCACCACACTTACAGATGTTGTAATATCTAAATATCCCTTCCTAAATAATTTGTGTTTGCTTTTATGATTCTTAAAAAAAAAAAATATTAATTGGCTAAACGCAGATAACTCGCTGACGTGCTGAAAGCTAACTTCTAACATTATTTTGTTTTTATTTTAGTCATTTAAAAATTTTATTTTACAATCAATATTCAACGTTTTTTTGTCAGATTAATAATTGTTAATTTTGAATTGAAGCTTTTAATGCTAGCCTTGGCGAGAAGTGTGAATAGAAAAAATTCTGCCGAACGTTAGAATGTAACGGAAATATGGAATAAACGAGCAAACGAATTTCGTCTCTCTATTTCTGTCTTTCTTTTCCTTCCTCCTTTTCGATAACAGTACAAGCTTGTTATATGAAACCGTTGTGTTACTTTGGTTTAGCTATTGTTCCTTAGTTCTTTATAAACGTTTATAATAATTGTTGTTAATATTGCTAGTTTTTAACAACATAACGTGAAACTTATAACCTATCAGCCTGTTCATTGAAATCAATTGATCGTTACGAATTAATACAAAACAGCTGATTTTTTACTATAACTACAGTAAATAATATCTAAGCTAGGTTCACGTATTTATTTATTTAAACAAAACAAATAAATAAATACAAATAATAGATATTTGTAAACATATCTTCAAACTAATTATATATTCAGCAAAGATATTAATAAAAGCTTCGCTTCTGAGGTAACTCCTCGAGTTCCAAGCGTGTACTTTTTATGGATTTTGAAATTTAAAATGCTAATTTATGCAAATTTTAACGATGATTACGATGGTGGAATAAGATTTTTAAAAACGTTTACAACAAAAAAGTTATGCATTTTTAAAGATTTGAAATGGCCGACATTTAAAACGAACGAATTTTGCTGGCAATGAAATCGTCCAGGTTTAGACAAAATCGATTTTTGTGCCAAGTTTGAATCAAAATTACTCTAACACACACATTTCAAAGCAACTGTTTCTTGAAAAAAATACATTTTTTTTATTGAACCAAAAATAAAAGTCATGTATTAAGTTTTCTCTTCCTTTTTATTTTAATTACTATATTTTTTTCGAAAATATGACAAATTAAGCTAGCTAGTTTTTAATCAGCTGTTCAATGAAATCAGCTGATCGTTATGAATTAATTACAACTGATCTTTTACTATTACATATTTATCATCATTAAATTAACGATTCATTTCATATATTTACGTCGGTCGAAGTTCTTCGTATTTTCCGTTGTGTAGTGGTTATCACGTGCGCCTCATATGTACAAGGTTCCCGGTTTGATCCCGGGAAACACAGGGAATTTTAATTATAATTACTTTAATATGAGACTTGCGATGCGCAAAATATACTGTTATATACCAGTATAAATTTGTTCACTCGCATTACGCAAAATCCAACATCACAACCACCCTTAAAACAAGATACGTGTTAAAAACATTGTCTGTATGTTTTACCAAAATCGTATGTAGAATCTTCGATATAGTTCTCGCTCTGTATTACGACACCTCTAAAAGTACCAAAGGTAAGATCAGTGCTCATTACATAATCGCAAAACTGGGTCTTACTTTGATAGCCACTCCAACAGCTCATCTTCCAATGAAAATTAGCTAAAAAGATCTTCAAAAACTCCACTTCCTAGACAGTAAAAAATCTTCAATCTGATATTTCCATGAGCTGCATCGTGAGTCCATTAAAGATAACTTAGTACGTCAGAAACCAGCACGATTTTAAAACCTCTTACTCTGAATACATGATGTAAGCATGTGCACACGCTTCGCAGCTTATTAAAGGCAACAAGTTCTTATAAGAGTGACTTTGCTTGCTGACGGTTCATGCAGACAGGTAGGGTAGGTTAGGTACATAGGTTTGCACTTCACGGGTCTAATAGATAGGCTTGTTGCCGTGCGAAGTTTCCTGGGCTTTATGCATGGCGACCTTACTTGTCCACCGTTAAAATCTATCAAAAGTAGCTGTCGCTTGTGACTGATAAAAGTATAACTATTTAGAAAAAATTAAGCTATAATGCAGGAAACATTACACGTTTCGATTATATTGGAAGTCCCAGTTCAATATCTCGATATATCGCTTTATAGGCTATAGATAATCACGACACACGAAAGAGAAATTTTAGTATAGATTTAAACTTTCAGATTACATTGATAATAAACTGTGAAAACTGCCAGGTTCATTGTCTGAATTTATAACGTGTATAATGTGTTGGGCTTGGCTGTAATTTGGATTTTGCACAATTCGAGTACACACATTTATATTAATATATAACAGTATATTTTGTGCATCGCAAGTCTCATAGTAAATTAATTATAATTAGCCTAAAATTACCTGTATTTTCGCCCGAAATCGAACCGGGGACTTTGCGCGTGTGAAGAACACGAAATAACCACTACACTACGGAAACTACGAAGAAGTTCGACCGATGTAAATATGAAAAATGAATTGACAATGTAATTTTTGTAAAATATTTTTTAATGAAATTTGTACACATTTTTTAAAAGATGCTGTAATATTAGAAATATTATATTAATATTGTAATTTTCTTTTTAATTAATACAATTTATTAATTTATTGTTAATTAATAAAATACAATACATATAATTATAATTTTTAAGGAAACATTTTTATCGAACAAATTATCGTAACTAAAAAAAAAGGAAGAAAAAAATGATACATTATTTTTATTTTTGGTTCAATAACGGACATTGTTTTAAAAATAAAATTTGAAATGCTGCTTACGCTTTTATAGATTTTAAAGCAGATTGCATAAGTGAACATACAGAAATTCTGTTTTTAAGTAATAGCTGCTATTTTGAAACGTCAGCATAGATTTTGATGAATCTATGCTTGGACGAACTTGTCCAAGCTATTATAAAATTAATTTTTGAGTCAAGTTTAAATCAAATCGACACAAATTTATATACGTTAGCCCACACTAAAAATATAATCCTGACTGCCGTCACACAACTTTTCATATTTCCAACGGAATTTTACAAAGCTATTTCACGCAGATTTTAACGCTAATAGCGATAGTGAGATCCGGTTTTCAAAAAGTGTAAGAACATTTTTTTAGATTTGAAATGAACGCCATTTTAAAACGGCTGAACGGATTTTATTAATTAACAAACTTATCTGAGCTGTTATAGAAATCGATTTTCGTACTAAGACTGAATAATATCGCACCAAAATTGTGAAAGTGCTTTTGATCGGTCTCTCTCTCTCTCTCTCTCTCTCTCTCTCTCTCTCTCTCTCTCACACACACACACACACACACACACACACAAACACACACACGCGCACAAACACAAACATACACTCATACAGTCAAACACAACACGCGCTCGCGCAAGCACGCGCGCACGCACCCACCCATATACATACATAAATATTTACACACGTGTTCACGCACGGACGCACACAAGCACGCACGCACACACACACACACACACGTGCGTACACACACATACATACATATTTACACACGCGCTCGCGCACGCACGTACACGCGCGCACACATACAAATAAAGTTTCGGGTCTGAAACGAAAAATATCTCAATTTCCAATGAAAATTCGCCAAACATTTAGCAGATTAGTATAAAGTCATTTTCACTAACAATTATAATCGATTTATACGAGTATTGTAACATTTCCCAGTTTTATCAGGTACCGCCCATACAAAAACTTTACACGCACGGTTTTTTATCATTATATTCTTTTAGTAGCTTATGGCTGTCACTTTAATTCAAATAAAAACTAGGTCAAACAAACGTAACCCTGAAATAAAATACAGATTACGCGATTCACTTAACTAAAGAAAATAAAATGGCCCTAAATAACGATAAAATTACAATACAAAGGCTTTTCAGCTAGACTGCATTTACATATCATTTGTGTATTTATCACGAGCAGTTGTGCATTTCTATTGGTCAATTACCTCTCCGCTCCACACACACACACACACACACACACACACACACACACGTTCACTCGCGCTAATGACGTGCCTCTGTTATCCTGTCGGTTACGGAAATTTGTTTACCTAAGGAATTACTGTCACCTCGAAGCGATCACTGAAGATGCGGCGACAGTTGCTGCATTTAGACTTCTTTAAATCCATGTTAATTCGGAACAAATCTGCTCTTTAATATTACCGATTGTTGCCATCTTGGAGTGGAATACAAAACGAAAAAAAACTTGATCAACACCAGTTCAGTTTATTATTATTATTATTATTATATATATATATAATTTATATGTATATATATTTAATTTATATATATATAATAATTTATATATATATATATATATAATATAATAATAATAATTAATATTATTATTATTTGCATATAGACCCTGTTGGATCCGACTATTTTCTTGTTCCTTCTAATCCTCCACACCTCCCTCATCCTGTCCCCATGGATCCTCTTCCGCTCCTCCGTCCATTTTACCCCTGCTCTCTTTGGGGTTTCATTCTCTGGGACCTTCCAACCGAGCATCTTTCTTCTGTATGCGTGCGTCTGTTGAGTCTATTTCTGTGTCATGTAGGTCTATTCTGACTTGTGCGATCCACGACTTTGTTGATTTGACTCTTTGTATATACTTAAGGATTCTGTTGGCAAGTCTCCTATATATATGTATATATATATATATATATATATATATATATATATATATATATATATATATATATATATATATATATATATATATATATATATATATATATACCATAGTTTTTGAGGTTATGATGTTTTGTTGCCCCTGGACCTATTGTATTGGATTCTAATTCAGTACACTGGTGCCCCCATGGGTGGTTAGCACTTCACTACCTTATTTTGCTGGAAGTACTCAGGTCCTAATAGATTATGTGGCCTGGCCTGCAGTTCCTCTTCCTTTCTGCATAACCTAAAACTTTTCCTGGTTATATTTCAATTATATTTGAAGTCTCTTTTTAAACGTCTCGTATTTAGGAATGCAGTCAGCTTTTTACATTATATATAAACGTTTTGCTTTTAAATATCCTTGTTTTGTCTTTAAAAACAATATTCCTAATGATACGTGAAACATGATTTTATCTCAATAAATAGCCGGAGTAATGTGGACCGTAAATTAACATAAGTCTCATAAGGAATAGATTCAACATGGCCGACAGGGTCCACTGATTCTTAATGTAAGGAATAAGGTTTTGAATTCTTGCAATGTAACACACTATAGTCTAAAAGTATTACAAACTCTTTAAGCACTTCAGAGTAAGATAACCGGCTTAGATTGTCAAAACTGATTCACAAAATAGCGCTTAATTTTGGACACATAAAATGAAGATCAACTCAAGGCAATGTATTAAATTTGCGTGAAAATAATTTACTGTTTTTAGTAGTAAATCGAAAATCAAAATTTTCCGATTTATTCCCGAACGGTGCTAAAGAAAATCGGTAGGGCCTACACTAACTTGAATTCAGAATCTTTTTGTAAACTAAAATTTGAGGAAAATCGTATGAAACATTTTAAAGAAATTAAATTTTTTTTGTAAGAAACTCCGATCCAGGGTTTTTCAAAGTTTAGCCTAACTGTTAGACGGAAAGACAATGAACCAAGAACCACTCGGACTTACAAGGGGCGTTTAAAATAAAAACAGACTGAAAATGAAACAAACCAAAACACGTGTACGAAAGCGTTATGACTTAGTCGCGATAACGGGATGCGTTTTTAATAGGATTTTATCTAAAATAAGCCAGACCAACCCTCACCCCAACCGCTGCTGCTTATCTTGTAGCCAGCAGCTTCTGGCGTGACGCGGAGCGGCGCCTCTGGGCTCTAAACGTTGCCACGGTTTTTTATGTGTCTCTTAAACTTGTAGATCTAGCTGATTAGGCAGCGGTCCTGTACAGACCCGCCTGACCCGATAGCCGTGATAGGCCTTGGACGCAGAATGAATGGGTTCTTTCCGTGTACGGTGATTTGTGTAAATAACTCCTTTAAAAGTTAGTGAGTTAATAGGTATATACCAAAACTCAGGTATTATACAAGGCTATTGGAGCGGCCATCATGGTAAGATCCAGACACGGTACCCTTGAAATGGAGAGTTGTCCCTGAACTGTAGATCACTTTTTGATTGATCATTACAACACGCGAACACACGCACACACATACATACACACAAACACAATATAATTCTCTCTCTTCCTTTGTTTCTCCCTTTTTCTCTATCTCTCCCTCTCTCTCTTTCTTATATAATATTAACATTTATCTCTGTCTCTGTCTCTCTCTCTCTTTCTTTCTCTCACAGTTTGTCCCACGATGAGATTTACGCATTTGATCCTCCATTATTTTCTCATTCCTCCATTGATCATTTTGAAACTGTACGTACTTTTTAAAGAAGGTACAAGAAATAATATGTGAGAATTACATTTGGCCGATTATTGTAGAAATAAAATGGCGGCCAAAATAAGTAAATTCTATCCCTGTTAAAAATCTCACTGTACTGCAGTATTAAATCAAATTGTTGAACAGGTGTTAATTCTTTAAACAGATGTTAAAAAACTTTTTTTAGTAGAACAAAAACATAACCTAATCTTTTGGGTACCATTTTACGTGATTAGTTATTTACAAAATAGTTTTTACAACTGAGCAAAAAGCAAAGATAGTTATTTGCTATCTTATATATATATATATATAATCGTGGATGTGTGAGTGTGTGTGTATTTGTCTGGAAACTCAATCAATTTTAATAACAGCTTAGACCAGTTTATTAGACAGAAAAATTCGTTAAACAGTTTCAAAAGGGCGACCATTTTAAATCTTTAAAAATACATACTTTTTATTATAAATATTTTTGAAAATCAGAAAAATGCATAAATTTAACGAATGTTCAAAAATCGGTTGAAATTGAATCTGACAGCGGTCAGGGTTCATTTTTTCGTATTTTCAATGTAATTTTAAAGTTCAAAATGCTACAAATTCTTAACGTGATCGCCTTTTTTCCGCTAGGATTGTTGTTATTTCGTTGAGTCCATACTCTGCCTTTCCTAGCTTTAAGGATTTTATATTCGTTGACGCGTTTCGGAATCATTTCATTATCCAAATTAATTGATAATGGTATTATTTCAAAACGCGTCAACAAATATAAAACGCTGAAGCTAGGTGAGGCAAAAATATGAACAGAAAAATTTTAAATGCTAATGTAAATGAAATTTACACGACACACGATACAAATATTACCGATTGGTAATATTACCTTATTAGTAAATGATTCTATAGCATCAATGAATTTAATTATATTATATTATGAATTAATATATACGGATTTTATTAATTAACAAACTTGTCTGAGCTGTTATAGAAATCGATTTTCGTACTAAGACTGAATTATATCGCACCAAAATTGTGAAAGTGCTTTTGGTCGGTCTCTCTCTCTGATTTGTCCTCTCTGAAACATGATTTTATCTCAATAAATAGCCGGAGTAATGTGGACCGTAAATTAACATAAGTCTCATAATGAATAGATTCTCATATTTGTAGTTAGTTATATATATATATAATAATAATAATTAATATTATTATTATTTGCATATAAACCCTGTTGGATCCGACTCATGTCTTGTTCCTTATTCTATTTAACCTAATGTACATGGAAGACGTACTAGTTGCTCTATTCGTATACTGTGTATTTACTTTGATTTATAGATACTAGTTGCTCTACTAGCATACTGTGTATTTGTTTTGATTTATGGATACTAGTTGCTCTACTAGCATACTGTGTATTTGTTTTGATTTATGGAAATTAGTTGCTCTAATAGCATACTGTGTATTTGCTTTGATTTATAGATACTAGTTGCTCTAATAGCATACTGTATATTTGTTTTGATTTATGGATACTAGTTGCTCTAATATCATACTGTATATTTGCTTTGATTTATGGGTACTAGTTGTACTACTAGCATACTGTATATTTGTTTTGATTTATGGAAGTTAGTTTCTCTAATAGCATACTGTATATTTGATTTTATTTTATTTATGGATACAGTTGCTCCACGCACGCGCGTTCGCTCTCTCTCTCTCTCTCTCTCACACACACACACACACACGCTCGCGTTAATGCTCTTTATGTTTGTAAAATATTTTATCAAAAAGGGGGTTGTGATATAAAAAAATTATACGTTTCACAACAGGTCAGCGAAACAGCTGAGTTTTGCTTTTATAAAAAAAGCGTTGGTTTCTAATAGCTTCCAGATTTTTTTGAAAATAACTAAATTTGAAAATTTTCTTACAATATTTTTGCGCCATTTAGAAGAGAGTATTAACGTTACGAAGACCAGATGATTGCACAAGATGGCCACATTTGCGGAAAATTTGAGAACACTGAAGAGGACCGCGAGCCTGGAGTAAATGAGTGCCTGAACGTTGGCAGGATTGCGTGTCGGGGCAATAAACAGTAGCCATTCGCATTGTTTAATTGTTTAATGGTAACGTTAATGGCGAAATTAATTGCTATGCTAATTTCGTTGAAATCCAGGCGCCAGAGTACGATGTACATAAACAAAAGAATAGGCGCCCTAAACACAAGCAGCTTAATGGAGTAACTTCAAGCGTATTTTGATCAAAATACAACCATCGTATTATTCAAGCATCCAAGTATTTATTGCATCATGTTATAGCAGATGTTTGGCGAATTCCCGTTAGGAAATGGAGCGGCCATCAAGGTACAGCCCAGACTTTGAACAGAGCCTAGAAACTCGTAGATCACGGTTCGACATTTTGATTGTTGCCGAAGCCATCGATAAGGAGTGGAATACAAAATGAAAGTGGCAACACGATTACAGAACCTAACATTAACACATCATTGAAAAGAAAATCAATAAGTAAATTTATAACCTAATGCAATTATCTATAGGCTAAATATTTGTTCAAAAAATAATGTTTACGTAAATATGTCTCTGTATTTCTTCTGAACTTGCAAAACTGCACACATTAATTAGAACACAATTTTTATTATTTGAATGAATTAATTAATTTTTAAAGGTTACAAACCCACAGAAAACTTGGTAAATTTCCAGTTCCCTTCTCCTAAAACTCTTACAGTATCCTCTTGAGTCTTAGCCTCTTCATGAAATCCAGAATTTGAAAAATGGATTCAAAGTTCCCTCACTTCTAATTAGAAACTTCCAAAAATTCTAGCTTTCCTTGTAGCTATAGCCTCACAGTTTATGAGCAGGTGATAGGGAATTTCTTCTTCATTCCCACAATATCTGTAAGTTGGCTTTTATACTAAACCAAGAGTCCTAAGATGTCCCTTAATGGTGCCATGCCCCTTAAGAAAACCTGTCAGTAATGTTAGCTTATTTTTACTAAGGCCGATAGAGATCTTTGCTCTGCTCAAGATGATCTCCTTAGCCTGCCTCTAACCTCGCTTATCTTTCCAGAGTTTAGACCTCTTAGCCTCTTCTTTCTCTTGGAGTTTTATCTTGAAGTAACTATTTTCAAATCAGCAAAACTGTTTGGTTTGGGTCGATGCTCACTTACTGGCCAGTTCACCTGCTTCTGATTTTTCTTCAGTGTGTACTGATACCCAGAGGATTATTTAGAGGTTATTAACCTAGAGCCCCTTTCAATTTAAATACAGTAATTTTATATCAGTATGTGGAAACATGGTAGACTGCAAAAAAGCTAGGGCAAACTTAAGGTAGATCTTAATTTGTGAAAGTTTAGCCATCATTGTTTTAGAGTATGTTATCATAGATAAACAACTGGTATGGTTCGGCAATGTTCAAAGGATGGCAGAGTCCAGAATATCAACACAGATTTTAAAATGGAATCCTAAGGGAAGAAGGAAGCAGGGTAGACCTCGAAAGAGCTGGCAAAGTAATATTGACGAGAAACTGAAAGGAAGAGGACTAGAAGAAGGTCTCTGGAATGGTAGGGAGGAATGATGGTTGGGAATCGGAAGGTGTAGGATGCTATAGACAGTTATATGATGATTTTATAGAGTTATGAGTGTCGATACTAATTTTGTTTTGATTTATATATATTATTTGCTCTACTCACATACTGTGCATTTGTTTTGATTTATGAATACTAGTTGCTCTACTAGCATACTGTGTATTTGTTTTGATTTATGGGTACTAGTTGCTCTATTCGTATACTATGTATTTACTTTGATTTATAGATACTAGTTGCTCTACTAGCATACTGTGTATTTGTTTTGATTTATGGATACTAGTTGCTCTACTAGCATTCTGTGTATTTGTTTTGATTTATGGAAACTAGTTGCTCTACTCCACATACTGTGTATTTGTTTTGATTTATGGATACTAGTTGCTCTACTCCACATACTGTGTATTTGTTTTGATTTATGGATACTAGTTGCTCTACTCGTATACTGTGTATTTGCTTTGATTTATGGATACTAGTTGCTCTACTAGCATACTGTATATTTGCTTTGATTATGGATACTAGTTACTCTACTAGCATACTGTGTATTTGTTTTGATTTATGGAAATTAGTTGCTCCAATAGCATACTGTATATTTGCTTTGTTTTATGGGTACTAGTTGCTCTACTAGCATACTGTATATTTGCTTTGATTTATGGGTACTAGTTGCACTACTAGCATACTGTATATTTGTTTTGATTTATGGAAGTTAGTTTCTCTAATAGCATACTGTATATTTGATTTGATTTATGGATACATTTGTGCTACTAGCATACTGTATATTTGTTTTGATTTATGGAAGTTAGTTTCTCTAATAGCATACTGTATATTTGATTTTATTTTATTTATGGATACAGTTGCTCTACTAGCATACTACGTATTTCATGTAATATGTATTTCTTATAGCAGCGAGCGAAATGTCTATTTTGCTAACCCATAACAGAGACCAAACTTTAACTTTTCTCGCTGTTTCTACTTTTTTCAGTCTTCAAAAAACATTGAACTAACTTTAAGTTTTAACATGACATATGTGTAATTTTACTGTTTTTTCAAGTTAAGTAACGTTCCGAGTAAATTGTATTAGTAAATCGCAATACTTATTTAAAAACACATGAAAAATAGATTTACATAAACATTGTATATAATAAACTTCACTCGTGTGATTGTTAGAACTGAGGGTAATTTTATGTTTTCGCTATTTCAGTTGGCAACATTTTATTTATTTAAATTTACCTCAATGTAACCTCAATGTTTCAGTAGTTATTTCACAGTTAACGTTAGTAAAACGTAGTAACTGTTACTACATCTTCCACTGCAAGAGTACAAATCACAGATTTCACTATTAACATTCACTTTATGAAGAACTAGTAGATTAATAACTGTTAAAAGCGTGTTTTTATAATAATTTGTGTTAATAAATAAATTTGTTGACCTATTGTTGAGGCTATTTTTGTTCCAAGATATATAAAATTACGAATAACATAACCTCACACTCTGTTTGAACCATAAATTTGTACTTGTTGAACTAGAAATTTTATTTGCAGTGTCTATTTTCAATTTGAAAATATTCCTTTTCTAAACGTTTTCTCCCGTTTAAAAACTGTCACTTTGCTCACTAGTTGCGCAAATAACTATTTCCGTTAAATTATTTGTACTAACTTGATATAGAATAATTTGAATAGTCCAAAACCTAAATAAATGTTTTGAATCGTTTATATTTTTTACACTTTCGGCGAAAATCCATTAAAACTATTAATTTACAAGGCCTTGGGGCACAATCACAAAACAATTACTAGTTATTCACCTTGTATCAATTTTAATGTTTCCATTATAACCTATAAAACTTGAAAACTATTTTAGAAAAATGCAATTTGTCAAATCAAGGCTGGCGGAAGAGGGGCAGACAGACAAACAAGGACGACATTTAATGTGTTTATATCACGTGCTGTTTTTATTGCCTACAATTAAAACTACAATAATTTAATTATCATTATTCATCTGTTCCAGTTTGAATTGCAGAGCCTATATCTGACTTGTCTCCTAAAAGGGGTAGAAACTTAGTAAGTTATATTTATTTATTCTACATTAATATGTTCCAATTTTTTGTCGTCTTTGACGATATAAATAATTACAAAAAAAGAAGAAAATACATTTTTCGTTGCTTAACGTATATGCTTTATGTCAGTTAGACTAATGGGGACGAGGGATCAGTGTTAAAGGTAAGGAAAAAGCAACGGGAGCAACTGCGGTTCGAATTACGAATCTTTAGATGCACAGATGAGTGACGCAGTAGACTGACCAATGCTTTATCCACTTCGACCACCGAACCCCTGAAAATAATACAATGAACTTAAGTATGCTTGAAAACCGTTGCATAAATGTTGTCATAAACTGACAATATTTCAAATTACGAGTATATGTCCTGAATTAATGTTTCATCATCGAAGAGCTGAAACGGTGGAACTACAAACACGAATTTAGTCAATAATTTCATTTTATAATTTAGAGACGGGGGTAAAATAAGGACGATAAAAAGATATCTTTTCGGGCGAATATTTTTGAACCTAAGCACAAATATTCTACAACACTAATTTTTCAAGAAATATTTTTTTATCTTAATTAAGTTTATCTTGAACAGCGTTAAGATCTCCATTTAAGCACCTAAAGTTTTCGTATTACTTTGAAATTACAAAATGAAACCTGACCACTGTTCGGAACAGTGAAAACTCTCCCTCTTTAGTTTAATGAATGAATGAAGTTCAAGGGTTACTACTGCACTGTGACCTTTGTAGATCTATCTATCCTCCTTTCTAAATTCCTGAGATGCTCAGTTACAGCGGCTTCTCCAGTTCTAGTCTCTTTATATAGTCTAGCAATTGAACAGGATTCAAGGTGAGTAACTCCCCACTTCTAATTGGTGGTATCCCTGTTCCTTCCTTATAGAGGTGCTTGCAGATGCTTGCTCTGCTGATTCCCTTACAGTTTTCCTTTCTCTTGACCTTCTTAAAAATATTGTGCTAAGTTCGGTCTAAGTTCGGTCAGATCCTGCTCACACTATTTTACATTCTTATTCGTGATGTTCACTTGAATACCTAGGGAAATGAGGCTCCACATGCATAGGTACACTGGGAGGTCGCCAGGTATCCCAAGGCTCCGTTTGATACACCATTAGGCCGGTGCTATTTACTCAATCAGCACGGGTCGTTTTACGATTTAGATTTAGCCAAGCCATGTTTAGTAGTATGAGCTAGAGGTACAGTGGGGTTGTCAAGCCTATCGCAAAAGACGGACATTAAGGGGAAAAAACAGAAAAATCCACTGTTTGTAATACCAACCTTTGTAAGTCATGTACAAGAAACCAAAGGGTACACATTATTACTGTTAATAGTACTATTACAGTAATATTACAGTATTACAGTAATATTACTGTTAGTACTTACACATTATTACTGTTAAATACTTATGTATAGAATAATGTCTTAAGTATAACACACAAAGGTTTAATAATCGTAACAAAAAATGACGTAACAAAATAGAATTTCCAACAAAATATCTTTTTCGTCTTACATTTTTTTAAAAATCTGATCTTTCATGATAATCAGCTGTAAAAACTACATGAAGTCTATTATTATTGTAAATTTTTAAATTAGCCTAAAATTATTGAAAATATGAAAATAAACCCTGTCCGCCGACAGATTAATATTCACCATTTTAAACATTTTTTTAAAATTTAAAACGCTAAATTTAACATCTATTAACATAGAATAAAGGGAAAATTTAAAAAAATGTAAAGAAAAATGTGGCGCACACTATAAGTTACGAAAGAACTGCGGAACCTATTTCACTGGGTAACGAACATGTTCAACAAAATTGTATTTTGTACCAAGTTTGAAACAAATCAAACCGACACTTTTTATATGTACGAAGAAGGGTCAAATAGTTACCGGAACTGATCAATGAACATTTATTGAAAGTATTTATAATATTTTAACCTTTTTTCCTTCAAAATACTCTCCTCCTGCATGTACACACTTCTTCCACCGTTCATACAATTGTTGGAAATACTCCTGAAAACCATTTTTGGAAATTTCGTTTGGCCTCTTGCGAATTAGCAAAACGATGTCCCTTCAATGTCATTTTTACTCGTGGAAACAAAGAAAAATGTAATGGTGCAAATTCGGAAGAATAGGAAGGGTGTTCCAGAGTGGTAACATTGTGTTTGGCAAGGTATTGTTTCATCATAAGCGATCGATGTGTCGGGTTATTGTCATACAACAAAAACCAATCGTTCCCTGCACATTTTGCATGTCCTTTTCGTCTAACTGCATCTCGTAGCCATTTCAGGATCTCTTTGTACAGTCCTTTGTTAACTGTTTCCCTTCAGTAATAAATTCTTAGTGAATCAAGGCCTGGTAATAAAAAAACACCTCCAACATTACTTTACACTGGTTTCTGTCCAAGCGAAAATTTTCTTTTCTTGATGTTTTTGATTTCCGTTCAGCATACTGACGTTTCGTCTATGAGTCCTAAAGAAAGTACCATCGTATTTACCACCGGATTTTTACTTGTTTATACGACTGAAAATGACATTGCAGGGACATTGTTTCGCTGATTCACAAGACGTGATGGAAAAGGCGATGAAGTGGTTAAACGAAATTCCAACACCCTGCAGGCTACACCTATTAAGAGGATTTAGACTTTCCTCGCGGTACCCGAGTGTAACAAACACTTACACTTACAACACTACACTTCCCACTTTAACCCTTTTACATTCACACTTACATTTAGGGAGGCGATAATAGCCTCAATGTGCTATTCCCCTTAAAATAAAATAAAAATCCAACAATTAAATGAACGGTAGAAGAAGTGTGCACATGCAGGAGAGTTATTTTAGGGAAAATAAGATTAAAATATTATACGAATTTTCAAGACATTTTCATTAGCCTAACCAATTACGGGAACTTTTGACCCTGCCTTTTATATATAATTTTCATCGACCACTTAAAATGTAAACGTTTAGGATTAGCGCTTGTTATAAAGTATCGGGTGAGGTCCAAAATGGTCGCTCCACAGCTGATTTTACAACATAAATACGCTAAGACTATAGTGTACACACTAATCGAGCAAATTTCGCAAAGGGCAGCTTCTAACCCTTCCCCTATTAGCACGCACAGTCCACTGCTTGATAAAGACGCTATACTGAACAGGTATTTTCACTTACAGGCACTCCTGGCCGGTCTCCTTTGAAGCACCTAATTATTGTCAACCGCGTCTCCCTCTCTCTCCAACACACACGCTCTACAATATCGCCGTCTCGCTCCCACTACATCGCTCTCCAATTAGCTCCCATACATTATTCCTCCGAGTGTTTTCGGTTTTATAGTGGTTTTGTTGTTGTTTTTTTTTATAGCCGTCCTTTGCTTTTAATTTTCGATTCCTAGATTTGAGGATGTAAACTGGGTGCCGGGCCGGTATCGGAGAGGAATTAGGAAATCGGGTATTGGCACGGTGCGACTGCGCGCGGTATCTTAACGGAGTCTTCTAAAGTCCAGAATAATCTCGGCACTCGGCGGATTTCTGGTAAAATATTTTCTTATATCTTACGATTTTTTGAAAATCTATTTTCACCACTCAGTGACAACATTAGCTAACATTATATAGGAAAATGAACCTTAACCACCGATCTAAAATATTTGAGGTGTCAAAAGTCATGGTAAAAGTTCTTAAAATGGTACATTTACGTTGGGATGAGGTTTGGTATGAGACACAAGTCAGATTGACAAATCACGATACATCATCTCATACAAATTTTATGAGTCCAAGATTTCTTCATACATTTTCTGTGCGCAGCAAAAATCGCATATACTTTGACTTCTATGAGTTTGTTTTCAAGTGTTTTTAGATTATGGACTCGTATTACTTATAATTAGTTGTTCACTCAGCTGAAAGGTTTTGATTGGTTGGCACACTCAGTTGTATTTAACAGGCTAGTTTGCTTTAAAGTCTTGTTCTGTATAGTTTGATTTACTGTTAAGTTGTAAAGTTTTTACATCCTGAGCCAACATAAATAGACCTATGCACCACGAGTTTTTGTTTTTCTTAAAAATTCTCGTTGCCACTACTTAGGAGTTTTTTAAAGATTTTATTTACATCAGTGCATGTGCTGATACACATAAAATTTTTCATTACTAGATCCAAGTAATTGGACTATTTTCCGCTACGAACGCTGCAAACTGCAAGTACAAGGATGGAGACGTTTGAGAAAATACAGTACTATTATCTGTTTAACTGTAATTGAACACTCTGCCGCAAGATGTCACGAGCAGCGAGCGCTCGCGTGTCTCTCATAAGGGTTATCATTTTAGTACGTGTTCACATTCGATGCTCACATTACTCTCACTCACCTATTCTGAAACACACACATTCGCTACTGTACATAGCTTGACTAAAGTGTAAAGCGACCAGTGCTGATTGAATGAATGACACCGGTCTAATGGCGTATCGAAAAGAGCCCTGGGAGAACTGGCTACCTCCCAGTGTACCTTAGCTTTAGATACTCATGCTGGGCTCTATGTAAGGACATTTCAATATCTAGTCGTATGAACAACACGAGTCAGAATATAAAACAGAAGCTGGATCTCACCGCAGAACAAAAAGATGACCAAAATGGACACAACCACTTTGATAACTGTCAAGAGTAAAGAAGGAATTGAAATGGAATTACAAACAAGCACCTGTGAGTTAGTAACGAACTGGGAAGTCACCAACTGGAAGTAAGGGACTTGTATACTTGAAATCTACACCAAACCCTAGATTTTATTAAGAGATTAGAGCTGAAGAAGACGGCCATAACCGAGTAGCTTAGGAATATAGAAAGGGGCACAATGGATTTACAAAGATTTCAAGAAATAGTCTACCATGCATGATTACCACTTTCATAACTTATTTTCCAGTGCAAATTGGATTTTTAAAAAAATTCAAATTATGGAAATTTTAACACAGAATGCGAAGGTAAACTATATATTTTTTTAAAAATCGTAGGCTATAATAAAAATCTGAATTTATAAAAAATATCTTGTAAAAAATTCGCTGTCAACACTAGTGCGAGACAGTTGCGTGCCTGGATTATTAACATTGTAAGCTATTTAGAGAGCAATACGATACCTAATCAGATAATATAGTATGGCTTAATGAAGGCAAAACGTATAAGCCCTTACACACTTCATCTCTGAATCAAATTATTATTACTTTTTTAAAGTAATTATTATAGCTGGAAAATGAGAATTAAAGCCTAATTTAGACATTAAAATAACGTTATCTGCCCGCAATAAAATTTAACTTTTACAACAGAACAGAATATAAACATAGAAACCAATTACAATGTTATTATTTAAAAAAAACAACAAAACTATAATTACTATGTTTAATGTGGCCATTAAAGAACCATCAAACAATGGACGTGTCATATTTTGTCGTTAAACTCTGAGGTTATTGTCAGAGACTTGCAGAAGTAGTTTTACGTATTAGCCTCTGCAAAGTAAGAGCTGACTAAGAACTTTCTATGATCTCGAAAACAAATATTTAAAAATTTTTATTTATAGGAAGAAAACATTTTTCGTACTTTAAAACGCGTCAAAATTATTGCTTCTGGAGTTATACAGCAAACAAATAACACAAAAACATACACAAACTCTATCACATAAAATTATATTCACAAAAAAATACAGTGTGGCATGTAGTATAGACAAAAAAAGCTCGACAAATCGGTTCACCAGTCTTTGTATAATACATCAAGAATCAACGTCTAACTCAAGTTGGTGAAATAATCCCAAAACGAAAATTACTCTTATGCAGGGAAATTAATATGTACATAAAAGACAAAAAGTACTTCAAAAGTTACGTACTGCAACTATTGTCCATCGTGAAAACATCGAACTTTAAGGTTTTACTGTTCCATCAGTTTTTAAAAATTGGCTTTTATTTGGATGTCTGACCGACCGACAGTGTGTGTGTGTGTGTGTGTGTGTGTGTGTGTGTTTGCGAAGCCAAAAAGGCGAAAAATCTTTTATAGACTACCTGGGGTAGGGCACTGTCACTCCCCCTAGTATGGGACTGAAGTTAAGTTCAAGATATTGCTACCCATAAAAAACCACCAAAAGCATTCCTCTTCTGCAAACCAACCTACGGACCGCCGCCAGGCATTACTTCGTGGGGAGGTGGACTGGCTGTCCGCCTACTCGTCTACAGCGTTTTGGCTCTCTTTTCTCGGTCCTCAGCCCTCAACTTCTTCATGACCATTGTAGCGAATCCCACAAATGCCCTCCAGTTAGCTTCTGAAGCCACCATTGTCGCAACCAGACTTTCCGGTGTAATGCTGCCTCGCAGATATGTTTGTAGTTTCATCCTTTCCTCGTAGAATCTCCGACACCGGAAAAACACATGCTCCGCATCTTCCTCCACTGCTGGAAGACAGAGGGGACAAGCCGAGTCTGTTTCCAGCTTGAAACGGAACAAGTAAGCTCGGAAGCAACCGTGCCCAGTGAGAACCTGTGTGAGATAGAAGTCCACCTCTCCATGCTCCCTGGTGGACCAATGTGTGTGTGTGTGCGTGTGTGTGCACGCGCGCGTTGAGCAATTTTGATAAAATTTGATAAGCAGGTTTTCTTTACATATATCTCGGGACAAAGTTTAAAACTTTTTGCAAATAAATGTTCCCGGAGCTCTTTTTTGGTGAAAAAACTGTTATAAATGGAATTTTCTCAAAATCAGCTTTAACTACTTCAATTAAATTTTGCACAAATATTATTTTTAAGTGTCCAGAAGAAAACGTATGGGTTCGAAAACTATCGTAAAACAATCTCGAAAGCTTGGTAATTCACAAAACCGGTTCATGACATTTCGATCAAATGTCAAATAAAGACAATTTGAACATTACTGATGTCCGTGTAGCACACAGTGTATAAATTTGAAATTTCTGTTATTTTATATTTAGTTATGAATTCACATAACAATCATGATGCATCGATTTGATTATTTAACTATAAAACTATGAAACTGGGGTTTTTTGGAGGGGGAAATAAACAAGATTAAGTTTTTTATACGGTATTGTTTTTTCACAATCACTATCAATATTCTGAAATATATGCATATCTACCTGTTGAACCCGTTGTTGACTACCAAAATTCGAAAACAACAACCCAATATTTTACTAACTCCCAGTATTTAATGCTCAACAGTTCCCCGTAGGGGGGTACAGACTAGCTGCATCTATTGAGAGGATTTAGACGTCCCTTGCGGTATTCGAGTCTAACACACACACTTACGCTTACGACTTTAACACTTTACACTCACACTTACATTTAGGGAGGCGATAATAGCTTTAATGTGCTTTTCGCCTTAAAATAAAATTTAAAAAATAATAATTATCAACAAACATCTTTCACAGTAAAACGTATACGGATCTACCACAGACCATCTTCTATCGTATCACGTATAGAATCGTGCTATAGTTTTAATTATCACCACCTGGACCTAATTGCCTGTACAAGGATTGTCACTCTGCTCAACCTGAAGGTACTGTCGCCAGGTAATCCCCGAACATGTCTATCCCGACAGATCGAGGGCCAGAGCGTAGTAATTCGATATTTTTAGGTCAACGAATTGGTTTTTGTTTTCGACTGTCGGATTATGACATTGTGTTGTGATGTGTTGGTAGACGAACGATCTCCGGGCTCGGATTACACGGCAGTTACCGTGAAGAAGTCAATGTTTATGGCGTTCATCGCTACTGGGGTTCTTTCTTCGAAGGCTACGTTTCACTAAAAACCTGAGTAATTACATTCAAAGAGCAGTATATATCGCAGCAAGTTCTTAATTAATCAACAACTGATTACCGCTCCATGACAGCGCTCTGACGCGGTCGTAACCTTTTCTGCCCATTTAACCGGTAACAGTAATACTAAGGGAAAATGTTACTGAATCAACTTTATTGGAAATTTTACGCTTTTCTCTATAAAACGGTCAAATTGTGATAAGTCTTGCCGTTCAGCCAGTACTACAGAAAATAGCCAACAACTACACTCGTCTTCGTTAAATCAAAGAACGCCATCTTGAAACGAAAGTAAATGGGAAACAATCTTTCACATATCGTTTTGGCTTTATAGAAGGTTTGAATCGGACAATGTGTTTGGTTAAAACTGTGTATACTAGTTATCGATAATTGAAAGACCGCCATTTTGAAACGGAAGTGAATAGGAAACAATCTTACTCGTACATTGTTCGGGCTATAGCCTATACAAGGTAACTTCGCACCGAATTTCAAAAAAATCGGTCAATGCGTTTGGCCAAAACTACGTAACAAATAAAGAAACAAACCAAATGCCAAACGGTCCAGTTGAAACCGAACTACGCTTTGTTCGGTTAATTAAAGAATGAGCTATTGGAGCGACCGTTACGGTAAGGCACAGATTCGGACTATAAAATTAGTGCCGACTCTAATCTCTAAAACACTTTTTAAGGAGTCGTAAAAATGTATAGCAATTTTGAAGCGATATGGTTCAAAATGTGCACAATCTATTCTGATAATGTACTGATATGTTATTTGAAAATTTTCAATGTTCGTTTATGCAGATTTTAAAGATAAATATGAAAATGTTATATGTTTAGCAGCTTGGGAGGAAGAAAATGTAAATCACAAAAATATCAGCATTTAAAAATCTCGTTTGGTAGTGATATTGTTACTTTTGGAAATTTGTCGGCGAAAACGCTTCATGTTTTGACTATTACAGTTTACAATATGCTTAAAACAAAATGTAGAACTCATCCCTTCAAACTTTTCTCAAAACTAGTTTAAAAAATCCATTAGTGAAACAATGCATAGCGTACAAGTATGAAAACGAAGTGTAAAAAATAGGGCCTACGGAGAACGTGAAAAAATTATCTATTAGGAAAAAATTTAAAACTCGATACGAGATATAATTCACATGTATAAAATTTCATTAAAATCGGTTATTAGTTTACACATACAAGTATACGGCATTCAAGTAAAACCCACTTTACTGAACACAGGAAACTTGAAACCTGATAGTCCCATTTTTTGCTTAACGTCCACACTGCCTAATGAGGAAAAGAGATCAGAGTTAACGGTAAGGAAAAAGCAAAGCAAGTAATTGCGACTCGAACTGAAAACCTTGAGGTGAACAGTTCAGAGACGCAGCAGATTGACACCGTCGTGGCATTAACAATCCAAATTCCATTACCACAAATCTTTATAACTGAAGACGTTCAACTAACATTTATACTCTTGTCATAGGATAAACGGAAGAAATATTTTAGTTTCAAAAAAGAACATTAAATATTATTTAAACAGATACTTTGCAAGGGTTGAGCTATAAATTAAGGGCAAAATCGATCATGGCTTTACTGCTTCAAAGAACACTCGATAAGCGACAGATGTGGGATCTTTAAGAGGCACTGAACATTCTGTCGATTGGACAGGATGTTGATCTCCAATCCATTCTAAGAAACGATTTCGGGAGCTTGCTGCATCGAATTCTTCTTAGTGGAAGATCAAGTCTTCCGGGTCGACAAGGTGGTTTTGCTGTTCGGAATCTTGGGACTGAATCTGTAATGGCAACAAGGTTCGGATCCAGGCTTAGCAGTGAACTGTTTTTGAAACTAACAAAAGAACGTAACAATCAGAATTAAGCGTTTACGGTAGACTGAAGATGGTGCGCCGGCAAAAACGTGCCTGAGCAGAAATGTGAATTTAGTGTAGGCTAGAATGCCTGTGAACTCAATCAGTAAAGTGTATTTGTTACGGGAGTATTGTTGACTTGGTCTGCAGACACAGATTGTTGAAAGCTGGGAGAAGTGATGGAGTTAACGCAGATACGCGATAGACGCAGCGAAACTAATCGCGTTACTGACTTAGGTGGGTTTCACTAAAGCCTAACCGGACCGGGATAAAATCGCCTGACCACTGATTACGCTGTATTTCATATGGTCCTGTCTACTTCAAGCGCTTTCAGCCTAACTCGGTGTCCCGGTCAGTTAGTGTTGCGCAATATTGTCTCACTTAATTTTTGTCCGTTTATAAAAAGTAATATTGCTGTAACAATGATTATTGTTGTTGAATTTGCTAATTAGCGCCATTCAAGGAACACCTCCATTGTGGGATCGATCCAACAAAAAATCGGAGTTTCTAGTATAGATTTGCGAACTGTCCATTTTTCTCGTGATCTTTACTGAGACTTGAGTCCAGTATCGCCTTCTTTATCCTACAAACTCATCATCAAGGTTGATGTCATTGTAATAATTTACACTACATTGCAACGGAGACTGTTAGGTAGGACAAAAGCACCTCGAGAACTATAAGCCTAGAAAATCTACTCAGTGCGAACACATTGCACATTTTGCTCGGCTTGGCTTGTCATCGCTTTGCCCTCGGCTTTGGTGTGCAAGATGCCTTAGGGTGTTCAGGCGATAACCGGGTCATATGAATCGCTTGTTAATAGAAACCTGCACCAGGAATTAATAAGTTTTTCTTTGATTTCATTCGAAAATTGATTAAAAAACCAAAGTTTGTAACTTTTTAACGCGTATTTTACCATTTAAGCTCTACAAGTAAACATTTAATAGTACTTATCATGTTATAAACTTTGCCAGTTTCAATACGATTTTATAATGAATTTTTCAAGATTCACTTTAAATTTCAAATTCGTCCTAATGGATTTTGATGGTACCACGGTTGTTTACTTGACGAAGTCTGTTGTCACTGTTTGGTGTTCAGTCACTTTCACTATTAATTTCCGTTTTATTAATTATTTAAATGAGCGTGGGTCTCTAAGCCGACACAGGTGACATCGGATGACAATACAGCAGGTGCCGAGCAGCGGATCACCTGCATCCCCTCCTCCTCCATGCAAATACTTCCTCCAACATGTCAATATTGTATGAAATTAAACGTCTAACTTTAAAAAACGCCTTGTCTATTTCCACACTTTTCTATACATTTTTAACATTTAATTTTAACAGTATATGACGGAAAGGAAATTGTAGGTCGATCCTTTTATTTGAAATTATTACTTGTTATTCAATGTACTTTATTCAATAGCAAACGCTAGATTATTATTTGAACGCAATCCCAACAACGTCCCACATTTTATGTCCTTTGCTTCCGTGATAATTAAAGAAGCAGTAAAACAACACAAACTATAGCTCATTCAACTATTTCCCCCAGAACCTTCACTATAATAGTGTTCATTTAAAAAAAAAAAAAAAATTAGGATTATGACCTATTTGCTTCCGTCTTCGAGGCTACTGCAGTTCCGAAACTTCACCGTTACATTTTCAGGCCGTATTACAAGTGGTCATATCCCTCTATCGAGGTCGTCACAAAGTTAACGAAACTTTGAAAACAAACGTCACAGACACTAAACATAATTACACGATTTTTATTAAAACGCACAACGGTAAGATTTGGTTTGGTCAAATACTACCGCGTAACTCGTATGTCCTTAGGACTGTGTCTTCATCGGTACTAGTGTTATCACTTACGGTGCGTTTATTGGTTTATATTGGAGTCAAATGCAAGTTTGTCAGTGAGATCTGATCTTTTGTTCTTATTCATAAGATTCATCTCATACTCTTCAATCGCATCCATATAATTGACTTTATCCATGATGGTATAGATGTCTTAGAATGTATGGTTCTTACTCCAAGATGTTCTGTGAAAGCCGTGTTTGTAGATTATTTACTTCAGTTGTAATAACGTTTTGTTTTCTCGATTTAGCCCATTTCACCTGACCTGAGTTATGATTCTTCGCATATGATTAAGTTTTGAGTATTATTTTATTTTTTTTACATTTCTTTGATAATTGTATACACATATTTATTACTACTGAGCTTAGCTACTTCACTTGCACTGTTCAATTTTGGGGGGATGGAGGGTAGTGCTCTGTTCTGTACTACCCTCCAAAAGAACTGGTGTTGTTCTTTTTAGGCGACGGAAAGAAGTCGGCGCATCCAACTTTTGCAAGTCGGCGGATTTCAATATTTGCATGAGTTTGGAAACGCTGATAGTGTTTCTCTTGATTCCTTCTTATCTTTTCCTTCATTTTTAACATCCCTGTGTAGATCGTACCAGGGGGCGTTTACAATGCTTCTGAGTACCACGTTGTAAAAGGTTTATATAATATTTGTGTTTGATTTTTTTGTTCCAGAGCTGTCGGTTTTAGCACTTACTTGTAAAGAAGTATTTTATTCTGTAAGCTAAGTTCTGTTTGTCCAGTAAGGAACATCTGTCTGAACTTGAGATTAAGTTCCTCCTTCTCATTCTTTTTTAAACTGCTTTCCAACGCAGTTTAGCGTCTAGCGTCATTCGTTGGGAACCTGATTCCCTTTAATAGTTGTTGAAATCTATTGGAGCATTTTGTTTGTGAAGATGACAAGAACTGCTTAAGTCCCATTCAGTCTCACGCTCCACTTTTCACTCTATCGACTCATGACCTACAAAACACTTTGAAATTTGGTGGTTGATTCTTCAACGGTACCTTCTACTGTCATAATCACAGTTCCATCTGTAAATGTTGCTAACGTTGCTCCCTTTGGTTCTGCTAGGTTTGTAACGTACAAGAGATACAGTACAGATCCTAATAAGCTCATTGTAACGTTCCTTCTCGTATTTGCTTCAGCTCCGAGTACTCTTATTCTTATTACACTCTGAGGCATCTGTTGCAGTTATAAAGTTTAGCATCTCAAAAAATTTCCTAGGGAAGACTTTTTGCAGTTAATGCTGCTGTCATTGGTGCCACACTTAATCAAACGCTTGAGCAACATCTAGAAAATATTTGAACCTATTTTTCTTTGTTCTATCACAGCGATGTTCATGTGATTGAAGATGCTCTGTTTGCGGATTCTGCGGAATCGCTGTGCGGTTGTCTTCCGTGAAATCTTGAACTGTCGAAGGCACCAAACTGCTTTCTTCTATTATTACTTGGTTTTGGTATAGTTTTTATTTCTGATATTTACTTGGAACATACTTCATTATGAAAACAACATTTATTGTATAGAGCAGCTTCTTTAGTCCTTTTCCAGGTAGTTTCTTCAGTATTTGCTTACTTACCAGTATTAGCCACGTACCAGGCTCCATGTCAAGGGTGACAGAATACCTCCTTGTGAGCATCCTTTGACCTGAATGGTATTTTCTGTCACCGTTGTCTCTGCTATAGTAGTCACTACATTGCACATCATCTAGATGTTACCTTGTCAACTCTTCTTCAATCTAAGGCTCTTCTGACAGCCTCATAGGAGATATTGTCAAATGCGCACTCAATAACTCTCTCATCAAGAGTTCGCTAGTCGATCTCCGTCAGCTCTAATAAGGCAGTGTTTGTAGATTTGTCCCTTAGGGGGTTATCTTCCCTCAGCTCTTGAAGCGTTGCTGGCTGAAGTTTTATTTAATCATTTATCTCATTAACTCTTAAAAGTTCGTCTGTTTGTGAAACGAATCTAAGAAATCTTGACGCTTTTTCAGTTTTTGTCGACTGGTCTATTTTTTACGAATCACATAAATATAAGTTAAGTGCAATAGTTATGAAAAAATGTTGAGTTTTTCCACAGCTATTTTCAAAAAAGTGTTTCATATCTGCATTTATGAGTATATTTATATCTGTATACGTTCCCGGAGGATGTACTAATTGATCGATTTCGATAAAAATTTGACTTAGAAATCTGGTTAGACAATATTTCGAAATCATCTACAAACTCTTAACTCTGTCAGGTCGAAAATCTTTCAGAATATCATTTTTCTATAGGGTCAAATGTAACCCTACCAAAAGTTTGTTTTAAATTGTTTGAAACATTTTTCGAAATAAGAAGTCACAACAAAATCGATCCATTCGCATTCAATACAAACAACGCGTTCACAATCACAATAAACTTTTTAGAGACGCCCGTATTACCACTCGCAACTACTTCAGATGCAAATCACTACCATAAAGTCATAAAACTGTAATTCAAAGTACGCCAATTACATCCATAAGTTTATGACGGAAATACACCGACCTTGTAAAGTAATTAAGCTGGCCAGCCCGCTTTTATCGTGTTAGCCATAAAAAAACCGTAGCAATTTCGCGTGTAAAGAAAAGATCGGAGGAAGAGTTTATTGAATGATTGAATAATTATTAAGAGCTTGATTTATGCTGGCTGGCCGGGTAACAAGAAAATCCTCTCCCGAGTCAGGCGCCGGGGCCATTAGCCCGCTGCGTATTGGCGGCGCTTTAATTTGGCGATGTGTAGGCGTCTGCGGTTCACTGTTTTAACGGTTTTAAATCGGAGATCGGATAATGCGGTTTTATTCGTAGCAACGCGAATTTAAAATTTGTTTTTCAAGCAACTGTCTAGTCCAGTAGCGGCCACCGCGGCGCGCGTGTCTGTTGGTACGCGGAGTAATGTGAAATGGCACACACTGTAGCGTGACAGTTTTAGGATAGAATAAAAACAATGCATTGTAACGACATCGAAATTCGAATTATACGAGTACATATACGTGGTAAAGACAAAACGTTCCCGGAAATGGTCAATAATTTTGAATCAAAATACTCTCCGTCTTCCATCGTTCATACAATTGTTGAAACACTCCTGAAAGCCATTTTTGGAAATTTCGTTAACTTCGTCGCATTTTCCATCACCATCGTTCAAGGGAAAGCAAAAAGACGTCTTTTCAATGTCATTTTTAGTTGTACAAACAGGTAAAAATCTGGTGATGCACGATCGGGAGGATACGAAGGGTGTTCCAGGTGCTTGGTAGGGATTGTTTCACCATCAGCGATCAATGACGCATCCAGAATATTCTGACGTAATTAGCAAACTCTTTCCAGGTAGTCAATCTGTTGGATAAATGGTATTATTTCGCATCCAAAATATTCTGACGTAATCAGTAGATCCTTTCCAGGTAGTCTGTTGGATAAATTCGCATCCAAAATATTCTGACGTAATCAGTAGATCCTTTCCAGGTAGTCTGTTGAATAAATGGTATTGTCGCATTCAAAATTTTCTGACGTAATTAGGAGAGATCCTTCCAGGTTCCGAATAAATGGTATTTTTCGTCTGTCGTAGATCCTTTCCAATAAATGGTATTTTTTCGCATCCAAAATATTCTGACGTAATCAGTAGATCCTTTCCAGGTAGTCTGTTGGATAAATGGTATTGTCGGATTCAAAATTTTCTGACGTAATTAGGAGACCCTTCCAGGTAGTCTGTCGAATAAATGGTATTTTTTCGCATCCAAAATATTTTGACGTTATTAACAGACTCTTGTAGGTAGTCGGCCAGTTAGATGATGCGTTTTGTCGTGTACAATATATTGATATAATTAGCACATCAATATCAACTTTCCAGATATTATCAGACTTTCCACGTAGTCTGTTGGATAAGTGATATTTTGTCGTATCCAAAATATTCTGAATAGACCCTTTTCAAGTAGTCTGCCAATAAGACAATATGTTTTGTCGCATCCAAAATATTGATATAATTAGCAGACCCTTTCCAAGTAGTCTGTCAGATAAATGGAATTTTAGCGCATCCAAAATATTCTTATGTAATTAGTAAAACCTTTACAAATTATTTTTACGTAAAATTTTTCGAAAAAAGCAATGTTGGATTTCTTTTTTAAATATCTTTTTTCGGTTTGAAGTTCCGGCCTATAGACCTTTAAACTTTGAAGCGCAATAAAAATGGCCTACTGGGTTATTTACCGTTCCGAAAATTTAGATTAACAATTAATTTAATTTTAATATGAACAAATCAATGGAAATATTTAATACCCTTAGCTTTTCAATGCTTATATTGTGCTGAATTTAAATAAAATGAAACATTGGATGGCCATTTTTATTCTGTCCACAAAGAAAAAAACGCGCGCGCGCACGCATGCACACAAATGTCATATTTAACGTCTCTCGAAAAGTGATCTAGAGGTCAGGATAGCGCTCATTTCAAGGTCCCGTGTGACGCCCACTCCAATAGCTCATTTTCTAATGGTAATCCGGTAAACCGCGAAGCAATACCGGACATTTTGCACACCATGTATATGCAAGCACACACAATATCTGTCACCAAGCTGCATTCGTGTGCTAACGTAAAAATCAGCTACTTATACAACGCATATAAAAGCTTTTTACAGTTGAGTCGTAAAGTTTTATAGGTAAATGCCTGCCAAGCTAATCGTTGCCTTGGATACGTTAGTATAAACATACCAATACACGCTGCTATACATTACAGCTGTTTGCTGAAGAAGATTGTATTTAAATTACTTTGTATACAGAACCGCACTGCAAGAGTGTTACAACTGAAATTCTGATTTCGAATTAAACCAACCATTGTACTTTTGCAGTAAATCTGGTCAAGTTAAATCGAGGCAACGGAAGGTTAAAATATCATGCCCGCCTGTCGTCTCCACAGCGTTAATCCGTTCATCCTATTTCGATTTTGAAAATTTTTAAATTGACACTAAATAAATCGCTGCACGCAGCCTTTTTGCTAAAGTAATAGAAGCGAATTTCCAATTTTTTAAATATTACCCTTTTTGAAATTCTGATTTCACCATCGGCAAACTGTAAACTTTAAAATTAGATTGAAAATAGGAAAACGAGCCCTGACCACCGTCAAAAAATCTCAAAAAAAGGAAATTCAAAATGTTATTTAGGCCTACGCAGTTTTTAAAGCTAATTGAGATGGTGAAATAGGATTTTAAAAAAATGTATGACAAAAAAGATATTAATTTTTGAAGATTTAAAAGCCGCCATTTTGAAATCGTTGAACGGAGCCGCTGAAAAACGAACTTGCCCAAGATATTACCATAATCGATTTTGAGCCCAGTTTAAATCAGAATCGACTGAAATTGCAAACGTGATTGTGCTAAAGTAAGCTATATACGCGTAAATAACGATCCTTCAAAAAGTGATCTAGGAGTCAGGATCGGGCTCATTTCAATGTCCGGAACCGGGCCTAACAGTGATGGCTGCTCCAACAGCTTATTTTCCGATTTTTCGTGAGCTACATAAGCATATGTTAGCTTTCAATTTAAAATTTTTAATTACATTGAAAATACGTAAATAAACCCTGACCGCCGTCAAAATATTTCTTAATTCCAACGTATTTTAAAAATTCAAATTGCTAATTTATGCAGTTTACAAGGCCGATTACGATGGTTAAATCACATTTTTAGAACAATTTAAAACCAAAAAAGTCAAGAATTTCACAAATTTGAAATTGCCATTATTTCGGAACAGCTGAACGAATTTTGCTGGTTAACGAACTAGTTAAGCTATTACCATTACCGAGTTTTGTCAAGTTCGATAAAAATTACGAATTTGAACGTGCTAAAAAAAACACACACACACGCGCACACATACTGTGATTCAATTACAACGTCGCTTTTAAATTGAAAGCTATCGTTGCATTGTTGCCAAGGCAACCTTTTGTTAAAGCGAAATTTTTACTATTAGCTTTGGCGAAAGGAGTGAATAGAAAAAAATATTCCGAACCTTTTTAATATAACAGACATATAAAACGGAAACCAGCAAACGAAATTAGTCTGCTGTTTTTGTCTCGATAACAGTACACGCGTATTATATGAAAACGTTGTGTTGCTCTGGTTTCGGTAATTTTACGTAATTGAAGAACACGTGAACGTTGTAACCGTTTATAATACGTTAGAAATTAATATAAACGTTTATAATATTTTTTGTTAATATTTCTAGTTTTTAACATCATTACCTGAAACTTATTCCTGAAACATTACTTGAAACAGCGTATCAGCTATTTAATGAAATCAGCTGACTGTTACGAATTAGGCTAATATAAAACAACTGATCTTTTACTATAACTACTGTAAATAATATCAAATGTAGGTTCAAGCAAGGTAAATAGAATATAAGGTAGGGGCCACACGCATGTTCTCCCCACCACTTGCAGAATATTATAAATAATTAATACCCTTAACTTTTCAATGCTTATATTGTGCTGAATTTAAGTAAGATGAAACACTGGACGGCTATTTTTATTCTGTCCACAAAGATACAAACGCGCGCATGCACACAAAATGGCACCCCACGCTATAGTGCGTCATTGGGTCAAACTCAGACGTAATATTTAGTAGAAAACAGTTTATAATGTTAGTTTTAATAACTGTATTATAGTAATTACAGTAATAATTCATTTTGTATAACATTATTAACGCTATTAATTACTTCACTTATTGAATTCGCTCATTGTCAAAACGGAAACTTTTTATTTTAGACAATATTACATAGGCCTAATATTAAAGTAAATTATATGTCCATAGCTTGAAAAATTCAAGAGTTATTTTTTATTTGAAAGTTAAAAGCACATTACACTATGAATTACGTATCTGAGGATGTTCCTTGACAATTGTTTGGTTGACTGTGAAAACATACATCTGGAATAAAAAATTAGCAATAAATTAAATTACAAAGGACCAACCTATGTACGGGCTTTTATGCCCCCTTTAGGTCCTTTTTTGTATATATTTTTATAGGCCTATACAATAAGAATTTGGTAGTAA
Source organism: Callitettix versicolor (assembly GCA_022606455.1). Classification (NCBI taxonomy): domain Eukaryota; kingdom Metazoa; phylum Arthropoda; class Insecta; order Hemiptera; family Cercopidae; genus Callitettix; species Callitettix versicolor. The sequence continues at coordinate 26,070,064 of CM040187.1, forward strand.
ATAAATAAATAGCACATAGAAGTATTATACAAACAGTAAAATAAACATACGTATTTATTTTATACGTATGTTTATAAAATATGGTACGGACGTAACAGGATATGGTAAATTCACCTACTGAAAAATAATTATTATTTAGTTTGTCAGATTTTTCATTACACATTTTTCTTTATTTAGCCCATTCTCACCGTGATATTTCAAAAAGTCCCTTTCCATTTTTACCACGATGTTCAAACATTCTTCAATAGGATACATAAGGTAGCCTTTTGACAAAGTTGACAGCCAATCCCTTTGATTATTACGGCACTCGTTTGTTGGACGACCGTATACAAAAGTTGAGACGATTTTTTTTCTTGACTCTATACGCTATATAGCCAGCCATCATCTTCAGTAGATCAGAGTTCTCCTGTAGATCACACTTCACTAGCTTGCAAGTCATTTAAGGCTCCTCCTCTTCGTCGGATTATCAGAAAAAAATATTCTTAAACTTAGTAACATTGCTTTGTAAAACCACATTTTTATTTTTAACCGAGGCCAGTTCTTGTAATGGCAAGTTGAATTTGTTCCTTCAAAAGTAAATTTTCATTCATTAAACATTTCATTTCTTCTACAGAGGCATTATTTACAACGATATTTGTATTAAAATTACTGACTACGGAAAGTGGGCTTCATTTACAGAATTACACGTTACAATTGCACCAACGTCATTTCAGTTTACAGGTGATTTTTCTTGTAGATTTCCATCGGACTCGTCAATAAGTTTTTTTAATGTTTCTTGGTTTTCAAATTTTTGAATCCTTGTCGCTCATTCAGAATCAAAACATTTATTTTCAACGGTGGAAATGTTAAAACGTGGAATGGCACCGGATTTCACAAGTTTTGTATTCAATAATTAGGATTTAAAATCCCTTTCGAAATCATCGTCATTAAAATGAAGTGAACAGACTTTAACATTATCAAAATTAAAATGATCTGTTCTTTTACACGCATGAACCCACGCTTTTCTCAGGCCTTCATTTTTTGGAATTCTATGAAATGTAATTCCTTTCCCTTTACAATTCTTATCATTATTATAGCAATTGGAAATAGCGCAACCAGGCATTGTTATGCATACACAATTATACAATACTAAACAAAATACATTATGTTATTTTTTAGGATTCAAAACCTACTTCAACCTTTTCTTATATTTATTAAACCTCAAACACAAAACACAATTATCGTGCAGTCTTGTTGTTGACACCTTTTATTTAAAACACAACACCTACAGATTAAGTAAACACATCGAATTTCCAACTACTTTTATAGAACATCGAATTCTTTATCGGGAAACTACATACAGTAACAGTGAAGAGTATGACCCAGTGACGTCACGCGCGTAGTAGTCTACTGCGCAGAACCACCGTGGCCCATACCGTGTATTCTATTTACCGTTGGTTCAAGTATTTATTTATTAAAAAAAAAAACAAAATATTTGTAAACATATATTCAAACTAATTATATATTCAGCAAAGATATGATTAACAAAAGCTTCGCTTCTGTCGTTACCAACCCGAGTTCCATACGTGTACTTTTTAAAATTTTAAGTTCTCAAAAACTTCGCAAAAGAAGTCATACGGTAGAAATTACTAAAAAAAAGACAGAAGAGCCAAGAAATTAATTACATTATATTTTGTAATTTACATCTGTGATGATCAAACGCTTTGAAATTCTTATTTACCTGAAAAATAAATAAAAACATATAAATATATAAAACAAAACTTTTAATTTATTATAAAACAATCTGTTATAGTAATAAATCAATTAGCAAATTTCAACTTTATAGTCTTTATAGTTAAGGAGATTTCGTGATGAGTGAGTGACTGCAGTGGTATTTGTATGTTATCTTTATGGATTACATTTTATATATATGTAAGGTTCTAAATATATATATATATATATATATATATATATATATTAGATATAGGTATAGACACCTTTTTTTGTAAAGAAACCTTTTTGAAGCGAAACTTTTAATGTTAGCTTTGGCGAAAGGAGTGAGTAGAAAAAGAGTCTGAACGGAAGAATGTAACGGAAATATGGAACGAACGAGAGAACGAATTTCGTCTCTATTTCTGTTTCTTTTTCTTCCTCCTTTTCAATAACTGTACACGCGTAATATATGAAAACGTTGTGTTGCTTTGGTTTCGATTATTTACTTAACTGAAGAACACGTGCACGTTGCAACCGTTTATAAAACATTCAAAATTAATTTTTTTTTCCGGCGAAAAACCGTTCAGGTTATCATCGCCGTCACGAAGAATGAAAGTATATACAAAGAAAATTAAACGAAATTTTTCTTAAGAAAAAAACAACAACAAACTATAACAGTAAAAATAAATTAAAAATTTAGATAACAATTATAGATATATTACACTTAAGAACTAAATAACAATAAATAATGAATAAAATTTAATAACAATTCGTAAAAGTATGCAAAACATAACAGAAATAAAGTTTTTAAATAAAATAAATAAATAAAATAACACAAGAAATTACAAATACAATAAATTAAATTTTATTTAAAACATTCAGACGATGAAGGAAGTCTAGAACCCGGTCAACGGCCGAGGCACTATCTCCCAACATCGTCTGCAAACAGTTGCTCAGACCACACATAACACGCACATTTTGGAAACCATCACAATCGAGCAAAATATGTTTTATTTTGCTGGTTCCCTACAGAACTCGCATTCAGGTGGGTCCCAGCGTTCCATCAGAAATCCATGCGTTAACATGGAGTGACAATTGCGAAGGCGGGTGATCACCACCTCTTCTCTACGACTTGCACGTATTGACGACCCCAAGGACGAACAGTATTTTTAATTACCCTCAATTTGTTACTGCTTGTAGCTGCCCATTCATTTTCCCACTGTAGAAGAATTAAATGTTTTACGTGACAAAGAAAGTCAGACACTATTACACGTGCAGTGCATGGCGGCAGAAAAGTTGCTTCCTTTGCCGCATTATCCGCTACAGTGTTTCCAAATATTCCACAGTGACCAGGAATCCAGATAAATGATACTCTTGCACCTCGTAGTTCAAGTCTATGGACAGAGCACAGAATATCTTGAACCAGAGGGTTTACCGAATACATATCCCGGATTGCCTGGAGGGCACTTTTTGAATCAGAACAAACTACGAAATGCAAACTATCGAATTCAATAGTGTTCAGAGCCTTTAAGATGGCAAATAGTTCGGCTGTAAAGACACTACAAGTTGAGGGTAATCCATACTTATACGTTTCGTCCAGTGAGTAAAATGCACACCCAACATTGTTATTCATATTAGAGCCATCTGTGAAAATAAATTTAGGAGATGGATATGAACTAGTCAGTCGAAAAAACTCACGTTGATACACAATGTTAGGAGTGTTGTCTTTCTGGTATGCACACAAGGAGAAATCAAAGGTCGGCATATTGATTTTCCACGGAGGGACAAGACAAAAGGACCTTTCAAACATTGGGGGTAGTTCAATACGTAAGTCATCAAAAATACGGGAAGTTCTAATACCAAGAGGAGCAGTAGCATTCGGTCGAGTTTCATATTGTCGCACCAATTGATTTTTGAAAACTGTATTAAAAGCAGGGTGCCATGGTTTAGATGATAAATTGCTTAAATAAGTTAACTGTAGTTTCTGTCTCCGTCGAGAGAGTGAAGGTTCCCCAGCATCGGCGAGAATACTCACGACGGGACTTGAACGGAAAGCACCAGAAACAAGGCGGATTGCAGAGTTATGGACGGGATCTAGTTTCTTTAAAATCGATGATCTAGCAGATGAATAAACAATGCTGCCATAATCAATTCGCGAACGAATTACGACACGGTAAAACATCAGCATACAGGTCCTATCAGCACCCCATCGAGACCCACTAAGAACCCTCAACATATCGAGGATTTTATTACATCTTAATTTTAAATCATGCACGTGAGGGCTCCACGAGAGCCTTTCGTCGAGTATTAGACCCAAGAATCGAACGGATGGAGAAGTCCGAAGCTGTATACCATCAAGATATAACGACGGAGCCTGGATCTGTCTACGGTGACTGAAAGCAATACACTGAGTTTTAGCAGCGGAGAATTTAAAGCCAGTAGTTCTCGTCCAGGTCTGCAACCTATTTATTACCAGCTGAAGGGTTCTTTCAGCTGTTGCCATGTTTCTGGTGCTTACGTAAATAGCAAAATCGTCTACAAAGAGAGAACATCTGACAGGGGACCGTACGTTAGACGTTATGCTATTGATTGCAATAGCAAACAGAGTAACACTAAGTACACTCCCTGTGGAACACCATTCTCTAAGTAGAAACGATCTGATAGCGTACTACCAAGACGCACCCTAAAATACCTATTACTGAGGAAGTTTTTGATAAAATGCAGAATCCTGCCCTGTATACCCCATGATTTTAATGTGTTCAAAATTCCCTTCTCCAAGCCATGTCGTATGCCTTCTCTAGGTCGAAAAAAACAGCTACTAGTGTTTGACGCAAGAGGAACGCATTTTGTATTGCAGATTCCAAAGATACTAATTGATCCACAGAACATCGTCCTTGCCTAAAGCCGCACTGGTCTTTGCAAAGTAAATTGTTGGTTTCCAAATACCAAACAAGGCAACGATTTACCATTTTTCCTACCAGCTTGCAAAGAACGCTAGTAAGAGAAATCGGACGATAGCTACTTGCATCAGTTTTATCTTTACCTGGCTTAAGAATAGGAATTACTATTGCTTCCAACCAACTGTCAGGGAAAGTATGTTCATCGAATATACGATTGTATATCTCGAGGAGGGCAAGCCTACCTGACGTTGGAAGGTTTTTGATCATGGAATATACGAGGTTGTCAGGACCGGGAGCTGTGTCCTTCGTTGAAGACAGTGCAGATTCCAGCTCATGCAGAGTAAACAGCCTATTAAGAGGAGAGTCGTCAGAAGTACCGATGGTGAACGGCAATGTTTCCACTGCACTTTTGTATTTACGAAAAGCAGCGTTATACGCCGTAGAACAGGAATAGCTAGAAAAGGATGATCCTAATAAATTTACAATATCGGAACACTGAGAAACTAACTCTCCATTCGGCTGTTTAAGACCCATCAACTCCGTGGATGGAACACGGCCAGATATAGAGCGCAGTTTCTTCCAGACGACAGATGTTGGCGTTGTTCTGCATATTGTTCCGATATATTGCGACCAAGATTCCTTTCTACTTTGTCTAAAAATTCTTCGAGCTTTAGCTCGAAGGATTTTGTAACGCTCAAGATTTTCATCTTGAAAAAAGATTTTCATCTGCGTTAATGCAGTTCATTTCAATGTCTGGTGATACAAATCTTTTTGCAAATTCTTCCCAATTTGCCTTTTTAAGGATCCAACGCGGCAGGCGTCGTTGCACATGAGCGAAAGTACAAAATGAAATATTAATGGGATTATGATCACTGCCATACAGATCTGGTAACACCGACCATTCAAACTTTGTTGCCAAAACTGGACTACAAAATGACAAATCGACAACTGTCCATCCGCCAGTAGATGCTGATAAATGAGTCGGGGAACCGTCATTTACAAGACACAAATCTAAGTTTGACCGTATTCCTTCGATTCGTATTCCCCTTGAGTTACAGGATTAGGAACCCCATGAAGTATGGTGAGCGTTAAAATCACCTGTCAATAAAATCGGTTGTGGCAACTGAGATATTAAATCATATACTTCATGATGTTGGAAATTGTAACTAGGCGGCAAGTAAAGGCAACAGACGGTAACTTTGAATGGAACGGTAATCTGAACGGCAACAGCTTGTAAAGGAGTTATTATATTGACAGATATGGACTGGACAGAGTTGTGTACCAATATGGCTACGCCACCTCTGGCTCTTTCCTCAGTGACGAAATCTGCTCTGAAAATAGAATAACCCCTAAAATTGAAGGTGTGGGATTCATGCAAGTGCGTCTCTTGGAGACACATTATTAGAGGAGATGAATCTCGCACAAGAACTTTGAGATCTTCAATATGGCTTCTTATCCCATTAATATTCCACTGTATCACATTGTTGTTAATGGAAAATTCAGACATTTAAATATACGAAATTAATATAGCAGCGGATTCCGTTCGTTTTGGTCACATATTAATTCAGATTTATCGGAGTCTATCGACATTAAATCACTAGTGTGATTTATGTCGGACTTACTGTGATTGATGTCCGACTCTGTAGAAATAGTAGTTTTGGAAGGAGGCACCTTGGAAGCAACTCCTTCCTTTGATTTTTTTTCCTTCTTTGTTAGTATTTTTCTTTTTTTGACACAACCACTGGTGGGTATGTGTTTGATTTTTTAAGAAAATGGGCTAGTCCAGAAGGAACGTTTTTAGACGAAGACTTTAACACTTGCGACTTTGTTCTTACGCCTAGATTGGAAGAAGATGGATTTGCTTCCAGAATTACAGGCCTTGGATTCTTTGTCACAAGGGTTTTACTAGCGACTTTCGAAAGGTGAGTATCCTTTCCTTTTGAAGACACTTGAGAGGAAGACATTTCAGACGATTTAGACAGCGAATCGGGAATGGAACCCGCAGAAATCAGAGTTAGCAATTGAGCTACCTGTTCCGATAATGCTTTTACCGTTTTAGTTAGCTCTTCGCAATTAGCACACGATGATTTACTAGTAGAGGTGGCAGCAGCAAACGATTTACCTTCAATTATTGATTTTGAGCTTTTGAAAACCTTCCTTGCTTCTGAAAAAGATATCTTGTCCTTGGCCATGATAGAAAGAATGACTTTCTCGTCCTTAAACTTGGGGCAGTCAAAGGAACGAGCGAGATGGTCTCCACCACAATTCGAACACTTTGGAACATTTTTGCATTGCTCACTATCATGACCATTACCACTACAATTACCGCATACCTGATCCTTCTGGCATGTGGAGCTCACGTGTCCAAAACCCTGGCATTTAAAACACCGTCTCGGGTTTGGAACGTATGGCCTTACCGAAAGGCGCTGGTACCCGGCATAGATGTGGTCTGGTACGGTAGGTTTACCAAAAGTCAAAATCAAAGAGGCAGTAGCTACTTTTTGCCCCTTCTCGTTACGAAAAATACGGCACACGTCTACAACTGATTGCTTTGCCAACTCTTGTTTAATCTCCTCTAGTTCAACATGGAGGAGATCTCTGCAAGTCACCACTCCCTTAGCAGAATTTAATGTTCTGTGGAGTTCCACAGTAACCTTCACACTATCAAAAAAGGATATCATATTTAACAGCGATAGGCTTTGCTTATCGCTGTTAGTCTGAACCAGTAAGGTCCCGTTCTGCAGCTTTTTAATTGAAGCTACGGGACCTGCTCTTCCAACAATTGCCTTATTAATCAAAAAGGGCGATACTTTAGATAAGTCCGCCCCTTCCAACGAGTTCTTAAAAATTAAGTATCTAGGAGATGGTAACTGAAGTGCTTCAGTACTCATCTCCTTGCCTCCCACATTTTCATCCTTCTCCACTAAACCAACAGACCCGTTTGACAAAGTCGAACGAGGCCTCTTTAACGGAACTTTGGCGATTTTGTTTATGATTTCCATAGTTTGTTTTACCGAGCGATTCATGAACGAAGATGTTTCGAACAACTGGCACAGGGTGCACCCAGACGACCACCAGCAGCCCAGGATACTCGAACTAAAGCGAGAATCCCCAAGAAAAAAAAAATAAATAAAAAAATAAAAATTTGGGGGGGACCTCCAGATATCCTGGAGCCGAAATACTTGGTCTGTCAGCACTCCAGAATATTTTAGGAATGGGTTCCGGTACACGGTTACGGTTCCCCAAACCCAAGTACTACTGGCAGCCGCCCTCTATGAACTCACAGAATGCAACCACTTGTTTCGATAGACTCAGTTATGGGCTCCGACACCCATAACTCAACATTCATGTGCTTGCCAGACGCCTATAGGCTGCTCGGTCCCAGAACTTATCCCATCAGAGGTCCTCGGCAGTGCTAGGCACACATCAGGTTCCACATACTTGGCCCCGCCAAAGGAAACCAAGCAGCATCGCCACTCCCAGACGTAACGGAACAAGTACAGCAAATCCCTAAATGTATGTGTGTGTGTAAGGTGTTTAAACCGTAAGTGTAGTGCTGTAAGTGTTAAGTGTGTGTTAGACTCGGGTGCCGCGAGGTTCGTCTAGGTCCTCTCACTAGGTGCAGCTAGTTTGCACCCCCCTGCGGGTCTGTAAGTGTTTGTGTGAGAGAGTGTGTTTGTGGATGTTGTGTGTTGTGTGTATGTGGAGTAAATGAGTGAGAGTAGAATGAGCTAGAGGTATGGTGGGGTCGCTAAGCCCATCAGCTGCTCACTTCAGCTGCCTCCGCCGGCCATTCAAAATTAATATAAACGTTTGTAATAACTGTTAATATTGCTAGGTTATTAACAGTTTCAGGTAATAACCTGAAACTTATTACAGCCTATCAGCTGTTCTATGAAATCAGGTAATCGTTACGAATTAATATATATATAAAAAAACTGATATTTTAACTATAACTGCAGTGAATTTTTTGTTACAGAATATTATGTAACAAGCTAGGTTCACGTAAGCCTATTTATTTTAATTTAAACAAAACAATATGTTTGTATTGTAAACATATCTTCACTCTAATTATGTTTCAGAAAACAAATTTATATCTTTGTTAATCAGTATTTTTATGAGGTTTAAAATACTCACACGGAACGGATACGGTTCACAAATGGATACGGTTCCATATCACGGAACGCTTTACAATGGAACAGCGAATATTAATTGCAAAAACACATTACAAATATGGCGAGTGTTAAGCAGAAACATACGGAAGCTAGGTCGTCATAATGCGCCTAACAAGTCAACAGTTCGTAGGCAAATGATAAAATTCGAAACAAACTAGAGATGGTAACGATATAACTGATGTTGTTTGTTTGTTTTTTTATTTATTATAGCCTACACGAAGAAGCAATAGCTACATAACAGATCAGCCAAGACATTATTTCACAGTTCACACTTATTCACAGTTTAGTTTTAACAGATATTGAAAAGTAGCAGTACAGTTTTCACATATAACAATATTTCACAGATAGTATCATCTCTAGTGACGCACGCTGAAACTACCTGTAAGAAGAGGGTGTGTTAACAGTGACACTACCATAATGATTACTAACTATTAGTATTCATATTTAGCACTCTTTACGTGGGACACCTAGATATATCGGTCGACATTGATAATCAACTGCCTTGTACATAAGAAAAACATATTTAACAGCTGCTTCGAGAACATTGTTCTTAGTAGTAAAATATAAATTTTTAATCAGCTTTATACCTAAATTAATTATTAAAATTTCAACTACAATATCACTTAAATTGTTTTAATAACAACCAAAATATCGGTAATGGTGTATAAATGTTGTAATTTTGTAAAATAGTTTTCTTTTCTGGCAATTTTATTTTAGCGACGTTCGCTCAGAAACTGATCTTTCCGTAGTAGTTACACACGAGTCCGCTAGGTGGTGATCTATTCGTGTTACAAAGCTGCATTTTCTGATTTGGTTATTTTCGAAGTTCGCTGATCAAAGATAGCATCAAACATATTATTGGTGACTAAAATAAAATCTATTCTATGAAGAAGCAATAGTTACATAACACATCAGCCAAGATATTATTTCACAGTTCACAGTTATTCACAGTTTAATTTAACAGATATTGAAAAGTAGCGGTATCAGTTTTCACATATAACAATATTTCACAGATAGTATCATCTCTAAAACAAAGGGTTCCATATCAGACGTCAAAACAGTGCGCTCTCGTCCCAGCATCGCAACTTGTGCGTCCCATTAACGTCCCAGCATCGCAACTTGTGCGTCCCATTAACGTCCCAGCATCGCAACTTATGCGGACAGTGTTGCCGAGTCCGCATAAGTCAATTCGCCGTCGTTCAAAATTCAGTTAATTTAACAAAAGAAACCAACGTGCGAACGATAATTTTGCAAAGACAACGATCTTCTCTGATGAGGCACATTTTTATTTAAATGGCTAAGTTAATAAGCATAACTGTCTCCTTTGGGGGCATAAAATCCTTGCGTAACCCAGCCCAAGGTAATGTATTCGCAAATAGAAACTGTATGGTGAGGATTTTGGGCTGATGGGGGGGGGGTCATTAGGCCTTGCTTTTTTTGAAAATAAGGATGAAAATACCATGACAGTGAAAGTTCTCTAAACGCAAAACTGTAACTTTTACAACGATAAAATTTTCCATTTAGACGCTGTATTGTTTATTACACTGTATTGTAAAAGTATAAAAAAATATAAAACACTACCTGTAAAACGTACTAGTCCCAAAACACCCGATGTAGTTCACGCACTACGCATTGCTTTTAACGATTGACGTGTCGGCATACTGAGAAATAGGGTAGAAGAGTAGGAAGTGTGTCCGTGTTTCGCCGCTATAGAAATCTCTATTCCTGGAATTGTTTTGAATAGAAAGTTAAACAAAGAAAGTTACAATAAGAATAACATTTTATAACATTCGTTTACTGTAAGAATGGGAAGAGACGTGAATAACAAATTTACTGTAGCAACTTTTGTGGTGCAGTGAAATCGAGTAAGGTAGCACAAAATTGACAAACGAGAGGCGTCAACCTCATTTAAAGTCAATACCGGATACCGGTGTAAACAGGGTCTAACAAGTATTCAGTTCGAAAGCGCTTAGTCTCTACGTACCAATCAATTTTTTGTCATATCCTTCGAAGTTCTTGAAAAACTCTTTTCTGAACGTATTCAAAAATTTGTAAACGAAATTAACATTATTTTTCAGAACCAGTTTGAATTCACGAAGGGACAATAAAAAATTGGATGCTATTGCGCGTGTGCACTTAGCCAAGGACGGATCAAAGAGCGACGAAAGGGCGATCGCCCCTCCCTAGACAAAAATAAATAAAATAAAAAATGTAAAATATCGTATTTTACTTCCATAAAATGAAAGGGAAGGTGTAATAGCTTAGAGATTTATTAACTTAGAGATTCGTTTTCCTTCGACAGTATATTGTTATAAGTTAGAGATCGACCTGTGTAATAAGATAGAGGTTCCGTACTGTGTATTAACTTAGATACTACAGTTCCGTCAAGTGTGTTACACCGTGTGTATATGTTGCCGACGCCGTTGCTTGCAGGCGCTTCAGTATCTTTTATCTAACAAGTAGAATTCGCTTAGTTAAAGAAAGAAATTATTAAAATATAAAGTTCATTTGGATAGGTTTTGTTCTTAAAGGCTTATTTGCAAAGCTGTAAATGTATACTAATTTACATATGTAGTAGTAATAGTAATAGAAATAATAATATAAAAATAATGTTTGAAGGCTGCTTTATTCAAACAATATCCGAATTGAATTAAGAAAGCAGCCATAAATTAACGAATTAATTATGAATTCATATAAACTTACGTTGTTTTTTTCCGATAAAACACCAATATTTCTATTTTTCTATACAGATAATTGTCAAAAATAAACATTTAGATATGTTGTTGACCAAAGTATTGACAATATATTCAACTGTAAACTGTAAAGATACTGAAGCGCCTGCAAGCAGCAGCGTCGGCAACATATACACACGGTGCAACACACTTGACGGAACTGTAGTCTCTAAGTTAATACACAGTACGGAACCTCTATCTTATTACACAGGTCGAGCTCTAACTTATAACATGGTACCGTCGAAGGAAAAACGATTCTCTAAGTAAATAAATCTCTAAGCTATTACACATCCCCAAATGAAAGTATATGTGTACCTTCGAGGAAAAGAATGAAGGAGGCATCTAAGGCCTTTGAATGGTCCGAAACCCGTCACATTATCCCGATCTAAACTTTGTATCTTCATGAAATTTTGTCCTTATGTACATATGTACGTTTGTGCACTTTTTTGTTCTTTTAAGGTGAAAAGCACATTGAGGCTATTATCGCCTCCCTAAATGTAAGTGTGAGAGTAAAGTGTTAAAGTCGTAAGTGTAGTGTTGCAAGTGTAAGTGTGTGTTAGACTCGGGTACCGCGAGGGACGTCTAAATCCTCTCAATAGGTTAGTCTGCACCCCTTGCAGGGTTGTACACTTTTTAACGCTTACACTGGTGGTAAGAACGGGGTTAAACAATTAGATATTTTATGTTGGTTTTCGTTTCTCTTCGTTGTTAACTGCAACAGCAGAAAGATCTTTGTTTACTCTAAAATTGATCAAACTAATTAGGACGAGCAATCAGCAACGGGTAGGTCAAAGTAAAGCAACGGGAATAACTGCGGATGTACATAAAATATTACGGACAGAAATATTGAGAAGAAGGGAAAGAAAAATAGCATGTTTTCTTTAGTGCAACTTGTGTTTCGAAAGGAGTGGCATTATAAATAATAAAGAGTAAAATACGAATCTACAAAGATTAAGTGATTTTTTTGACTAAAATGGAGTAACTTTTTACTCTTATTTTATATCTGTTTTAAGTCTCAAAACAGCTTGACAATACTAGTTTTTGAAGGTACTATTTCAAAAATTTTTGCCCCAGGGAGGCTCTCTTCTAAGTCTCCAATCATCCAACCAACCATCCCCACCTACAAAACCGCATTAATCCGCCAGTGCACGTAGTTGGCATTAAAATAACATATACGAAATTAGGAGATGTAATTTAGCCATAACTTTCTTAATATAAAGAAAAATTCAACGCGGTTTCCGAGAAAGTAGGCTACCATTTCACTTCGACATTTCCCGAAAGCTAAAAACCATCGGGGAATCTGTCGCAGGTTATTCTGGTATTTGGGCAGATCGTATTGCCTAGGGGAGTCGAAGTTGTAGGGGGAATTAATTTGGCTACAGCTAATTTATCTTTCAGCGAGCGGCCACGTGAAGAAGACGTACGGCCTCTGAGCGCCCGAGGAATGCTCTAACTAGGCCTAGGATGTCTAACACGGTGTTTTATTGCTTTTATTATGTGCTTTGTGTTTAGGTTAGTCCGTGTTTGCGCGTCGCGTGAGTGTAATTGTTGTGTTTCTTGCATTGTGGTGTTCCGCAGGGATACGTGTTGGCGCTGATTCTATTCCACAGTTTAATGGAAACATAAACGTACGCTATTTGGTTCGGTTTGTTTGACGTGAGTTGTAATTTAAAATAAAATATCGCTGAAACCTATTTCCTAGGTTACGATGTTTGAAAACCTGATTAGCCTAAATCAGGAGTTCTCAACTTTTTTTCTGCTTCGACCTCCCCTAGATAATTTTTTTTATTTCGTAGACCTCCCCATGTGTTTACAATGTGCTGCACAAATATCACCGCAAATGAAGCTTTTATTATAAGTATTCAGTAATACAATTCTTTTGAAATAATTTGTACTTTGTATTATTAGATATACGTTAAAGATATAATCATGTTTATAAAAGAAGAAATTTAAATAAAATATAACTCACATAAATATATAAAATTTTAATGAGATGGTTGAGGTTGAATTCTGTCGATTATATTATTTATATCCAGGGAAATATTTGTAAATATTAATCGTAAATCACCACGTTCTGATATATTGAATCGATTTTTTGCCTTTCGCAATAAATTATTTACATAGCTAAATCCTGCCTCAACCAAGTAAGAACTGGGAAAAGCCAACAATAGTGGTTCACTGATACTTGTTAATCTGACGTATTTTGTGCAAACGTCTTTGCAACTCCAAATTCGGCATATCCATTTGTTTAGTCTCACTTCATAATATTAAACGTAGACAGCTTAAGAAATGATTTAATTTCCGTTTTGGAACGATTCTCAAATTTTTCTTGAAGATTTTTGAAATAAATCTAATTATTACTTTGCTTAGTAAGATGCACTCATGGTCTCTCATCTTCGATGGTTTCATATAATCGTTACAGAATGTTTTCTCGCAGATTAAACATACTTGGAGGGAATCGTTTCTTGGAGACGCAGTAAAACCAAATGCTAAATATTGTTGTGAATACTACAATTTTTCCGTTATTCTCTTTAAATAATCTTCACGTCGCGAACAAAAATGGAATTCATTTCATCTACCCGCAATAGATCCCCTGAATTCAACTGACCTTTTCAAAGTTCCATAGACCCCCTCGTAACAAGGGGGTCCGAGTGTACCCGAGGGTCCAAGGCGTGACTTTTTTTGGGTATGTTAGAAAAAATTCATAATTCCAACATAGCCACGGACGACATCTTTAAATAATTAAGATTAAGACCTATTTGCTTCCGTATAGTGGTATTTTTTACTCACCTTCTAAAGGTTACCGCGGTTTCGAAACCTACCTGTTTCATCTTCAGGCCGTAATACAAAGTGTCAAATCCCTTTGTCAAAACGTTAACAAAACATTGAAAATACACGTTACAAACACTAAACACAATTACACGATTTTTATTAAAATGCACATTGACAAAATTTGATTTGGCCCAACACTCAACGGACGTTCGGAGCCCGTGACGCTGCCAAACGCATTAACCGATTGTTTTGAAATTTGGTACGAAGATACACTGTATACAGTCCGAAAGACTTAAGTGAAAGATTTTTTTTCATTTACTTCTGTTTCAAGATGGCGGGCTCTGATTTAACGATGACGAGTGTAATTCCTAGCTATTTCATATAATACTGGCTGAACGGCAAAATTTTTCATAATTTTGACAGCTTCATGGAGAAAAATCATAAAATTCCAATACCGGTAACATTTTCCCTAAATATTACGATTAAATTGACGGATCAAGATACGAACGCTTTGTATATTAATTAAACATATACTGCGAAGTCTATTGTTCTTTGAACCACTTGATCTTTGTACAACTGAATCTAGAATTCTGCCAAACGTTTTTATTATTTGACGTGTCAATGGAAACCACTTACGGCAGGTTTGTAAATATTTAAGAAAGTCGAACGTTTTTTTTAATGATTTATGGACCAAAAAAACAAAATATTCCCCATAAGAAATACATTTTTATGCGCGTCACAGCGCTGTCGTGGAACGTTAGGCAATTTAATTACGAATAGTAGGCTATTCACAGTATAGGTACTGTGAGGTGTTTTCCTGAGAAACCACAAAAATATTTAAAAGATTGTTTCTAAACGAACTAGCAGAACCAATTTGGACTTATTTATCTCTAATACAGATGTTATTGCGTCAAAATTTGGCGCAGGATTCACCATTTACTTGCTATCGAGCAAAAACCGACAAAAATTCACAATTTTGAGAAAAATTCTGAACATTCAAAATGCTCTATCTCGGAAAGTGTTAAAGCCAGAAATTTCGTTTTGGTCTCAAATTGTAGGCCTATTTAATTTACTTCCGTTTAAAAAACTTATGTAGCTTCACAAAATTTTTTTTTTATTCCGTGACATTAGTTAAGTTTTGCTGTGAGGCATCTTCGGGCATAGTGAAGTTAAATATTATAAAGTGTGCTTATGTACTAATACAGTTGATGTTAAAACTGGAGGGGGGAGGTGAAGACAGGAAGGGCTGTAAAAACTATGTTAAACACATTTTAATTGTTAGAAGTACGAAAAAATAAGTAAAATTTTCGAATCATTTATTAGAACCTCCCCCCTTAATTTGAATCCCTTTAATTTGAACAAAAAAAGATATAAAACTAAATAATTTTGAAATTCTGAAAATAGGCTTATAGATCTCGTTGTAAAAATCATAATATTAATTTAAATGAACGGACTAATTTAAATCCCTCTCCCTTACTCAAGCCTATTGTTTACAGTTTTCTCAAGCTGCGGCTCACCGACATTCAATTTAACATCAACTGAATAATAGTATATATGCACATTTTATAAATTCAGGCAGGCTTCACTATGCCTGAAGAGACGGTGAAACACAGTCACTAAATAAAATTAAAAAAACATTATAAAGCTATATAAGTGTTATAATTTTCCTGGATATCGTGGAGTTCACCAAGTACCGACTGTGTGTTCAATAAATAATAATGCTAATATTTTTTTGTCAAACCAAAACTTGAGGAGCTTTTTTGAAAAAATAGACGGCGACGCCGGCGGGGTGGTGGGGTTCAAAATTTGGATTTTTCAACGGTATACGAACCCATTACAACATGTCAAAAAGTGGAACTATTCTAATTAATGTAACCACTTATGACAATTTTACTGGACTTATATGCTCATCTTTTAACCACCGATGTGATTTTCGGAAATTCGCTTCCATCACGCCGGGAGACAGTTACGTGCCACGTTTACCTTACTTTAATACCGCCGCTTCGTGTTGGGTACAATTAGCCTAAGTGGGTACAGTAAGGGATAGGGCCTACGGTAACAAGAAGCAAGGAGCAAGGTGTAGGTAGGCTAAGTTAATTAAGCAGGAGTGTAGGGTTGGTGGGGTGGGTGTGGGGTGTTGATGGATAGGCTTGTTAAGGGCTCGTGCCGTCTGTCCTTCGCCTCGCTACATTCATTACGTCGGCCTCCGCCTAACATCCGTGTAGCTTCGGTCTTGTATTCCTCTTCAAAGAAACTGGATAACCAACAATGACCACGATCCGTAAAGTTATATGCTATGTTCCGAGAATAAAGCAATTTGTTGTTAAAAGTTAATAAATTTTGTTTAATACTCTGCAGTTTTTAAAAATATCATTACATACACTACAACTAGCTTTATTAACAAATCAGCTGTTTATTATCTAATAAATAGACTAATTATAACAGATTATAAGGTTATTGCCCAACGTAACACCTAGAATGCAACATTTATTAACCCTAAACTAACTCAAAAGGCTCCAGTCTCAATAGCTCTGCTTTGTCAAGCAGCTGAAGCACCAACATTTTGGTGTTAGGATTACGACCTATTTTTCCGTCTAATGGTCTATTTACTTACCTCGTAAAGGCTACCGCGGTTTCGAAACCTTACTGTTTCATCTTCAGGCTGTATACAGAATGTCAAATCCCTTCATTGAGCTCGTCAGAAACACTAAACACAATTATACGATTAAAATACACACGATAAAATTTGTTTTTTTGAGTGTCTATTTTAATATTGTAAAATTTCTTAATTTTTTCAGATTTGTGTAAAATTGCTGTGATGGCAAAATAGGATTTAAAAAAAAGTTAATACAAGAAAGTTATGACTTTTTAAAGATTTGACATATTTACCATTTTGAAACTGTTGAACGAATCTTGCCGGTTAACGGACTTGCCCAAGCTACGTATTATCATAATCAATTTTTGCGCCAAGTAGGCCCTATAGGTCTAAATCAAAATCGGCCCATAGTTGCGAACATGAGGGTGCTAACATCTATATGTATATATATATATATATATAGCCTATATATAAGGCCTATATATATATAGCCTATTAAATTTAACGACCCCTCAAAAAGAGATCTAGAAGACAGTATCGGTGCTCATTTTAAACTCGCAGGTCTGGGTTTTACCATGATGGCTTCTCCAATAATTCGTGTTTCCAATGGAAATTTACTAATAACCAAACGTAAATCTTACAGTTCAATAGTCTACTAGGCCCATTCATAACTTAAAAAGTTTACGTTTAGTAAAAACTTGAATTTTTATCTCATAAAAACAGGAAGTGCCGCCATTTCACTGTCGTTTTTAGCAAATTTCAACTAAAAATTTATTGATTTTGGTAGTCTAATAGTTTGGGCAATTTCGTTAACAAGAGAACAACCATTTGAAAATATCAGCCATTCAAAAGCTTAAGAAAATCATAACTTTTTAGCACAGCCTAAACATTTTTGAAAAAAAAATGGTACAGTCATTGGGACTGTCGGCAGAAGCGTTAGCTTCTTAATATGGGCTATATTGTTTCTCGAGAATATAGAAAATATAAATATAAGATATATATAACATCTCAAGAATATAAAAAAAATGTAATGAAACGCACGTGTTATTACTGAATATAAACCGTATGTCTTTGAACACAATGTACACAACATCATTTACATGCATGCGCCATGAGAACATGAGAAGAAAAAAGTGGAGAGAAAGGATGGAGAGAGAGAGAGAGAGAGAGAGAGAGAGAGAGAGAGAGAGAGAGAGAGAGAGAGAGAGAGAGAGAGAGAGGGGGAGGGGGGAGGGAGGGAGGGGGAGGGAGGGAGAGAGAGGAGGGGGAGGGAGAGAGGAGAGAGGGAGAGGGAGAGAGGAGAGAGGGAGAGGTAGAGAGGGAGAGGGAGAAAGGGAGAAAGGGAGAGGGAGAGTGAGGGAGAAAGAGAGAGTGAGGGAGAGAGTGAGGGAGAGAGAGAGAGAGAGAGAGAAGAAAGAGATAGAGAAGCATGCACGTTGTGTGTACATACAGATACAAAACATACATAGGCTACGCGTGCGACCAACTCAGTCGGAACCGGCAGACGAAAGACAGAACTGAGAAGTAGAGGGGGTTTGTGTAATACTTCTCCTACTCGCGTTACTTACGCTTCGTAAGCCTACTCAATGAAACCGAATTACTCCATGGTGACAAATACAAAGTGCACAACGCTGTAGGCCTATAATAAGTTAACGCTTCAATTTAATCTTCTCGTCGTAAAAAGCGTTAAAGTTTGCAAAAATTATCATTTTCGATTTTCAAATCTGATTCCTAATGTGAGCCTGACGGCGGTCAAGGTTTGTTTTTCTGTTTTAAATTTAATTTGAAAAAGTAAAATGCTAATTTATGCAAATTTTAACGTGAATATATATATTATTATTATTATCTGCGTATAGACCCTGTTGGATCACGCAAAGCACTCCGACTCATGCCTTGCTTCGGAATATATATATTCCATATATAGCCTATATACATCACGAAAGTGCCATGTTATGTTTGGGATAAGGGTATGTTTTGGGAAATTTTGCTTGCATTACGTCAGGCTTTTGTTAGGATGTGCTGCGATTAAGCCTATTTTCAATTCAAATGTATCTAGTCTAAACCAAGCAAGGAATTGTTTAACTAATAAGTACTGGTATCATAAAATATAATAATATAGGCCTACATTAAAAGTAACTGTTCCATTCAACATAAAT
Source organism: Callitettix versicolor (assembly GCA_022606455.1). Taxonomy (NCBI): domain Eukaryota; kingdom Metazoa; phylum Arthropoda; class Insecta; order Hemiptera; family Cercopidae; genus Callitettix; species Callitettix versicolor. The sequence continues at coordinate 26,089,087 of CM040187.1, forward strand.
TTAACCTACAATTATTTTCAAATTTGAATTTAAACTTTGCGGCACCTTCTTTATAGTCCAAAACGTATGCAGATAGTAGGTTCTCAAAAGCCCAGCTACCCACGGGTTTTCAACGACCTGTCCATTAACGAAATAACGTTCCCGAGTAATATATACCTCTTGAGTGGGGGGGGGGTAATATACGAGCAAGCCGGTGTTATCTCAACGCAGACAAGGCGGGGCCAAATGCCATTAGCGCCATATTGACCACGCCCCCACGGGCACGCGCCGAATGCACAAGTTCAATCAATTGTTTTTTTTTAAACGAATTTGTTTTCATTCCTAATGAAGGGACAAGTTTTGTCCAACAAAAATATTCCGTAAATTTAATTTGTTTGGGTAATTGTATTTTGATGTTTGATTTTGCGAGAAACATGTTTGTATTGATAAACAGTAGGCCTATATTTTGCACGGTGCAAATCTCATATTAAATTAATTATAATTAAAAATATTTGTGTTACCGCCCGAGATCGAACCGAGGACCTTAACAGTTTACCTTAACGCGTGTAGGGCACACCACTAAGAAAACTACCAAGAAATTTGACTGATTTAAGTAGGCCTACCCTATATGAAATGAATCGTTAATTTAATTTTGGTAATTATATTAAATGATCAGTTGTTTAACATTAATTCGTAAAGATCAGTGATTTCATCGAACAGCTGATAAGCTATAATAATAAGTTTCCGGTTATGTTGTTAAAAACTAGCTATGTTAATCTGTTGTGTTTCGAACAAATTATCGTAATTAAATAAAAAAGAAAGAGAAAACATTATTCATGATTTTTATGTTCAGTTCAATTAGGCTACTAATTTTTTTTACAGAAACAAGTTTTTTTTTAAATTTGAGTAAGTTGCTTACTGCCTGTAATATGACGAAGTGCCTAAAAATTTTTAAAGTCTGAAAAAGTTTTGTTTGGCGAAACAATCCATAAGCGTAGACTTGGCAACAAAAACTAATAAGCATTAGGCCCTACCCTACATTGCTCAGTCTCTAGATCTGTGATAGGCAGTTCGGTACAGCTCGGATCTCTACCAGGTTAGAATCTTGTTAGTACAGTTGGATGAGAGTTGCTTTGTTCTTTTTTTGGCAAGTCTCGCGATTCACAGTGTAGTTGTTGCGTATTAGGCTAATTTACTTGAGAATGCTTCAAAAGCTTTTTTTGTTCCTTTCATTCTCGAAGAAACATGGTCTGCTTTTTTGTTAACGTGGAAACTTAACAAGCATTCAAATGAACTTATAGGATGTTCGAGGACCTGGTTGACAAACGTTCCGAAAACTCAAACTGGAGGAAGAGTTGAAGAAAAACTTGAGATAATTACAATGTAAGGCAAACATAGTTTACTTGAGAAAGCTACTCAAAAAGTTTACTCAGGTTTCCTCAAGAGTTTACTCAAAAAACTTTACTTAAGAAAGCTTCAAAAAAGCGAATTTTTCCGTTCTTTTCGTTCTAGAAAAAACTTATGCCACTTTTGTGTTGACATTAGAATTTATAAAAGTCGAAGTTCAAACGAATTTATAGGATGTTCGAGGAGCTGGTTGAAAAACGTCTTCCAGTCACTGGAAAACTCAAACTGGAGGAAGAGTTGAAGAAGACCTGTGAATTTCTAACAACGCAGCTGTTTTAAAGTTTGTCACTCAAGAATTTACCACTGAAAAAGTTATTTACATATTAAGATCGACACTCATGTGAAGGTCCCAGGTTTGGATCTTACCATAATGACCAAGTTTTCCAATAAAAACTCGCTAATAGAGCTAATACAAATGAGATTACATACATTATAAAACAAATTTTTACTTGTGTAGTGTTAGGCGCTTCTACTTAAAATGAAGAAATGATATTTCAAACACAAAATAACATTTATTCAAGACTACATCACTGAGTTCACAATAAAACAGTAAGATATTCTGGATTACAATTTATAATTTTTCGCCTGTCTATAATTTTTGAAATTTCATTATTGCAACACAGCCACTGGACCACATATTTAAATACTACGACCTATTTTTCCGTCTACTGGTCTATTTACTCACCTCGTAAAGGCTACCGCGATTTCGAAACCTTACTGTTTCATCTTCAGGACTAATAAAAAAGTGTCAAATCCCTCTGTCGAGATCGTCATAAAGTTAAACAAAACATTGAAAACACACGTCACAAACACCAAACACAATTACATGATTAAAATACACACGATATAATTTGGTTTGACCAAACGATGAGTCCGGAATGTAACGACACACGAGTTGCACGTATCGTGTGTATTTTAAACATGTAATTGTATTTAGTGTTCGTGACGTGTGTTTTCAAAGTTTTCTTTAACTTTGTGACAACCTCGACAGAGAGATTTTACATTTTGTATTAAGGCATGAAAATGAAACAGTAAGATTTCGAACCGCAATAGCCTTTACGAGGTGAGTAAATAGACTATTAGACGGTAAAATAGGTCATAATACTAATTATATTAGAAAACTCCTGAACAATGTTAAAAATCTTTAAATTTTCGATCTATACAAAATTGACTTAATTATTAGCCAATTCCCATTGGAAAAATGAGCTATTGGAACGGCCATCATGGCTAGACCCATGTCAGAAGCCTTGAAATGAGCGTCGATTCTGACCTTTAGATCACTTTCTATATTAACTGTAGGCCTATGTTAGCACGCTAAAATTTGCAACTTTAGTCCGATTTGATTAAAGCTTGACACAAAAATCGATTTTTGTAACAACTTTTAAAAGATCGTTAATCAGTAAAAAATTCGTTCCACAGTTTCAAAATGGCAGCTATTTCAAATTTTTCAAAATTTAATATTTTTGAAAATTTGATTTCCCATCGTAATCAGCGTTAAAAGCTGCAAAAATATAATTTTTGAATTTTCAAAATCGTTTTAATTGAAGACATTTAATTTGACGCGGTCAGGGTTCATTTTTGTATTTTCGATGTAATTTTGAAAGTTTAAAACGCTAATATGTATAGATTTCAACGCAGTTTATGATCGTGAAATCGGAATTTCGAACAGATGGTAAGATAACAAAAATCGTTTTCGGAAATTCGCGTCCATCACATCAGCGAGACAGCTGCGCGTGGCGATTTTATGTTTTTGTTACCATATATAACAACAATAACAGCGCATGACGCCATTACTCAACTTGGAATGAATAAATGCGAAGTAAACCATGTTTAATAGTTTCAAAACCATAGTTCAAGGTTACGAAATGATCTAAAGAATCTAGCGAATATTTTTAATTGATCGAGCGAAGCGTGGTATCTGTTTCAACTCCACCGTTGGGCATTTGGTTTGTGTTTGTTACGCAGTTTTCGCCAAACGTGTTCACCGATTGTTTGGTACAGAAGTAACTTATACAAAGCCTGAAAGACGTACATTTTTCCCTAATCACTTCTGATTCAAGATGGTGACTTCTGATTCTCAATATCGAGTGTACGCAGTTTTAGTCAAACGCATTGACCGATTGTTTTGAAATTCGATAAGCATTCGGTACGAAACCCAAATGACAAAAGTGTAAGATGTACCCCATTTACTCCCGTTTCACGCTAGCGGCCTCTAGTTTGACGATGACGATTGTACGGAGTTTTGAACAAAACATTGGCCGATCGTTTTGAAGTTTGATTCAAACGTAACTTGCCCGTTCAATGTAGTCATGTATGTAAGGTTTTTCCCATTCAAGATGACGACCTCTGATTGATCGTTGAGAGTGTATTTGCTGGTTATTACCTACAATACTGGCAGAACGGTAATACCAATCATACTTTTAGAAAAAATAGCATATAGGTTCAGTAAAATGTTTCGTAAATATTACTGTTATCGGTTAAATTGGAGAAAAAAGTTACGAGCGCTGTCGTGGAGCGCTCTATATTAATTCAGAATATACTGCGAGGTCTGCTGTTCTTTCAACTACTAGTAAATTCTTTTTGACTCTACAATATGATAGTTCAAAGTAATTAAAATCAAATGATTTAAACTTTAACAGAAACTCGCTTTAACGTCGACATTTTTAACAAATTAACACAGTTCGTCATCGACGATACGTTCAGCAGTTAACAAAACAAAAAGCACCTGTCTTATCGCGTGACAAATGGCGACATGGAAGGCGATAGTTCTAAACCAGCATACAGCACTGATAACGATATAATTATATTATAGATAAGGACAAAAACTGCCCGTATATAGGTAGACACTTCCTGTAGTTAACGTAATTCTTATCTGGTTACGATAAGGTCAAAATACCATTATCTAAGCCTGGACGGGTCTGTTTAATTTTTGTATTAGATAACGGTCATTTAAAGAAATAATTTTCGAGTAAAAATAATAGCGCGTTGTAACACGTTTTTAAAAGATCAAAAATAACGGCAAAATTCCATTTAATATTATAACAGATTAATTTTGTTTGAGGTTATGGTATGTGGTCGCCTTTGCACGGCAATGAAAGGGCCAGTTTGGATACTGGCGATGTACAACTTGGATTCTATAGGTCAGCCGCTTAAAAAAGGGCCTGCTAAGAACACCAGTGTGTAACAAGAGAGAAAAATGTGCGAGTCCCCACTTTCTCACAACAGTTTCCTCTTTTTCAATCACTATCGCTGAGTAGTAACAGTTTGTAGACTCAGATTGGCAGATGTTTGTATCACTGGACTGTTGGGAGGGAGTTGGAGGGAAATTCCCCAACATGCGTGAGAAATTCTCGCTCAGGCCGCTTACTAAGTTCAATGTAATGGTGCTCTCAATATGTTTCATCAGTCTTCTGATTAGACCATTCTACTGGAGGTCCTCAAGGTCCTGGAAACTAAACTTTTTTTCTTCTGCTGGCAAGGATTGTGTGACCTGCAGTTTTCTCTTTCTTCCAGCTTAATATACACACAGTTTCTCCGTGGTACATTCCTATCCTGTTCATGTACACTGTTATTAGACCACAGTGCCCTGTAATGAGTCCCATGGCTTTCCTGTTTGACAGCTCTCCAGTTTGAATTACGGTTCCTGTCATCGCACCAAAACCCATATATATATATATATATATATATATATATATATATATATATATATATATATATACTCCCCCTCTCTCTCTCTCTCACACACACATTCTTTTCTCTCTCACTCTCTCTCACACCCACAAACCCATCCATTCCCCTCGCCTACCTCGGAGTTTTGGTTCTACAAAAGGGCTGCGGATGGCCAAGGATACATGATTGAAGGCCTATACATTACATACTGTAGTATATTATATAGTCGACCCTCTATTTGGCGGAGTAACAAGTGGTCAACAAGTTCTGAAACTATAAATACCTTCGGTAAATCTGCTTATCAGTTCAGTACATAAACAAACCGAATAACCGAGATTGTGAATAACACAATTTATAAATATTCAAGAATACGGAGCGTGAAAGGAGTATGCACTGTACGTGTTTTTACAAGACTGCCAAAAAAGGAGTTTTATGTTTTTAGTACCTGGGTAAGTACGTATGTTTGTATGTAGGCATATGTTTGTTCCATCATAACATCTTAAACGATTTTGGTCTACCTTGTTTTGTTGGATTCCTCACTTCACCAGAAGTGTCATAGGCTATATAACTTTCATCCAAATCAGCCATAGAGTACAATTTGGGTAAATTAGTTGCAGGTATGTATAAGTGATTGGTACAAATATACGTATATTACACCATGACTTCTTAACGGCTCAACCGGTTTTAATCTAACTTAGCCATTTTACACAAAAATAGTTAAATCCCCATTAACCATAAACATAGCTAATAATTTTAAAAATGACAAAATGGATTAAAATGGCAAAAGTTTTAGTAGCTTAGTAAAATGACTAAATAAAAGTAATTACTTTGCTAAAACACAAAAATAAATTATTCACAATAATGAAAACCTGAAATGTAATTGATTTAAAAAGACGAAAACAAGGTAGGGCCTATTAGAATAAATGATGAAGAATATTTTCCGAGTATTTAGTTAATAAATTATGAATTTACATGTTCAGTTTAATACAATAGTGCATTTCTTTTATTATGTTATCATTAGCCTACAATATACCCCTGATAAACTTTTGAGGTAATTTGAACACTACACGATGTATCTTGTATCATTTAAAAAATTTTGACCTTCGATTAACTGCTTAAATACACTGGGGGGGGCAAAATCTTAATATATTTCCACTAAACAGCCCCAGACTGCTTTTAAATTATTATTATTTTATTTATTAATTTTTTTTTTTGGTGTTTAACGTCCGATTATTTTGCACACTTAGGCTAATGTAGACGATGGGATGGTTTACAGCGTATGGAAATGCCAAGCCCTGGCCGGGAATCGAACCCGGGTCCTCGGGGTGAAAGCCCAGTACGCTATCAACTAGGCCACCGAGGCGGCATTTAAATTATTAATAGAAGATCAAAATTTTCTAAATGATACAAGATACATCGTGCAATTTTCAAATTACCTCGAAAGTGTGTCAGGGATACACTGCACTGATAACGTAATAAAAGAATTGCACTATTGTATTAAACTTAACATATAAATTTATATTTATTAAATAAATACTTGGAAAATATTCTTCAGCATTTAGGCCTATTCTAATATCTTGTTTTCATCTTTTTAAATCAATTATATTTCAGATTTTCATTTCGTTTATATATATATACGAAATGTATAGTTTTTGTGTATAATTTATTTTTGTATTTTTTTATATTTTTAAGTAATTATTTTTATTCCTAACGTGACATTTATAACTACTTTAAAGTTGTATCTCTCTCTCTCTCTCTCTCTCTCTCTCTCTCTCTCTGTTTCTGTCTGCCTGTCTCTCTCTCTCTCTCTCTCTCTCTCTCTCTCTCTGTGTGTGTGTGTGTGTGTGTGTGTGTGTGTGTGTGTGTGTGTGTGTGTCTCTCTCTCTCTCTCTCTGTGTGTGTGTGTGTGTGTGTGTGTGTGTGTTTTTCTGTCTGTCTCTCTCTCCCCTCTCTCTCTCGCTCTCTGTGATTCTGTCTGTCTGTCTCTCTCCCCTCTCTCTCTCGCTCTCTGTGATTCTGTCTGTCTGTCTGTCTCTCTCTTTCTCTCTGTGTGATTGAGTGTGTGTGTGTGTGTGTGTGTGTGTGTGTGTGTGTGTGTACATACATAAAATTTGAAACGTCACAAAAAGTGACCTATAGGTCACGTTTCGGGGCTTCCTAGATCCTGCGTCCCAGGATCTTGCCACAATGACCGTTCTTTAGCTAATTTTTCAATGGAAATTCGTTAAGAAGTTGCAGTTGAAATTTTAAAAGCCGGATTTCAGTACGGCGTTAGCGCAACAAAGGACTGTATAAGCAAAGTGGTGAGCGGCTGGCCGATGTCCAAACACGATCTGGTCTGCTTGTCTAATTGATCTGGAAATGTAGGCCTATTTATTGTGCTCCCAGCCCCGGAGCCTGGCGTACCATATGGCGGGGACAAGGCTGCTCGCTCCACGATTTAGACGTCAAGTCGCCTTCACTTAGATTAGGCGTAAATAAATCTAACAAAAATGCCAAGTAAAACCCTGCCCTTGCCAGAATCTTTTATGTTCGCAACGAAGCTATGTATTATTATTGTTTGCAATTTTCAAATAATTGTAAAATAAGTAAGGCGACTATCCTGACCTCTAGATCACTTTTGAAGGGTTGTTAAAATGCACACACACACACACACACACACACACACACACACACACACACACACACACACACACACACACACACACACACACACACACACACACACACACACACACACACACACACACACACACACACACACACACATATATATATATATCGATTTTGGTATCAGTTTGGACAAGTTCGATAACCAGCTAATTTAGTTCAACGGTCTCTAAATGGCGGCCATTTAAATTGTGTAAGAACCCACTACATATTCGTCTTAAATATCTTGGGAGCCACCTCGTTGGCCTAGTTGGTAGCGTCTTTCACCCCGAGCACTCTGGTTGGATTCCCGGCCACTGCTTGGCATTTTCATACACTATAAATCATCCCATCGTCTGCATTAGCCCAAGTGTGCACAATAGTCGGACGTTAAAAAATAAAAAAAAAATAAATAAATAAATAAAATAAATAAAAAATAAATAAATATCTTGGGAAACCTCATGTTTACCATCGTAATCAACGTTAAAAACTGCATGATGTATTGTTTAAAATTTTCAAAATCCATTGAAATTAAAAAAATCGTGACTAACGATACATATTGTTCCGCGATCCATCGTCAATTTCTATTTAGGACTTTGGCTTTGTGTGTAGACAAAATAAGAAATATTTCTTTTCCGATTACTAAAATAAAAGGCATCTAATGGATCTAATGGAATTAACGATTTTCATCAGAAGAATTCCCACGGATCAAACCTCTGGGTTGAGAAACCTCTACGAAGTTAGGCCACGGAACGTCAAGGCTGAGTGCTGTCGGCTAAGAACGTCTGTTGAAAGAGGTTCCTAAAGTAGAACAGTAGGAATCGTTGCAGGCTACGTAGGATGAGAAACTGCAGGGTACATAATCTATGGTCGTGAGGCTTTTGCCAACTAGAGGAGAAGAGTAAGTTCCCGGGACCTCCAAATCCTTCGGCTGAATGAGCTAGTCAGTGAGGGACTGAAATAATTAGTAGACGCCCTTTTTAGTCTAGTGAAATAGTATCTAAAAGGTTTAGATGGACAGTCGATCCTGTGATCGAGTCGCCAGGAGCCACTAAACTCTGTAACATCCAGCAACCAATCTGCTATCTCTAATTGTGTTTATACGAGGTACGTGAATTGGGTACCTGAAGGTACCGTGACTAAGAAGATCCTAAATACTCTGCGTGAACGAGTAAAAAGCGACCTGAGTAGTGGAAAAACATGTAATGGATTCTTCACCCAGACAACGCACCGGCACACACACACACACTCATACTCATACTCACACTGCACTGGTTGCAAGACGGGATGTTGGAACACCCACCCTACTCACAAAATTTTGCTCCGTGTGACTTCTTTTTGTTCTCGAAAGTAAAATCAGCGTTGAAAGGAACGAAATTTGAGCTGTTGAAACTGTGAAAGAAAAAGCTACGAAGTTCCTGAACACGCTTACAGAAAATCTCTTGAAACACCGCTTTGACCGATGGAAAATTATCGTGGAGCTGTGTAGGATTTTAAATGGGATATTGAGCCATTTGAATAAAAAGAAGCAAAAGATTTAATTCACAAAATCTGAAGCATATCCTTCAATTGATACGAATAAAAATATCAATCAAAACCTTTTACTTTAGAGTAAAAGAAAATCATTCTTTTGTTGATCCTTTTACTTTCAGACTGTAAGATTTGTTCGTAAGCAAAAGGTAACCATTATTCATATGGAATGAAGGAAATGCTTTTGCTTCTTTATTTTATTTGAATCAAAACCTTTTACTTTTACTTTTTACTTGAAATATTTCCTTTGGTTTTATTCAAATAGCTCCATATTTAGGCAATACGTTACAAAATTGGAAATTTAATTTTAGATAAAACTAATTATAAGCCAGCTTTTTACTGTACATCGAACTTGGCGAAACATTGTCAACAATCAGGATAAAACAGGTCTTTTCTATTTGTCATCCACAGTCCAGAATGTAACAACATACCAGTTGCGCGTATCGTTTGGTCAAACCAAATTTTATAGTGTGTATTTTAATCGTGTAATTGTGTTTAGTGTTTGTTACGTGTGTTTTCAATGTTTTCTTTAACTTTGTGACGACTTCGACAGAGGGATTTGACATTTTGGTAGCCTTTACGAGGTGAGTAAATAGACCACTAGACGGAAAAATAGGCCATATTGCTAATTGTTTAAATATGTGAACCGGTGGCTATGTTTCAATAATGAAAAAAAGTATTGATGTAAAATCGGAGACATCTGGGTGTTAAGATTATGTTTTAAGATCTATTACAATATATTCCGGTACAATCAGTGTTTTTACGTGAATAACTGTTATACTACGTTTAACTATATAATTAGCGTCATACAGCGCGATAAAATACACGATCCTCGCGATGTCCAACTATTACTTCCACAGTTATCGTGCGGCCCGCCTACGACGCACGTGCAAAGGGCGTCCCTCTATTATCCGCTTATTTATTAATAAAATCAAACTATCTTACCGTGATTGCAATTTACGACGGCAGAGCGCGTCCAAACAAAAGCACTTAATATTTAGCGTAATCTCCTGCAGAACAGCGAAAGCGCGACTCGGAGGACAGGTTGGATAAACGCAATTAGCATTTGCAATTAGCGCGAGTTGTGCAGCTTTAATGCATCTCCATCTTTAGGTAGCGTAATTAAACGGCGTTATCTGGTATCGACGGTCCGCATATTTCAACCTCTCGGACAGATGCTGCGGAAAAGTTTTATCTGTGGCCAACGTAACGGGTTCGATTTACAACTACTCTATCGTGCGATCGATACGGCTGGACTGAAAACGATGTGCTTTAGAAATATATGGTGAGCAAATATTTTTAAATTTTATCAGTTATTTTTTTGTAATTAGGGGTTTACGAGTGTGGCTAAAAAAAATGGTATTTTAAAGTGTACCAATTCTTCTGGATATCATGAAGTCCCATCACGTCAACGATACGGCTGTTTGCAGTTTATTATTATACTGAAAACTCAAACTATTCAAGCTGTTTAAAGTAAACTCCTGAATATTACAAGAGGTGAGCACCATGAGCATTTCATAGTCCGGGTGACAATATACGGCCTACCAGCACTGGTCAACACGTCATTTACTCAGTAGATAAGCTGAGCCAGGAACAAGGAAGCGACCGTGCTTACCCGACCGTTAAAAGCGTGGCTTTATTAATTATGTAGTCTAAAGATGGCGGCCGATAATTGTGCATACCTGGATGTAATAAATTCTTATGGGAAGTCTACATCGAAACCGGAAATTTATAGCGAATAAACAATCAGACGAGACTCAAGACTATGAAACGAGAGCCGCTCCTGTCGAGAGCTGTGGTTAACAGGTTTTACCAACCTTTCACGCTTCCGCAGGTAAGGACCAGCGCTTACTGATAATTTTAATTATCAGTAAAATTAAACTGATACTATTAAGACCGCACGAAGTAACAATTATTATTACTATTTCGTTATGTATGGAATTTTTTTAGAAACAACAGTTAGTTCTTCCTCCAATAAAAACCTGAATGAAGTTGTGGTATATTTTTGTTTATTTCGTTATCCTGCCGGAAGAAGGTATGTGACAATTGCAAGTCCTCACTTTTGAAGCAGGAGTACGATGCGGGACTCAGGAAGACTCACCAAGAAGTGATACGAAGGAATGCCGTGCTAGAGGTACAACTAAGAGACCACGAGAAGGGTGGAGGATCCATGCTGATTTTTGTTTGCCGGCAAAAAACCAAGCTTATCATCGCCTTGACTCCAAAATTGATATGTAAAATAAAAAATTTCGAGGTACTATATGAAAAATAATCAGATATAAATAAAACAAACAAAATATAATAACAATTTTAAATATGTTAACAGTAATAAATATCTTAGAAACAACAAAATATACACAATTTATTGTAAGGTTGTAAATTGGCTCTACAATAATAACAAGCTGAAAAAGCCAACAGATCACGGCTTATATAAGATTCCTGTCGTGCAGAAGGAAAAATGAACAGACCAAAACAGGGGTTAAAGCATCCGCGCTGAACAGACAACCAACTGATCATAACACGGGTTAGAGGATCCATGCTGATGGGATAACCAACAAATCACGACAGGGGTTGGGGGATCCGTACTGAAGGGACAACCAACAGATCACGACAGGGGTTGGGGGATCCGTACTGAAGGGACAACCAACAGACCATTACACGGGACGTTAGGGATAAATATTAATAAAGAGTGCTTACTTGGTTTAAAAGATAAGTCAAGGCAAACAGAAGGACTGACAAGTGTTCAGGTAGAACTCTGAGATATTTCTGCTTTAAATGGAAACATGGATCTTAATTTATAGTCCGAAAAAGAAGAGAAGGGTTGGTTGGTTCTGTTCCCTTCTACTAGCTTAAAGATATGCTTATTTGAAAACTCATTTATAATGTAAACAATACAATTTTAGTAATACATAATCTAGAAAAAATCCTGTGCCCAGTGCTAAAGAAATTCCCACTTAAAGAAGAAAACTTTCTACTAACTACTAAGGTACAAACATCTACAACTTATAAATGAATCGATTCATCAAACCGTGTTAAACAGCACAACTATTTTCTCCAATAGCCTGCAATACATCACAGGATACTTATCTTCATGAGAGGCTAACAACAGTATTGTAAAAACGTTGTTATATTCAAGAAAAAAATAAAAAACAGCGTTTATCTGTTACTTTATGATTAATTACTGGCAATTATATAAGCAAGCTGTGTTCTTGTGTTTACACTGTTTTTATGGCATCACAAGCTTATATAGCAGGTCGTTTGGATAGGCTACTTTATAATAAATGATTACTTTTACAAGCTGCATGTCTAGTTAGGTTAGACGAGAAACTAGTCGGAGCGTACTCATACTATGACGTCACATGTTGATGAAAAACATCGCGGTATTTGCCTAGATGGGACAAGTATCATATAAGCATCACAATTTTACTTTTTGCAATAAGAAGTAGGCCTATACAAATTTAATTTGTTGAACTAAAAATAAAAATCATGTTTCATGTTTTCTCTTTCTTTTTTAATTTTAATTACGATAATTTGTTCGAAAAACGACAGCTTAACATAGCTATCTTTTAACAACATAACCTGAAACTTATTACAGCTTATCAGCTGTTCAATGAAATCGGCTGATCTTTACGATTTAATATAAAACAACTGATCTTTTAATATAACTACCAAAATTAAATTAACGATTCATTTCGTACACTTAAACCGGTGAAATTTTTTCGTAGTTTCATCACGTGTGTGCCTCACACGCGCAAGGTCCCCGGTTCGATCCCGAATTTAATATGATACTTGTTACGCGCAAAATATGCTAAAAATGTTCTTCGCATCACGCGTCCCGCAAAATCCAACGTTAAAACGAGCCCTAAAACATGATACATGTTAAAAAAAGTAATAGTAAAGAATTGATTTTGATTGACCTTATTTTTTGGGAAATAAAAAAAAAGGTTCTAGGACCAAGGATCTTTTAATTCCCAAGTCTTTTTGGATAAAAACCCTGTTAAAATCGGATTTTCTCAAACACTTTCTTCAAAGCTTTCTCAAATGTACCGGAACAAAATGAAGGCGATACTACATCCCCGACAAATCCTGTTCGTAAGATGAAGAAAATACTTTTGGAAAATCGCTTCCATCACGTCAGCAATACAGCTGAGTGGCATTTATTATTACAGTTTTTTTAATGAAACTAATTACAAGACTAACAATAACTTTGCACTTAACAAGTACAGTCCAGGTTAAGACATCGGCGCTTCCAGTCTGTGCTGACTGCTGCAAGTTCAAAGGTTTAATTCTTTTGAGTAGTCTGTATAGTTCTTCGTTATCGAGTAGCCTAGACAAGCTACTCGCTTTTTCAGCCGTTTTCCGTGATATTGTGCACATGTTCTTATTTCTTCAGATACAATGGTCACTTTTAAGTCCCGATGAAGATAATTGTTACAAATACCATGGCGCACTAACCATGTTTAGAAATCGCTGAATAACTTGTATATTTACTTTCAGCACATCCCTCATAACTGGATGCCATAAGTTCAAATGAGGTTCATAACTTCTTTGTACAGCACCAGCTTATTGGTGGTAATTCTGATCTGCCTAACAGCCGGTACATCTTTCTTAATTTTATGTTCAGTTATTTGCTTTTCTTTTTTTATATGCTCCTTCAATCGATGTTTAACATCAAGTATCATATCCAGATCGCTGTGTTAGAGTGCGAGATATATTATTATTATAGTAATAACAATATACTACTAGGTGATTGTAGTAAGAAACTACAAGAACGAAATTGCAACCAACGAAATTACAAGATTCATCTGGTTGTGTAGTTCAGGGTGTAGCAGCATCAAAGTTCAGAAAGAAGAAGAAAAAATGGAAAATCTACAAGAGCCTTTTTGAAACACTTAGTTTCCCACTTCTATTCAACAGTTATAAGAAGTTAATATTCGATTTTGATCCACTTTTGACGCCATTTTCGGTTTTTATAACAAATAATCACATAACTTCTTTCGTTATTTAGCAATAGGCTACATCGATTAAAACTCGTAGGCATACTGGTCAGGTATATTCATATCAACTGTGTGAAAAGTAGAAAGGCTTATTGGGGATGCATGTTCCTGCGTACCGCGTATCCAAACACAGTATTAAGTCTTCCACATACAGACGCGGTGACGATGGCTTTGGCGATCAGGTTTCCACACACCGAGGCGGCGCGATGGCGGTGAAACAGTTTGAACACAAATATAACATACCTACTGTAGAGGTTATAAGGCTTAAATAAATAAAATAAATGACTTATTGTGAACTAGAATAGTTTTCACAAACGTCATTCCAATTGACCTTTGTTAAACAATTGTCTGCTTACTGACTAATCACAGCCTAATCAGTAATCACAAATTCAACAATAAAAACTGTAAACCAACATCTCATCGTAACCTCACTAATTAATTAAACTCGCCACAAACCAGAATAATAATTAAAGAGAACAATTGTAATAGCCTACAGGTGCAATTGCACAAGTACTTTAAGACTGTATAGGCTTAATACTCTTTTATGGGTCAGAATTTATTTTTTGAAGATTTTAAAGTTACAGGTCTTGCATTATAGGTTAGGTTATATTATAGCTATCATAATATAATAATATAAGCTAATATATCAATTTCAATATAACAATTTAAAATAGTTAAATAATTCTTCTATTTTATCACACACTATTCTTCTGTGTAATATTTTTATTTCAGCTGGGACAGATCATATAAATTGTGCACTTTAACATACTCAATACTTCTGTTTACGTTTGAAATAGTTTTTACGTATCAGCTGGCAGATCAAGACACGTTCTGAACGCCACCGCGATGTGATTGCTATGAAAAGGGATGGCAAACATCGATGTTTGACATACCGATATGTCCCAATATATCGATATTGAAAAAATGTTCCTTCTCACTGATCTCTTGAAACTTCTGTTATCAGTTCAGCTTATCACTTCAGAAGGTGACAATAACAGTTGCACCCTGGCTGTCTGAGAGCTCGATTCGAAATTGCCAATTCATTTATTATTGAAATGAATGAAATTTTCGAGTTATATTTTAATCTCAATTCGTATATTTGTGTTTACCTATCGTACACGTTAGCCTATACTTATTCCATTAATATTTGTAATTTATAGAAAAGAAACACGATTAGTTTTTAATATAAATTACTTAAAGGTACTCTTGATATATAGGCTATATATATATATATATATATATATATATATATATATATATATATATATATATATATATATATATATATATATTATTTATGTAAATATTATTATTATTATTTGCGTATAGACCCTGTTGGATCACGCAAACCACTCCGACTCATGTTTTGTTCCTTCGAATCCTCCACACATCCCTCCTGTATCCTCATCCGCTCCTCCGTCCATTTTACCCCGGCTCTCTTTGGAATTTCATTCTCTGGGATTTTCCACCCGAGCATCTTTCTCCTGTATGCGTTCCTGTCTTCAATGTCTGTTGAGTCTATTTCTGCGTCATGTAGGTCTATTCTGACTTTGATCCACGACGTGTATATATATATATATATATATATATATATATATATATATATATAAACACACACATATCATGTCTCCGCGGGGGGGTGCAGACTAGCTGCACCTATTGAGAGGATTTAGACATCCCACGCGGTACCCGAATCTAACACACACACTTACAACACTACATTTACGACTTTAACACTTTACACTTACATTTAGGGAGGCGATAATAGCTTCAATGTGCTTTTCGCCTTAAAATAACGAAAATAAAATATATAGACTATATATCATGATAATATAACTATAATTTTCACATTGCATTATTACATTAATGATTTTAATTACATGTTTAAAAATCCTAAGCAAATCAATGTTTCGTATGATATTTTAAATGCCACCGGTGTTTTGAAACAAAACATCGATACAATGGAACTCGACGTTTTAAAAATGTTTGCCATCCGTAGTTGCTAAATTGAACGCCAGGCCGCGCCTGTCTGATGCAACTGATGCGTTACGACTAATCGTCAACGCAGCGGTGTCGGTGTGTGTCAGCCTTTATTTAACCGTTTCATTAACGCCTTTATTTATTTACGTCTTAAGGAAAAAAAACCAATCATAAACAGACTTACAACTAGCTTTTAATTAAATACAATAAACCCAACTACAACCTTATAATGATTGTTTATTCGTGTTAACATTAATTGTACGTGTTAGACAAGTATTATATCGATATAAAGCAAAGCAATTAATCCTTTTATAGTTACTGGACAATCAGGTTAGTCGAGTGGTTGGTAAAATGTTTATATTTTAATTGTAAAGTGAGTAGCCGCAAAACACGCAACTGTCTCGCTGAGCAACAAATTCACTGAAAATTAAAAACAATTTATAACATCAAGATCTCGGTACATGCATATCCTATTGGCGGCACGCAACTGTCTCGCCGAACTGAGAGAAGTGAATTTCCAAAAAGGAGGCCTAATAAAATTTAAAAACAATGAATTTCCAAAAAGGAGGCCTAATACAAATTTAAAAACAATCACATGAACGAACGCTTGTCCGCTTTATTATTAAAATAACATTTTCTGCAAAGTTTGAATCAAATTACAGCAACATTTTGAACTGTGTATTACTAAAACACATACACGAGCGCGCGCGCACACACATAATAGGTATATATATATATATAGCGCGCGCGTGTGTGTGTTGATTAAGTACAGTATGAGCTAGAGGTACGGTGGGAAACCCATCCTCAGCAATATACTGAAGCCTGCACGCGACACTCTGTACAGGCGGATATTATTCTCTTAGAGTACTCTTAAGAACAACACGAGCAAGAATGTAAAAAAAGAACGAGCATGATGAGCATTAAAAAAAAGGACAAATGGATATGATTAAAAGAAAAATGAGGAGGGATTTATAGGGAATTAAGAAAGCAAACATCAGCCAGCAACTCAAATACGAACGGGGAAGTCACCAAAATGACGGATTAAAGTGGAGGGGCGAAGGGGTAATCCAGAGGCAAAAGAAATTTAAAAATATAAAAGATCCTATTTTAATTCAATAAAATGAAAGTATATGCGTAGTTTTGAGAAAAAAGGTCTAAGGCCTCTGAGGGGTCAGAAACTCGTCACATTATCCCGATCTCAACTTTGTATGTACATGAAATGTTGTCTGTGTGCACGTTTGTGCACTTTGTAACGCTTGTACTGAGGATGATAATGGGGTTAATCAATTAGATATTTTATGTTGGTTCTCTCTTCTCTTCCTGTGTTAACTGCAACAACAGAAAAATCTTTCTCGGTTCTAAAATTGATCAAAACTAACGAGGACGAGGGATCAGCGTTAACGGTAAGAATAAAGCAACGGGAATAGCCGCAGTGGCTATACATAAAAATTTACTGATAAGGACACTGAGAAGAGGGGAAAGAAGAAAAAACATGTTTTTTTTAGTAAAAGTACAGGCCTTGTAAATAATAATAAGAATTAGAAAAAATAAGTGATTTTGTTTAAAATGAAGTAAATTTTTACACTTATTTTATATCTGTTTTACCTCTCAAAACAACTTGACAGTGCTACTCCAGGGATGCCCTGTAGTTGAATCATTCAACCAACCGCCCCACCCATAAAATCGCATTAATCCGTCAGTGATATATATATAGCCTATATATATATATATATATATATATATATATATATATATATATACACACATTACATACACAAAAATCGTAAACGGGTGTATGCAAACAATGATAAGATAGGCATGCGTTATACCTTACTGTTTCAACGGCAGAGTTAGAGCCGCCTCGGTGGCCTAGTTGATAGCGTACTAGGCTTTCACCCCGAGGACCCGGGTTCGATTCCCGACCAGGGCTTAGCATTTTCATACGCTATAAATCATCCCATTGTCTGCATTAGCCCAAGTGTGCACAATAGTCGGACGTTAAAAAAAAAAATCACGGCAGAGAAGCGCTGGTAAACCAAACACAAGCTTAAACCATGCAGTTAACTGTGACCGTTTAATCTGGCGCGATGCTTGATGTCTCATCCCCACTGATGAAAAGATATCTATGCAGTTTTACATAACCGCCGTGCGAGATCGGCGGATTTATCTCTACATCTATGGCCACCTATTGGCGGTCCACCTGTCGCCTGGCAACTAGTCGTCCCGTGAGAAACCTACCTCGACTGACTTCGAACTACTTTTTCACAAAAGTGATAAACGCAATTACATAAACCTTTATTTGTTTCAGGATACACTGTCATGCAGCGCAAGGGGTTGGTTTAGTACCAAAATGTTCCACAGCACAGCTAGCGCTAGTGCTCCAAACTACTCGGATGCTTCTTCTACAAGTAAGTAGAATACGGTTTGATCGAAATTTACCAAACTCAAAAGCAAAGAAATTAGTAATTTTACTATACAAATAGCTTACTACCACTGTCTAACGTTAATAAACTATACTAGTAATATAAAGAACAGTAGCACTTGCAGTATATTGATTACACTATTTTTTTATTAACTTTTTAAAATTATAATAATGTTTGAACAAATTATTTCTATTCAATTTATTTTATTAACTTTTTTGCCGATACATAGCCCTAATTACTATATAGCTTATAATTTTATAAATATTTTTGCATAATAATAAATTGTCTGCACTTATTTTATTAATTACATGACATAGGCCTACCTCTATGTTCATTTTAAACAATTATGATAATAAGTATTTTTCATAAACAGCACTGAGCAGTGAGCAGTTAGCATACGGCAGCAGGTTGTCTTATTAGTAAACTGTTCTCTAAACTGTGATCAAATCACTGCTACTGTTCACTCTTCAGAGCATTCACTGCTAACGGAAAAACACTCTTAAGCCCATCAATAGTTGTGTTATAGTAAACTGTACTGTAAACTCTGATTAAATCACTGCTAACGGAAAAACACTCTTAAACCCACCACTAGTTATCTTATTAGTACACTGTACTGTAAACTGATTGAATCACTGCTACTGTTCATTGCTCAGAGCATTCACTGCTAACGGAAAAACACTGTTATGTCCAACACTATTATCAGCTGCTTGGAAAACGGCCTGCTAAAAACACCAGTACGACAGAGAGAAAAAATGTATGAGGGAGAGGTCGAGTCCCCATTCTTTCACCATAGCTCACTCCTTTTTCTTTATAATCGCTGGGTAGTAACAGTTTGTATATTGACTCTGGTCATTGGACTGTTGGAGGGAGCTCAAGAGGAATTATCTTACATGCACGAAAAATTCTCGCGCAGGCCGTTTACTAAGTGTCTGGACCAAGTTTACTAAGGGGTTTGTTAAGTTGTCTTATTAGTAAACTGTTCTCTAAACTGTGATTAAATCACTGCTATTGTTCATTGCTCGTTTACTTATAACACAACGTATAGCATAATGTATTAACGTAATTTTTTAGACGCTCTGCACGACCACTCGCAGCAATCCATGTGCGTGCCGTACAGAGGCCTAGGCATGCAGTACTCGGGAGTCTCGGGCCAAGGCGTGTCCTGGCACCCGCAGGGCTCCTCCAGTCACTACCATGACCACTACAATGCTCACCACCACGCCCAGCCGACGCCGCCCTCGCACTACGCCAACACATTCTACGCCGCGCAGACCACAATGATGTGGAGGGCGTACGATGCTTCCGGCTTCCAGAGGAACTCGCCTTACGGTAAGAGTTTTTAACATGATGAAAGGAGGTACAGGTAGAGGATTTAGGGCAAAAACAGAAGATGTAATATGTAACGAAAGTAAATGATGAAAACAACATTACACGCACTTCTGGTAAAACAATTTGGTTTAGAAGCTATTGACAACAAAACAGAAAATCGGGCTTTTCTCAAAATCGGTTTATCAGATTTTGGTCACATATGAAGAATATCGACTCAAGTCGGTATATGTGTAGTTCGAAAGCAAATCGAAAAAAATTACAGTCTACCTTGAACAGGTTTGAACGAATAAATAAATGTATTTCTAGAGTTATTGTTGCATCGGGACATTTATAGATACATTCTGTACCCTTTCTTTATCCCTAAGTTGGTCAGTTACAGGCCTTCTCCAGCTTTAATCTCTTCATAAAGTCTACGACTTGGAGAGGGTTTAAGATGGTTAACTCCCCCACTTATACATACCAGTTCATTATTGAGGAGCTTGCAGATTTTTACTGTGCTAATTCCCTTTCAATTCCTCTTGGTACTTATCACAGAGGTTTTGCTCCATTCCCGCTCATTCTATTTTACAAGTTTGCTGTGTTGTAGCCACTGATAAATAACGTAGCTTGGGATTTGATGTGCTCCCATACAGAGCCCTGCTTAGGTGCACTTGGAGGTCGCTCCGTTTGATACACCATTAGGCCGGTATCATTCACTCCATCAGCCTGAGTCGCTTTACACTATATGTAGAGCAGTGAATGTATGTGTCATACGAATGTGAAAAAATTCATACGACAGAAATTATTAAAACAGAAACATAAAACATATAGGAGAGCCAAGAAGTTAAGGAAATTATATTTTGTAACTTACATCTGTGATGATTAAACGCTTTGAAATTCTTATTTACCTGAAAAATAAATAAAAAACATTTATAAATACATAAAATAAAACTGTTTAAATTTATCATAAAACAAACAGTAATAAATCAAAAATTTAAAAAGATTTAAAAACAAAAACCTATACAAAATTATTCAGGATCATTTTGAAGGTATGAGGTTTGGGTTTTAACATAATGGCCGAAATAACCGCTTATTTTCTAATCTAACGGATATTCACTAATAATAGCAACTAAAATAATGCAACACTAACAATAATAGACAAATAAAAAAAGTAATAGCAACATATAGAGTTCTCGCCGCCTTGAATAAATGAATGAATTTGTAATGTTACTATTGCACTGCGACCTTTGAGACCTATTGTGCACCTTCGAGGTGGGTAGCTCCCCCCTTCTAACTGATGACTTTCCAGTTATTTATTGAAATGCTCTGCTAATTGCCTTCCACTGTTTCTTACTCTAAACTTGTACTACGGAGGTTCTGCTCCATTTGGCCAATAATTTTGTAGTTCGGTGAGATTCCGTTCATGCTATTTTACATTCTTACTTATGGGAACACCCACAAGTAGCAAGAACAATGAGGTGCGCCCATATAGAGCCCTGCATGCATGGGTAAGGCTAAAGTACACTGGGAGGTCGCCAGGCTCCGTTTGATACACCATTTGGCCAGTGTCATTCACTCCATCATCACTGGTCGCTTTACACTTTAGAGTTAACTAAGCTATGTAGAGTAATGAATGTGTGTCTTGAGTGGATGAATGAGAGTAGTATGAGCTAGGTACGGTGGCATTGCTAAACCCATCAGCTGCTTACTTCAACTACCTCCACCGTGATGAAACCGGATTTTCAGTAACATTTTTTCATGTTATCGTTTTTTTAAAATCTGATCTCAAAATTGCAATAAAATTTTTAACTGTAATTAAAATTTAAAATGCTAATTTATGCAACTTTTACGCTGACAACGTTGGTCAAACCATGTTTTCAAACGCTACTACGAAAATAAAATCGGAATAAATTACCATTACAAATTGTTGAAATTCGTTGAAAAATGAACCTTGACCGCAGTTACGTCTATGTTAATATTTTCAACCGAATTTCAGTAGTGATACTTTGATTATAACGGTGAAATTTATTTTTTTTAAATCGAACAAGAAAAAACAGTTACGATATTTTCAAAATTTCGAATTGCACACAATTATTAAACGGATTTAAAAATGCATTAAAGAATTCCAGGTTAATACCGAAATCGATTTTCGTGGCAAATTTGAATCAAATCAGATAAAAATTAAGAACTTGGAAGTAATAAGACAAACACTCACTCACTCACTCTCCATCTCTAACATACATACAAGCACGCACATAACACACATTCAAGCACACTTTAATGTGTTGACGACCTCGTAGGAGTGATTCCTGAAGATGGGATCTTAGTCCCAAAACGCGTCATATGGCGTAATTAAATCAAGTCACAAACGGTTAAATAGTAACACCAATTTGTAATTTGAAAGTTTAAAACGCTAATGTATACAGATTTTAAAGCTGATTAGATGGTGAAATCAGAATTAAAAAATGATAAGATAAAAAAAAGTAAGTTCAGAAAATCGCTTCTATCTCATCAGAGGCTCAGCGGTCGATGTGACTAAAGCATCGGTCAATCAGAACCGCGTACTAAAGGTTTTTAGTTCGAGGCGTAGTTAATGCCGTTGCTTTTTCTTTACCGTTAACGCTTATCCCTCATCCTTAATAGTCTAAATGGCGTAAAGTATGAACGTTAAGCGGGAAAAACTCTCTCTCGTCAGCGAAACAGCTGCGTGCCACAATTTATTTCAAAATTAATACAGCCCTGTTGTCTACATACTTATAAAAGTCTAGGAAAATAATACAGTGATACCGCGGCTAACGGCTGACCCAGACAAAGGTCTAATTCACAGAATAAAAAATGACGCATATAACAGTTTAGTTTCGGGTAAAGGGCTGAATGGTAAATATGCAGTGTAGGTTGTTTTCGATTTATCTGTCATTTTTTCACCAAAACGTTTTATTACATGCCCAAAAGCAATAATCGAATAACGTGTTAATTAGATAATACGGTATAAAATTTAACAAAGAAAATATTTAAAAATCACTGTTTGAAAAAACAATCCACACTGCGTAAATACCCATTGTGTTGTGCTACAGAAATAAACATTATAATGAGTTAACACAAACAAGCCTTTGATTGTTGGGTTTTTGGTTTTTGTAGGACAATAACTTTCAGATATTTCTTAGTTATTCCTTCTCGAAATGCCCACTCCTATTCCCTTTTCTGTCACCGTACCTAATTTTAATTCATGTGTCAACTCCTTTACTGTGTGTTTAATTTGTTAGCGTGTTAAAAAAATTAATCAGTTTCTCAATTTTTGAACAAATTAAAATGTTTTCCATAAGTCTCCTTTGTAAACGCTGACTCGCACAGCAGTGGTGCCACTGTACTACAAGAAAAACCTATTTCAAACTCCGCCCTGCGCTTACGACATATGTTTTGATCGTCCACCCCAAATATTTTGTAAAGGGTAGCAGACTCAATAAATCTAACAGACAATTTGCCGCATCAAAGTCGGCCGATCACAGATGGGCCAATTACACACAGATACATAGATCACGTTGACAGACTGTAGTGGCACTTGACTGGGCGCCACTGCTATATGCAGAGTGGTGGGCTTTAACCCTGCACTGTCTGTGTCATTGGATTAAACAGGTTGTGTTGATAAACGCAGGTGCTGCGTTTTCTGGTCGCCAAAATCACGCTTCACACACTAAAAAAACTTCACTAATAGTGTGAAGTAAAAAACAAAACTTCACTAATAAACTAAGTAAAAAACAAAAATTTAACTAATAATGCTAAGTAAAAACAAAACTTCACTAATAGTGCGAAGTAAAAACAAAACATCACTAATAGTGCGAAGTAAAAAACAAAACTTCACTAATAATGCTAAGTAAAAACAAAACTTCACTAATAGTGCGAAGTAAAAACAAAACTTCACTAATAAACTAAGTAAAAAACAAAAATTTAACTAATAATGCTAAGTAAAAAACAAAACTTCACTAATAGTGCGAAGTAAAAAACAAAACTTCACTAATAGTGCGAAGTAAAAAAAAACTTAGGCAGTGCGGGACTGACCTAAAAGTGACTACTTTTGGCACGCCTGACTGTATACTTTTTCACTATTACAATTTAATTATTTTTATAAAAATTTAGATACATGCAAGAAAGGGCAATTATTGATTTTGTTTTCGTATTAAATTTCGCGTGTGTGTGGGTACACAACTTAAACATTAACTAAAACTGACAAACTATGAATTTGAGTTTCTTAGGCTATATAAGCCTAAAATTTCAAAACAATCGGTCAATGCGCTTGGCTAAAACTTCGTAACAAACACACAAATCTCGCTCGCTTGGCTTGGTTAATAACTGACCTTACAGGTTAAGTTTTTTTGTCACGCTAGAGTCTTCCCTAGTTTTAATGATCCGCGTCTGATCTTATTCTGTAGCCTCTATAAATAGGATACAGTTTAATTACATTCGTATGACAGATTAATTTAACTTTTATCAGGAAGAATGCAGCAACACGAACTAAATTAAAACTATTGTAACTGGAACAACATGATAAAGCAAGAACATGTAGTGTCAGCTAAACAGTAATTAATAATTCCAGAGTTATGCGCTCGCTTACAAGGTTTATTTGCAGTAAATGGTCATGTATCGTATGCAAGAGGGAAAGTTGGAATATGAATTTCATTTATCTACAGCGTAAATACATTTGTACTAATGTAATAACTTGACTTTAGGAATTTCAAACATGAGCTGTTTGTACAGGTTAATCTTGGGAAAGTAGAGAATTGTCGAAAAGAAATATCAACAATGGGTTACAATACTGCACACACTTCAGTAAGGCCTCAAACACATATTTAATACGGACTATACAGAGTGTATTTTTTAACTCAGCATAATTGAAATTTGTTAACTATAATTGCGACACGCAGGTGTCTCGTTGACGTGATAAAAGCGAATTTTCAAAAATATTTGTACCTCATCTATTTTTAAATTCTGATTCGCCATCATAATCGGCAAGAAAATTTGCATATATCAGCTTTTTAAACTTCCAAATTACGAAAATTAACCTTGACCGCCATCAAAAAAATGTTTAATATCAACGGAAAATTTTCAAAATTGTAATTTACGTAATTTTTAAAGCTGATTGCGATGGGGAAATAGGATTTTTAAAATAATTTAAGACAAACAAGTTATGATTTTTTAAAAATTTAAATGGCCACCATTTTGAAATTGATGAACGAATTTTGCTGGGTAAGTCAGCGTACACACATTGGTCATCTCGGATGGTTTCTTTGTAACTAAGAGATCACAGGTTCGAACCTACCGAGGGCTGGCGACAGTGCTGTCCTTAACATAAATAATTTATGTTTAACAAAATAATTTGCCGATACCTTATTACTAGTAATGATAGTAAAAGTATCGAGTAAAGAAAGAAAACTATCGATACTTTACTGATATCGGGACGTGAGTTTCATTTCTGTTTACCAGCCAATTGGAACTAGTCTATAAGTTCAAGAGATATATAGGAGACTCAGTAGTCTCGATTAACCGTCATTCTCAGGACCGCTGAAGTAACGGATGTCAGAAAAGACGGATAACAGAAATATACTACCCGTGTTATAGCACAGAATGTTTTATTATTATTATTTTGGAAAATGTAGTAAAATTCTGAAATTTTCCATTAAACTCTAATTATATATTATACAAATTGTACATATATAGGTCTTTAATACAGTAAAATACCCGCACTTAACCTTTTTACACAAGTAACACATGCGAGAGCACTGCGCACACCACTTTGAGTACTCATGTGACTGTTACGTGATCGACTTATACGCTGAATGGTATTATCGTAAATAGTGTGAGTGTGTTTATCTTTCAGTAGAAACATTCATGCAGTTATTCATATTTGTTTGACACTATTTTAAGATTTTCTACCTTATTCCACGAAGATGATAAGATTATCAGTGTTTGCTTAGGTTAGCAATTAATGTCAACTACAGTCGCTTCTGTTACAAGTAAGTCGTATTCAGTTACAGTGTTTTGTTTTGTCTAAAAGGTTACTTTTATTATTAATTCCAAGTTATTTACTATGGAAGACTGTATAAAAATGTCAGGAAACAGAATTAACCTGACGGTTAATAGAAATTGACGGCTAAAAATGTGACGGTTAATCGAGACTTACAGTACTGTAATCTATAAGAACTGTGCCTTAACCTTAAGTAACCTTGAGTAACGTTAAGTACTCAATACTCAGAATACTTGTAACCTTGTTGCAGACGACGCGATGCAGTTCCAGTTGGGAGAAGGACGTGAGTGCGTCAACTGCGGTGCGATCTCCACCCCCTTGTGGCGGAGGGATGGTACGGGCCACTACCTGTGTAATGCCTGCGGGTTGTACCACAAGATGAACGGCATGAACCGGCCACTGGTTAAACCTGCCAAGCGCCTGGTTAGTCTTGGGGTTTGTATATCTGATTGGTTTGTTTACTTAGTTTGATTAAGCTGTTATTGATCTTAACCTTAGTAACTGCTCTTGCACGGGTTGTTGAAGCATAACTTGTTGAAGCAACTATTTCCGGAGTGTTCGCTCTACTTTAAAAAGAAAACCTTTCCCAAAGCGGTTTTGTAGGTCAGCGAAAATATGGTAAATAAACTGTTGTCTGTAATGGTGCTAACGTTTTATTTCTTTCAAATTTTTTGTGAACTGTAACTTTTGTATTTTTCACGTTTGTCCACTGTTTTCATTTAGTATGAATCTAATTCGAGCAAAGTAAGTCAAACATTTATTTTGTGATTGTGTGTGTGTGTGTGTGTGTGTGTGTGTGTGTGTGTGTGTGTGTGTGTGTGTGTGTGTGTGTGTGTGTGTGTTAGAACACTTCCTACTTTAGAAATTTTTGGTCCGATTTGATTTAAACGTGTGTTGTAGCTTGCAGGAGAAATAGTGGTAGTCCGGGCGATTACCAGGCCGGTAACGGGCTGACGAAGCACTCTTCCGGTTCGAAATGGTGTAGTGAAACTAAGAAGTCAGTTTATAGCTGATCGCAGTCCTACTATTTCCTCCCGAGCAAGTTGTGGTGTCTTATGCTGTTGGTCCGGGTGTTGGTAGGCTGCTGTGCAGTGGGTGGTCCTCCTCGATGTTCTGCCGAACAACGATTTTCGAAATAATAGCAGGCAACACAATTTCTCAGAATTCAATTGTTAAAACTACAGAAAGAACGCACCAATCAGAATGAAATTTTTGTGTACGGGAGATGCGATGTGATACGCCGGCAGTAGTGCCTGGGCAGAAGTGCATTAGTTTAGCGCAGTATAAACCCGAGATACGGGTGCACTGTGAACCAATCGGAAGTGAGTTTTGGTTGACGGCAGTGAATTAGGTTTCGTAGGCTAAGGTTCTTTTCAAGCCAGGAGAGAAGTACGAGGATTTTAATCGTGGCAGTAAGCGGATCTAGGTTGTGTAACTCAGTTCCGTTCCTATGTTGTTTAGCGATAATACAAAAATAAAATGGGAGAAACGTAAACACGCTTGTTAATCAGCGAAATCCATATGGCCAAAGCACCGGTCAGTCTGCTGCGTCTCTCACCTACGCACCTCAAAATTCTTAGTTCGAGCCGCAGTTACACTAGCTTTTCTTTTACCGCTGATCCCCCGTCCTCATTAGTCTAACTGGCATAAAGTAAGAACGTTAAAAATATCGTCAAACAGTTTCAAAATGGCCGCTATTTCAAACTCTTAAATATTCGAAACTTGTCTCTCTTAAATGTTCTTGTAAATCCTACTTCATAATCGCAATCAGCGTTAAAACCACGGCGGTCAAGGTCAATTTTATTGTTAAAAATGTAAATTTAAAATTGAAGAGTTAATATATGTAGATTTTTATGCTGATTACGATGGATCAATCACAAAAATACTTTTGAAAATTTGCTTCCATCACTCCAGCGAGACATCTGCATGATGCGATTATTTAAGATTGCACTGACTAATGAGTATCGCACGTGGTTGTTATATAAATGTGTTCAGTACAATTCGTCTTACGATTTATTAGTATTCCCTCATTTGTTTATGTAACTGACTGTATAACAAACTAGGTACGGTCCCCCCAGGGGGTTCAGACTAGCTGCATCTATTTAGAGGATTTAGACGTCCCTCGCGGTACCCGAGTCTAACACACACTTACACTTACAACACTACACTTTCGACTTTAACACTTTACACTCACACTTACATTTAGGGAGGCGATAATAACCTTAATGTGCTTTTCGCCTTAAAATAACAACAACAAAAACTAGGTATGGCAATACTTACTAAAATTAATGCCCCGCTTTATAAACCTAAGTTGTTTCCCCTGAATTACTAGCAAATTCACACTGGTAAATTCACACGTGGCCATCACGGTAAGACCCACTACCGAGACATAGAAAGAAGCGCTGATTCTGAGGCTTCGTTAAATATTCGTTAGCAATTTTAGACTGATTTTGTTCCAACTTGGCGCACAAATCGATTTTTGTAATATCTTACACGAGTTCATTAACCAATAAAATCTGCTTAACCGTGGCGGTCATTTCAATCTTTTAAATCAACATCTTTTATCTCCCCACCATTGTAATCAGCGTTACAATCTGCATACTTTAGCATTTAAAATTTTCAAATTCTCTTGAAAATGAACCTGACGGCGGTCAGGGTTCAAGTTAGTATTTTAAATGTACGTCATTTTAAAATTTAAAATGCTGATTTAACACTAATTAGTATGTGAAATCATATTTTCAAAACATTCCAAGATAAAACAACATTATTGTTGGAAGTTAGGTTCCATAACGTCAGCGAGACAGCTGCGTGCCGAGATTATTTTTTACTCCTCCTTAACTGTTCTTTGTTACCGGATGAAGCTTACAGTACCAGCGTCCCCACCCCAGAGGAACAATGGTCTCTACCAATGCCTAGTTCAATGTGGGAAGATTCCCATTACACACAAGTACGGTTGTCTAAACGTAACTAAAAGTTATTGAAAATTAATAACTTTACGGTTTCCAGTTTGTTTTATATTGTTTTAAATATAAGTTAACATTGCTTGGTAGTTCAGTAGAACATTATACATTTGCCCAAACACTCTCATAAATTACCAAACACACTTTTAAATTAGCCAAAAGGCAAATATAAATTCGCCCAAACAACTTCATAAATTCCTCCAAATACTCACAATTCCCAAACACAATTTTATATTCGTCTAAACATGAAAACCTTTATAACTGGACTGTTGGAGGGAGCTGGAGGGGAATTCCCCTACAAGAGCGATAAATTCTTGATTCTCGCGCAGGCAGTTTACAAAGTGGCTAGATTATAGGCTAAGTTCTAGACTATAGACTATAGTTCTGTGATATAGTTACTAGTATCCTGGTATAGACTAGTTCTGTGATATAGTGTTGTAGCCTCAAACCCAGGCCCGTGAGTAAACTTCAAGTGCCAAAAAACGGTTATCCCTACTGTAGCGTAGGTTTTCCTCGCAGACTTACATGAGCCATAAAGTTTAGGAATCGCTTGGTTAAGGCTGACAGGGAGTATGTGTTGTGTTACAGACCGCCAGCAGACGTTTAGGTCTCTGTTGCACAAACTGCGGCACCAGGACGACCACGCTTTGGCGAAGGAACAACGAGGGCGAGCCTGTGTGTAACGCATGCGGGCTGTACTTCAAACTGCACGGCGTTAACAGACCGCTGGCCATGAGGAAGGACGGCATCCAGACAAGGAAGCGGAAGCCTAAGAAAACTTCCAGTCAAGGTTCTAATGAGAGTTTACCCGCGGCGGCTGCGGGCAGCAGCACGAGTAACGGTGAGTTGTGGTGGGCTTAAGATCGTTTTCCTGTTAGCGGTGAAAAGTAGCAGTGATTTAATCACAGTTTAGAGAACAGTCTGACTGCGTGCTAAGTGCTCACTTCGGTTTGTTACGTAGGAAATTTCTAATGAAAAAAATACTTATTAGTAACAATTTTTTAAATGAAAAAAGAGGTATATTATAAAATAAGTACAGACAATTTATTATTGTACCAAAATATGTATAAAATTATAAACGTCCGTATTGGAAACTGGATTTTACTAACATGCTATTGGCCTTCAGTACTGAATATTTTCTGTAGTTTACACTAAGATTATGTGTAATAATAAAAGCAAGTAACCTACCAATTTTATCCTCCATAATGTTGTTGTAATTGTTAACACACATTTAGCCAACACTTTTAACACTATATTAACATTTTTTTATGTTTATATATTTACACTAAGTACATTTTGTTTCTTTTTCAAAAATTTGTCTGACTATGATAAATTTCAAAACAATTTTCCAAATGCAAAGGAACACTACATTTTTTGCACTGGTAAATTGTTTCAGACCTTTTTCCTTTTGCAGTACATACTCTACACTTTCTAAATGGTCTTGCTTTGCTTGTTGGGGGGGATTTTCCCTATAAAATGTCCCCAGAATTTACTTTGAAGACGCAATGGTGTATCGCCAGAAGCTGATGGCCTGCCTGCTGATGATCTGGCTGGTAGATGAACACTTTGTAGAATTTGTTCAGCTATATTTACCCTAAATTCAGAAATATGCTGCTTTTTGTTAGTGACAATTCCATGTATCACACTAGCATCATATAAAACAATATCAAAAAGATAAAAAAATAATTTTTTGTAGCCTTTTACACTCCGGCGCATTACTGGGAAAGAGGATAACCTTTGGTCTTGCTTATCTACCCCACACATGTATTTATTATATTGAACCACTACATTTGGCTTCAAAGTCTTTTGTGAGTCATTTCTGCCTTGCTCTCTCTGAGAAATCACTTCTTCAAAATCTGGTCGCTCATGACAGGTTGACAGCATGAGTACATCTTTCCTGTCCTTCCACTTCATACATAATATATTGTTGCAAGACCTGAACACAAGTTCACCTTTCTTCAAATCTCTCAATTTCTTTAAATCTTTAGGAATATTTTTCCTATTTCGTCTTGCAGTGCCTATACAATGAGTATTTCTATTGATGAGCTCTAAAAACAGTTTTGGTGAACTGTACCAGTTATCCATAACTAAGACTCGGCCTTGACCAAACAAATCCTTGCACATACTCAATACAACCTGTTCCCTTACTAAAAAGTCTGTGCCATCTGCAGACTCCTTCCCAGTGTAAATTTTGAAATTGTAACAGTAACCAGTTTCTGAGTCACAAACTTTATATATTTTTATACCAAATCTGGCTCGCTTTGAAGGATTGAACTGAATGTATGATAAACGCCCACGAAAAGCCATTAGACTTTCATCAATGCAAATATATTTTCCAGGAGTAAATATTTTTTTAAAAGAAAACAGAAACAAATTTAAAATAGGCCTAATTTTTCTAAGTTTGTCACATCCTTCATTTGTAGATGAAAAGTGAAGGTATTTTGAAATTGACATAAAGCGGTCACGAGCCATAGTTTCTCCAAATATAGGGCTATGTATTACTCTCCTAGGGGACCAATATTCACTTAGTCTAGACTTTAGGTTTTGTGACATCAATATTACAAGTCCAAAATAGGCTTTCAGTTCATCAGGGTGTTAGTGACATCTACCCATTTTTTATTGCTGTTATCACCACATGCTAAAATGTTTTGATGGGCATAAATATTTGTTTCATTAGCAACCTGGTTCCAAAATATGTCACCTAAAAATTGATTAAAAACATCTAACTCACTACTATTATTATTCAGATGCCTTGAAATAACCGGATTGATGCCAGAATTACCAGTGAAACTGAAATGTTTAGTTATATTTGGATTAGTAGTCCACTGCCAATCATTTACTTGTAAGTTATGGGTAGTATTTGTCTGTAAGATAGGCCTATTTTCACAGATCTCATCATCACTGTGATCACTATCACTACTGTCATTTTCAACAATATCTTCTTGCTCTTCATTATCACTAATTTCACAACCACTTTCACTTAAAATATCCTCAACAAACTCACTAAATGCACTTGAAGAAATAAACACTTCCTCACGAGAAGCCATGTTTCTACAACTGTCGAATTCCTACAAAACTTCACAAAGAAACTGGCGGAAATTAACGAGTAACAACGGAAATGAACGAAGGATAAATATCTCATAGATTGAAAATAGATTTATATTACTATATACGACTTTTAGGCTAGAAACATACGGCAAAGAGATCAGGGAAGTAGAGGACGGACATTGCCCGTCTTTAGTACTTAAGCCATTGAGAGTGAAGGACGGGCAATATACGTCTTTCGTTACCAATGGGTTAACATAATAATTAGTCCTATGTATCGGTAAATAAAGAAATAAATTAAAAAGAATTGATTTTTTTCAAAATAAATGTTATTACAGGCCTAATTAATAAAAAAGTTAATAAAGTAATAGTGTAATCAAAATAATAGGAAATTACTTTTAGATGTTAACTCAGAGGCGCTATCCTGAAACGGAAGTTAAAGGGGGAAAATATACATTTCTCGTTCGGGTTTCATATAAAGTATCTTCATATCAAATTTCAAAACAAACGGTCAATGCGTTTTGGCAAAACACTTACTTTCCCATCAAATTAAACGTCGCCATCTTGAAACGGAAGTTAAAAGAAGAAAAAAATACGCATTTCTTCATTTCTTGTTCGAGTTTTATAAAAGGTACCTTCGTACCAAATTTCAAAACAAACGATCAATGCGTTTGGGTAAAACTATTTCATTTCGGATCGAAGTAAAGGCCGCCATCTTGAAACGGAAGTGAACAGGAAAATGTCATGTAGGGCTTAATCGTTAGGGTTTTATACAAGGTACTTTCGTGCCAAATTTTTAAACACTCGGTCAATGTGTTCGGCCAAAACTGCGTAAAAACAAACGAAACACACAAACTAAATGCGAAACGGTCGAGTTGAAACAGAGACATCGCTTCGCTCGGTCAACTAGGTTGGTCTGTTGACAAGGTGGTTGGCTTGAAGGGAATCAGTGTTGGCCTACTTGGTATGTAGCTTACGCGTTGAAAAATTTACATATCTCAAAAACCCTACCGCTTTTCGAATATAGACCCTACAACACAAGAGAAATTTTGCAAGCAATTTTATTGTATTTTTTGATGGAATTATTCCAAATTCGTTTTAGCAAATTTCCGTAGGAAAATTAGATTATCATAATAAAACCCAGATCCTGGATCTTAAAATGACCACCGATCGTAAACTCTAGATTTTACGTTTTAAAGGGTTATTAAAATTTAGGCCTATATTTGTTTAATGTAGGTATAGGCCTATAAAATTTTTAAAAAAATCCGCCCGGGTTCGATTCCCGGCCAGGGCCTGGCATTTTCATACGCTATAAATCATCATATCGTCTGCATTAGCCCAAGTGTGCACAATAGTCGGACGTTAGCACAAAAAATAAAAATAAAATAAAAAAATAGACTACGATATATAAGCCTAAAGCTGATTTTAATTTGTGTGTGTGTGTGTGTGTGTGTGTGTGTGTGTGTGTGCGCGCGTGTGCGTGTGCGCGTGCTTGTGTGTTTTTGTACGTTTAAGTTCACAATATTTATCAACAGTTTCAAAAAGGCGGTAATTTCAAATCTTTAAAACATCTTACCTTTTTTGCCTGAAAAGTTTCTGAAAATCTGATTTTACCAACGCAATCAGCGTTAAAAATTGCATTAATTAGCACTTTGAAGTTTCAAAATCATCGGAATTAAAAAAAAAATCGGCTTCGATCAGGGTTCATTTTCCCCTTGTACTTGTAGCAATTATTTATACTTGTATAGAAATTAAAATCCGTTGAAAATTTTTATTACTGATTAAATTCTGACGAATTACCATAAATTAATTAATTAGTTTCGACACTATTATTGCTAAAATTTATTATAAATGCTAAAAACCTATTTATTTACTTGTTACAGAACACAAGCCTACCAACCCAACAGAACGAGATACAACAGAGCCGATCGTACCTTACATAGGCCACACCTCACTGCTATCTAGCGTCAATAACATAAAGTCAGAACCTTCCTACAGCGACTCGGCCGGTAATGCAGATTCATTTTTCTCATCGACCGCCTTCGCACCGTCCCACCATCAGTTAGGGTTCGGCTTTCCGCCGCCAGGTGCCACTAACGACCACTACCATCATCATCACCATCACCATATGATGCCAAACCACGTCGGTTCAACGAAAATTATGGCATCCACTTAATTCACGATAACCGTTAGTTTATTGACATTTTTTATGAAATGTGAACAACAGTTTTTTTAAAAACCCTGTAAAAATAATTTTTGTTTATATTGTGCGTGATACGTGGTCGGTGTACTTTAATTGTAGGTGTTTAATAAATTTAATTTAAATGTTTATTGTATTGTAAATATCAAATAGTATTAAAACATCGTAAACAATTATTGTATTTATAAACGAATTTAAAACTATAAATTATATAAAAATGTATCCACAACTTTCTTTACATTTCTTCAGATATTTCCGGGCGCCTAAGTGAGTCAATAAAATTTTACAGCGGTTTGTATTTATGTTCTTTCTTTTATTTACTGTTAAACAATAAAATTCGTTTTTTTACACTGATTTAAACTACGAATCTATATTTTGTAAAAAATTCAGCAAAACCAGTTAAACCGATTTCTGAGAAATTAAACCGATAACTTGCGAACCGAGTATTTGGGGAGATCAAAGGCTACGTTTACGCAATTTTTATAAAAATCGTTATAGACGATTTTTACAAATGCAGGTTTTCGTTAAATTTAATTTACAAAAAAAGGGCTGACTTTTTTACTTACAAGATAGGCCTAATTTCAACATGCTAGATTCAAGATGACGATCGAAAACACCAACTTGTTAAAAATTAAAAAGATTACAAAAAATCCACGAATTATTTCTGAAGAAATGCACGAAAGTAGGTTACATTTTAAAATTCACCTCTTTATCTTTGTAGCAAATGTCACTGAATATAAACGGACTAGAAGTACTGCCACCGTAATAAAAAACGTGCTCGACATCAGAGGCTAAAGTCTAAGTAATTGGACTATTTGCCGCTACGTATGCTGCAAGCTGAAAGGACAGGAGATGTTTGAGAAAATAGACAGTATTCTATTCAACTGTAGTTGAACACTCTGCCGCAAGATGCCACCAGCAGCAAGCGCTCATATCTCTCATAACGGTTATCCTTCTAGTACGTTTATATTCAATGCCAATGTTTTATAGTTTTTTTAATTTTGAAAATTCACAATTATACTGGGTGATTGAAAACTATACGGCAATCTCTCAGGAACTAATTCTACATCTAAGCTAGCAGTTCAGAGAACAGTAGACCTCGCAGTTTCTTAATCAAACGCTTGGCCCACACAGACGCGCTCATAACCTTTTCCGCCAATTTAACCGGTAACCGAAATATTTAGGAAAAATATTACTGGAAAAACTTTATTGGAAATTGTATTCTCTTTCAACATGAACCGGTAATAGGTCTTACCGTTCAGCCAGTACTACATGAAACAGCCAGCACATACACTCGTCATCGTTAAACCATGCCTCCCCATCTTGAAATGAAAGTGAATAGGAAAATATTACATATGCCGTTTGTGCTTTATACAAGAGACTTTCGTACCAAATTTCAAAACAATCGGTCATCGCAGTCGG
Organism: Callitettix versicolor; assembly: GCA_022606455.1. Classification (NCBI taxonomy): domain Eukaryota; kingdom Metazoa; phylum Arthropoda; class Insecta; order Hemiptera; family Cercopidae; genus Callitettix; species Callitettix versicolor. Next base: position 26,124,675 of record CM040187.1, read on the forward strand.
TACGCTGTTCCGCCTTGGGTTGGGATTCTGCTTGCTCCCATTATTCTCGCCGTAAAAATTGTTTTAGGAATTTAAAACTTGCAGCACATTTAAAGATCATTAAATTTTCTAAAGGTTTTGCCTTTGAATTTCTGTAGGTACAATAGTGTTTTTCTGTATACTACTTCAAAAGTTCGTTAACTTAACTGCTCGTGGGTTTTTACCAGAGCTAACAATAACCCTTTATCCTTAAATTGACATATTGGTTGTAATTTTTGGTTAAAAACTGATGGCGTTACATAGGAGTGCTCGAAGTGGTTTTGGAGTGTTTTTCGCGGGGTGCTTAACGTCCTCTTTAGCTCCACCTTGAGAGCCGCCTCGGTGGTCTAGTGGATAGCGTACTAGGCTTTCACCCCGAGGTTTCGATTCCCGGCGAGGGCTTGGCATTTTCATACGCTATACATCATCCCATCCTCTGCATTAGTCCAAGTGTGCACAACAGTAGGACGTTAAACACACAAAAAAAAAGAGCTCCACTTGCCTTGGGACGAAGGAATCTAACCCAAAAGCATATTAAAGAAGAAAGACTGAATGAATGAATGACTTTCTAGGATTACTATTGCACTGCGATCTTGATAGATCTATGGTGCCTCTTCTATTTTCCCGATATGCTCAGTTACAGCGCCTTCTCCAGTCCCAGTCTCTTTGCAGTGACTAGGATTTAGAGAGGATTGAAGGTGTGTAATATCCTACTTCTAATTAATGACTTCCCAATTCATTATTGAATTGGTTAGCTCATTTGATTAGCTTCTTGTTGAGCGGTGAGTTCTTGCTCATTCTATTTACATTCTTACTCACGGGAACGTGAGTTACTAGGGAAATTACGTCCGCCCACACACAGCCCCACATGCACGGGTAAGGCATGTACACTAGGGAGGTTGCCAGTTATCCCAGGGCTCAGTTTGATACACCATTAGGCTGGTGTCATTCACTTTGTCAGTACGGGTCGCTTTACATTTTAAAGTTAGCCAAGTTATGTAGAATAGTGAATGTGTGTGTCATGAGTAGATAAATGAGAGTAGTATGAGCTAGAGGTGCAGTGGGATCGCTAAACCCATCAGCTGCTCATTTCATCTGCCTCCGCCGGTATGAAGAAGGGTTAGATCCAGTTAAGGCATCCCATTGCCAAACCCACATACAATGAGAAAGACCTTGATGAAAACGCACGATAAAAGTCCTTTATATTTGTGCTGCCGTTTCAACGTTAATTGCTGAGATTGAGACTACCGTTAATACGCTAGAGATGAAACGCATGTTTCATTTTACACTAAAATCAACAAACTATCTAAACTGAAATATTGTTTTTTTTTTTTTTTTTTTTTTTGGTAAATAAGACAATTTTTGAATATCACTCTATTTATAGCGAATTGTAAATAATGTAGAATTATTATACGAGGCCTCTAGAATTAAAACGCAGTTAATCCAAAACTGACGAAATTTAGTTAGCAGTGGATTCTTTTAGAAATTTTGTGGAGAATTTACTTATGATGTTTTTTTTTTTTTTTTTGTCAAAACTCGTTCAGTCTTATTAAAAAAAAATTATCAAGGTTCAGGGTTGCTAACAGGACTGACATAATCCAAACGATAATGTGAGTTTTGTAAGCAAGTATTCATTAACCAATGGTAGAACTGCACTGAAGTCACGTGATCTGCTTTTTAGCTGTTGAATTGTTTTGATATAGTATGTGTTCTTTTAAGTTTTAACAGTGCAGTTTATTTTATTAAATTTTCAACAGTAAAATTATGTACAAGTAACAGAGGGTAATAAGCCCTATAAACTTTCTACTCGAACTAAGTTATGATTAGTCTTCAGTAAATTTCGAGGGTGTAATTTCTTTTTATTCCATTTCCCCGTATAGTTTAGAATATTTACTGGTGTTTTCTTCTGGTATTGCGTAAAAATAAACAATAATTTAGATTATGTACTTGAAAAGCAATACTTTTTATAAACAACTGTGAGTATTCAATGTCAAAACCAATCAAAATCAACAGTTCAAAGTCGAAACTCACTTAAACAAATTTTGACTACTTTTTTTTATTATAAATTATTTAAAATCCTGAAGTTCTTCTCCGAAATCTTTTTTATGAATCCTATTTCTTGTCTAAAAAATATGTACTGTAACTTTAACAAATACACAATACAGTGCGTTTTTTTGACTCCACTGAAAAATAAAGCTTTGCATTATGTGAGTTTTGATTGTAGAGGCCTCATATAGGGTGTTCTGTAATGCTAGAACATAATTCAGGAGTTGGTTATACGATAAAGAAAAAACAATTGTAACACATGCCCGGAAACGACTTTGTTACCAGCTATCCACAGTTCTGTTTATCTCACTAAATATTTCCAGCAGTGGGGTGCAGACTAGCTGCACCTATTCAGAGGATTTAGACGTCCCTCACGGTACCCGAGTCTAACACACACTTATACTTGCAACACTACACTTACGACTTTAACACTTTACTCTCACACTTACATTTAGGGAGGTGATGTTAGCCTTAATGTGCTTTTCGCCTTAAAATAAAAAAAAAATTTTACTAAATAATTTATATAGTCTAAAATGGCTTAACCGATTGAATTGAAATTTCACACCATAACATATTCCTACTCTCAAAAGATAATAATTTTGTCCCAAGTAAAACGAAAAATACAAAAAAACAGTATATTTTTTTAAAGAACACAATTTTGAAGTCAGTTTAATTTTCTAACGAATAAAACTTTGAAACTATCGAATAAAGAGCAACAAATAATGTAGCCTAACACTCCCGGGAAATTCACACTAACGGACGCTGTTATACAGTAAGCCTTTGTCATTGAATATAAACGGACTAAAAGTACAGCCTCCATTATAAAAAGTGTACTCGATATTAGCGGCTAAATCTAATTGGACTATCTGCCGCTACGAACGCTGCAAGCAGCAAAGACGGGGTGGAGTCGTTTGAGAAAATAAATAGCACTATTATCTATTGAACTGTAGTTGAACACTCTGCCGCAAGATACCACCAGCAGCGAACGCTCACATATCTCACACAAGGGTTATTATTCTTGTAAGTTTATATTCGATAGTTTTGATAAGTATACCATTGGATAGGAAATTAAACAAGCTAAAAAAATGTTCTTGACTTTTTTCATAAGAAACCACAATTTTTTAAGAAACGTAATTAATTTTCCTTAAACGTTATCGACCATAACGTTTTTCTTTGTTTTTGATCCAAGTAACCACATCCTGAATTACGACCGGATTTTAAGGAAACACCCTGTACCTAAAGTACTGTATATATCAACATAGTAATTTGATTATAAATATCTGTTTATTAGCCTGTAAAATTATTCACAAAGAAAAATAGCCTTTAATAAGCCTCAATTAAAAATTGAGTTTTGTTTAATAAGTAAAATATTAAATAAACCACGCCTTGCATTTGTTTATTATACTTCAGATATTATTAAAATCGAACTGAATTAGAGATAGGACTGGCGGGAGGAACTACAGGAACCGGAAGAAACTGCGGTGTTGCCTTAAACTCCTGTCGCTCGCTCACTCCCAACACTACAATGATGGAGGAAAGGGGCAACGCCAAGCCGAGCCTTTACTATGACAACCGCTTGCCTCTGATTGGTGTAGAGCCCGTAACCTTGAATAAAAACGTACTCGATATCAGCGGCTAAAGTCCAAGTAATTGGACAATCTGCCGTTACGAACGCTGCACGCTGCAAGGACATGGAGTGGAGACGTTTGAGAAAATACGAACTATTATTATCTACTTAACTGTAGTTGAACACTTTGCTGCAGGATACTACCAGCAGAAAGCGCTCACACCTCTCATTAGGGTTATCACGTTTCTCATTCTAGTACATTTATTTCTAGGCTAATACCAGTGACGAGCTTTCAGCCCTCACCTTCGCTAGTCGGGCGACATTCCTATTCCCAATTTAATTCAACTCTAGCGAGTTTTCACTGGAAAATGAGATATTGTACCGGCCATCATGGGAAGACCCCGAACAGTGACATTCAAATGAGCGCCGATCCTGACCTTTAAATCACTTTTTTTGAAAGGAACGCGCGCGCGCGCGTATCAGCACGTTCACGTTTACAATTTTAGTCTGATATTTTGATTCAAATTTGGTACAAAAGTTGATTCTAGTAATAGCGTTTCAACAAGTTCGTTAAAAAAAATCCATTTCAAAATGGCGGTAATTTCAAATTTTAAATCTTTCATATTTTAAATATTTTTGAAAATCTGATTTCACAAGCGTTTCCAACTGCATAAATTTACAATTTGAATTTACAAATTAAAAAATTTTAATTTTACAGCGTTCAGGGTTTATTTTCATACTTTTAATGTAATTTTAAAGTTTAAAATGCTAATATATATGCAGCATCACGTAAGCGAGACAGCTGCGTGACGCGATTTACTCCAGTATTGTAAATTGTTACTAATATCGTATTAATAATTTATAGGCTACCTACCTCAAAATGTTACATTTATTCAAACTTTAAACAATCAAAATATTACCTATAGAAAATACTCTTTTGTGTTTTTGATGGAAATCACTGTAGTAGACCTAATCAGGATTTGAATTTCCTAAAAATTGAGACGATTAGTGGCCAATAGACTACAAAATTACTTTAATTGGTTATAAAAAATTTGAAGGCTATTCATTCTGTAAACAAAAAGAAGTTTATTAAATTCCGTATTCTTGCTCATCGATGCTATTTTCACTCTGCCAAGTCATCAGTGAGTGATACAATAATGTCAAGTCGCTATCCTAAAATATTAGAACAATATTTTTAAAAAAATTGCTAGCCTGTGACGAAAAGACCTGCGAAAATAAAATTAAACATAGAATAGAAATTTGTAAATAATATATTCAAAAAACATCCTCTTATATTGTATTCTGGCTTTCGTGTAAGATATTATTTATAATAAAAAAAGCTTTATGTCATCTTGAGTTATGTGTACTTATTTAATGCCATTAGCAGGCTTAGAACAATGTAATTTTAGCGAGTTTCCATTGCAGAATGAGCTATTGGAGCAGCAATCATGGTAAGATCTAGACCTAGGACCTTAAAATGAGCGCCGATCCTGACCTCTAGATCACCGTTTCCCAAACATTTTTGTCATGAGACCCACCTTCGGCCTCAAAAATTTGTGTGTGTGTGTGTGTGTGTGTGTGTGTGTGTGTGTGTGTGTGTGTGTGTGTGTGTGTGTGTGTGTGTGTGTGTTTTAGCACGTTCACATTCGCAATTTTATTCCGATTTGATTCAAATTTGGCTTAAAATCGGTTTTAATAATACTAGTTTAGAAAAGTTCGTTACTAAATACATTCAACAATTTCAAAATGGCCATTTTAAACATTAAAAAAATTAATAACTTTTTATGTAACACTTAAAAAAAAACTTATTTCACCATCCCAATCAGCATAAAAGTCGGTAAAAATCAGCATTTTAAACATTCAAATTCCGTTTAAAACAAAAGAAGGAACGTAACGAACTTCCAGAATATGACTGTGAAGTGATATTTTCAAAAAAGTAAAATATTAAAAAAAATATTGTCTCGATATCATAACGTAAGCGGGACATTTGGGTTCGGTAAGGTTAGAATATAAAATCCATCCTCTCGTTTACAGCAAACATTCGGTGATTGTTGTTGTTGGTATATTATGACACCAAGAGTGCACTATGATCACATAAATAATTCACAACACTTCCACCAGGGTCGCTGACGATCAAAGCGTCCAATTATACGACCTTTTAACAAGTCAATCATGGCTACACGACGTACAATGGTTGTTATAATGTAAAAATAGAAGTGTTTTGACAGCTAAGGCGACCTAGTATTTGTGGTATTATAAGCGAAAATACTGTCTTAACATTTCTGCCACATTTACAAAAAAAAAACATTAGAGAAAAAACATGAAGTTTGGAAATTGCAAGTCACTTGTTAAAATTGGGTTCAAAGGTTTAGGACCATATTAGGTCTATATTTTTGGCGTTGGCAACAGTATTATATTGAAGTAAAGTTATATGTTCTGTGAGCTTTGTATATTTTGTTGGGAATTTTTTTTATCCACAATTTTCGTGATGGGACTATTTGATTTAACGAATATACTGTGTGTGTGTGTGTGTGTGTGTGTGTGTGTGTGTGTGTATATATATATATATATATATATATATATTCTTTTTTGAATGAGTAAAATGAGGTCTCTGTTTCAACTCACCTAACTGGTATTTAGGTAATTGGTTTGTGTTACTCAGTTTTGGCCGAACTAATTGACCGATTGTTTTGAAATTTGATACGAAGATACCTTGTATAAAGCCTGAACGACGTGTATGTAACATTTTTCCCATTCACTTCCGTTTCAAGATGGCGGCATCTGATTTACTACAAAGACTATACTCTGTTTTAGCCATAAACTTTGACCGATTGTTATGAAATTCGATACGAAGGTACCTTGTATAAAGCCCAAATGATGTATGTGTAAGATTTTACTCCCTTACGTCTGTTCATAAGCCAAACGCTTATACCTATTGTTTCGATATTACATACAAAGGTACCTTGTATAAAGCCCAAATGATGTACGTGTACGATTTTCCCCCACTTACTTCCGTTTCAAAATGGCGGTCCCTGATTTAACGATAACGTGTGTACGCAGTTTTAATCAAACACATTACTCGATTGTTTTGAAATTCTTTACGAATGTACCTTGTATGTAGTTCAAAACGAGGTATGTGTAACACTTTTCCTATTCACATCCGTTTCAAAATGGCGGTTTCTGATTTACCAAGGACGAGTGTACACAGTTTTACTCAAACGCATTTGCCGATTGTTTTGAAATTCGGTACGAATTCACCTTGTATAACGTCCGAAAAACGTGACAATTTTTTCCCATTCAATTCCGTTTCAAAATGGCGGGCTCTAATTTAACGTTGAGAGTGTAGTTGCTGGTTATTTCCTGTAATACTGGCAAAATCTATCGTATTTTTTACAGTTTCATGGAGAAAGAGCACAGAGTACAATTTCCACTAACGGTGGTTCAGTAAAATGTTTCGTTAATATTACGGTTACTGGTTAAATTGGCGGAAAATGTTACGAGCGCTGTCGTGGAGCGCTTTGTATATTAATTAAGAACTTTGTATATACTGTTCTTTGAAATATTAGCTATAACTGAGAGCGATAATATTAGTTAAGGACAGTTATTTGTAATATTCTTTCTTGAAATTGAAAGGAGGCCTTGCAGTTGCTTGACCTTGCTCAGAGAAGTCCAATATTGACTTATTTAAAATGTTGAATCGGCACGTGTTTAACAGTGATGTAATCTTATCTCCGGAATAAATCACCTGAATACTTTACCTGAGCAAACTTTCACAGTTATTGTGTAAGATGACGAATGATTAATGTTTACGTCATGAATTACTTTTCGGTGTCATTGATTGTTCTTCACCAAAAATATTAATGAGATTAATAGTGATTATTTAATTCGTTTTGATAATGAATGAATGAATTATTCTGTTTTAACTTTCTAATATTACTATTGCACTGCGACCAAGTAGATCTATATTGTGCCTCCATCTATATTCCTCAGATTCTGGCGCCTTCTCCAGTAATAGTCTCTTTATAAATTTTAGGATTTGGAGGGGATTCAAGGTGGTTAACTCCCGTCACTACTAATTACTGATTTCCTAATTCACTATCGAGGTATATGCAGATACGTGCTCTGCTAAATGCTTTAAATTTATTCTCTACCCCTTACCAAGGGTTGCGCCCCATTTGGACAGTTTTTTGTTGCCCCTCTCATTCTACTTACACTCCTACTCGTAGGAATATCAGTAGCTAAAGAAATTATGTCCACCCACACAGATACCCGCACGGGTGGCAGGTCGTCAGGTAACCCAGGGCTCCGTTTATACGGTTTCATTTACTGTATTAGCACTGGTCGATTTACACTTTAGAGTAGATCAGTGAATGTGTGTGTGTGTGTGTGTGTGTGTGTGTGTGTGTGTGTGCGCGCGCGCGCGTGTGTGTAAGTTATCAGTCAGTAAACTAAATCTTAACACACAGTTTAATTACTCAAATGATTCAGCACTTCCTTATCAGTAACCTTCGTAGAACGAATAACTTATTTCAATTATATTACAATAAACAAACAAACAATGATAAGAGATGTAAAATAAATTGTTGTTGAGTATCGTTAAACACACGGTTCCAAAATTAGTGTTCACAAAATTACATTTTAAATCTTACTTTCAACAGGAATATTGGCTTGTTTGATAAAAATAGATTTATTTTTCAGTTTGTACTTGTGTTGCACATATATTACACTTGTACTGCACACGTATTTTTCTAAGAATATTTTATTACAACTTTACGTTAAAGATTAAAACTGTATAACAAACAAACACACAAACCAAATGCTGAATCACCCTCGTTCTTAAAGATTGGATGCCTCCTGGGTAAACAGTTAACCAGTCACCCATGTCACCACACATTGCTGATAACTAGATTCTTCATCAAGGAAGAATTCATCCTTGATCTGCAGTACAGTACTACCAGAGCAACCTGATTCACCAAACATCTTTTACGATTCTTCTTCTATTTTCAAGGCTCAAAATGGCGTCAAGAAACTTATTTTCAAAGAACCGAAAATGTTCAAATCGCTATGCTGAGGGTCTTACAGGAAATTCCAGAAGACGAGTTCCAGAAATGTTACCTGCAATGGCAGAAGCGCTGGAGTAAGTGTACGCAAGCGGAACGAACTTTTTTGAAAAGATTACACTACAGATATGTTACATTTGTTTTCTACATCAGTCTCAATATTTCATTGCCGCGTCTTGTATAATGCAATACATTTTGATTACTCGTAACAGCACACTTGACTTACAAGTGATGCTGTTAACAACTGAAGAATGTTATGCAACGAAGCGCTATTCATAGATTTAATACACATTGAAGTATAACAGTGGATTCACGTGAACTGATAACCTGAGTCAACCGCGGTCATATGTGACGAAAGCCCTTCACTATACAGGGTGTCCCTAGTTTTATAGTAAATTTAATAGTGAATTAATGAAAAACTATATCAACGAGTAAATACAATGAAAGAGAATACCTTCAAGTTTTTTAAAATGTTAGTAAACTTCAACGTGGGATCCATTTGTTCACGTGGGATCCACGAAACAAGGATCTGTTCAACAGTAGCTTCAAAACTGGCGACTTCGCTTTTAAAACACTGCCGGTTTCCTTGAAAGATCGAAGTAGCTAATGCATCGGTCGGCCTGCAACATTTCTGAATTTTGCATCTGAAGGTCGTAAGTTCGACGCTGCAGTTACCACCGTATCCTATCCTTCCGTTGATCTCTCGCCGTCATTAGTCTAACTGACGTAAAGTATGGATGTCAAGAAAAAAAGCTTCTAAATTTGTCCCCATTTAATACAAATTTTACTCAAAAGAATAGTTCGGACAAGTTTGTCATCCAAGAAAAAACAGTTCGACAGTTTCAAAATGGTGTCCATTAAAAATCTCTTTCAAAACTGATTTCACAATCGCAAACAACATTAAAATCTGCATAAATTGGCATTTTGAATTTTAAAAGAACTCGTTTCCATCTTGTCAGCAAGACAGCTGTCATTTTTAAATTTCTTTTGTGACAAGATTTTAATTACTGGCTAAATGAGATGATACACAATCTACAATAAGCGTCATGTTTTGACGATACTTTAAAACAATCCTCTGTTAAAAATTTCAGAATCGATGTAATTTTCATGATACCGGGTATTACCGTGATAGTAGCTGTGACAACTTTATACCGTTTACCAAATTTGTGCGACTCGAAGAGTGTGTACATAATCATTTCTATTGGTTTTAGTGTACACCCACTACAAGTAGTTACTTTGAAACCGTGCCTTTATACTAATGGATAATCACTGCTAAAAAAATAACGTTTTACTAATGACTAATTATATCTGCAAAGGTCAGTAGAGTTAAACTGTACAAAAACACAATAACTCTTACGTCAGTTCAGTTCATTTATAAGGTTGGTAGTATGTGTCAGAGAGTTGTCAGTAATCTACATTGGGTGTAGGTATTGTTTTGTTGGTACAACCTAATTGTTTTAGAGTTAACAGTTTAGGTAAGTATTGTTCGTATTTATCAAATACTTACTTTTTACTGCCATATTATTCAATAATGAAGTATAATATATCGTCACTCGACCGTATTGGGTATCGACTATCTTAAGTTTGGATTCCCAACTAGCAGCCCGCGAAAGTTTTTAAAAACAAAACACATCCCTTTTTAAATTGTAAAAAATATTTCACACTATTAATTCTAACTGTTACTTTAAGTTGTGACTTACAGTAACTGTGATTTGTGGAAGTGCAACGGATGGCTAACTAATCGTGATATCTGTTACTATTTCTCCGTTGCAACTGTGCTGCACTCTACGACAAAATAATCTGGAATTTACGATAACGACCACAACTAACCTACAAAATCTAGAGTTTAAATTCCAACAATAGATAAACGTTTTGTTTAAAAAAACATCTTCTAATTACTATAACGATTTACCAGTTTTTAGTACAACACATTATCTAAATAGGAATTTAGAAATTGGAAAACATTTAAATTTAGAAAAGAAAATAGATAATTTGTTGATTCATTAGGTACAAAATAAGCAAATACATAATTTTGTGTGGGAGTGTACATAATTTTTTTTAGTAATTAAACGTCTTTCTGGTTTATAAAATCATTGTGACGATTTTACTGCATACAGTCGCATTTAACTATATCATATTTACTAGCCAAACTGTTATAAGTACTCAATAACCATATAGGCCTACGAGAATGAAGGAGATAAATAAATTGCGCGTACGCAATTTACGGTTAAATTTTTAGACACTAGAAGCGTTAATGTAGTAACTCACAAACACGGCAATCACGAATAACAAATATCACATTTAGTTATGAAGCGAAGTAGCAACTCTTAAGTGATACTTTTCAGTACCAGTTACTAAGTAGCAGTTCTGTGATTTCTTTAATATCTCAATCAAACCTAAATAATACAAATGGGTTGTTATAGCCAAAACCGGTCTAGCAAATATTGAGAAATGAAAAGTTAACGTTATTTCTGAACGTTGGTTCAACAGAATTTTATCATATTAAGCTTCAAAACTCAAATATGGACGGTTTATGAAGATATGATGGGCAAAATTACGTTCTGATGTAAATTTAAAAAACGTTTAAAACAAACCATGACCACCGCCACTGCCTCATACCTTGCGACTATTTCTTATCTATAACCAATGGGTTTCAGGTTCTTTTTTGTATAAAAAATCTTAAAAATCAAATTTGTTCAAAATCGCATAAATGGTTTTAGTTATAAAAAGTATTACTGTCGGTATACATTATTCCCAAATAATGGCGGCATGTAGTTGTTTCTGTGTGTGTGTGTGTGTGTGTGTGTGTGTGTGTGTGTGTGTGTGTGTGTGTGTGTGTGTGTGTGTGTGTGTGTGTGTGTGTGTGCGCGCGCGCGCGCGCGTAAGTGTATGATATACAATTTATCGAATTTTCAAAAAGCGATCTAGAGGCCATGATCGGTACCCATTTCAAATTTTTAGGTCTGGATCTTACCATAATGGCCGCTCGAATAGCTCTTATATGTATAAGTATATATTTTGTTTCAGTTACACACTCGGGCGGTGCCTTGCAAAATAAGCTTTGTGCTAAAACACAATGCTGTTTACCATATTTTTGGGTATTTGTGGCGCCCTGTTGTACGTGTTTCTAAAGAGATGGAAGCATTTAAAATACAACTATCCTCCAGGTAAGAGAAAAACTTTATCACTGCATACCATAATTATTAAACTGATAATTAGTTTTATTTAGCACTTTACAATGCATTTTCATTGCAGCCGTCTAAAGTGAATCTTTAAGTAGTTTTAAGGTTAGGTTATGTTTATTCGTTGATTTGCTTTCCGATATCTACTACTCCATATACAATTCTATAACTGTCTGCTAACAGGTCTTCCGGCATGGCCTATAGTGGGAAGTTTGCCATACATGAAGTTCAAACACCTCCATGTCGCCATAAAAGAATGGGCCAAAACATACGGCGACGTGTTTGTCGCCAGATTAGGGGTGCATCCTGTGCTGTTTATTACCGGAGCTGATAACGTGATGGCAGCGCTGCGCAAGGATGAGTTCCAAGGTCGTCCTGACGACGCGGGTTTACGCGAGCGATTACCTGATAAGACAAACAAGGATCTGGGTAAGTTTTTCCAGTTTTCAAATCGACTAGCAGCCAACGTGATTAATGCACTCCCCTTTTAATTTGTGTCAAATCCATCGATTGCCAATTCATTATACCCTTCATAAAGCTACTGTTACGTTTAACAAATATTTTGGATCAAATGCTCTATATTATTTTCCAACGGAAATTTCGATGTAATTTGTCATTTTCTGAGTTTAACCCCAAAAGTCAATTAATGCTCTTATTGATCTCGTCATACTTTCATTAACTCGAAGTTTATTCAGAGCGGAACTCATGTTCCACATCATCAGGTTATATCTAAACCTTTCTTTTCTTGAGCTACACCTTTCTGAATTTTCTTTACAAAGACTTTTGATATGTTCACACACTTCAATGTATATTCGTCAGACGTGGCTACGTTTTCGTCCCTTCGAAAAAGGAAAGAAGTGCGAAAGAGGGTAAATACTCCGCGAACTGCAGTGTTATCAGAAAAGGGAAAACATTGAGGAACAGAGGCACAAAACTTCTCGCTAACACCCTGAAATACTTTATCATAATTTCCCATGATCAATCCATCAGCAAGGATCTACCCACTTTATTTCTTAGGATGTAATAAATATACGACTATAATGCAAAAATTATAATTTTATCATTTTGTTGTAAACGTATATATTTTTATAATTTTATGCAAAAGACGAATACTGCAACTAAGCGATTAAAATTAATGATCACTAATGAAAACTGGTTCAGTAGTTTAGGCTGCAGGAGCGTCTGTCAGTGTTTCTAATTTGAATCATTTTTTAAATTTTCTGATGGCCACTTTATTCTATGTCAAAAAAGCCACAAGTGAAGCTCTTAAGAAAGCAAACAAGACAAAAACCAGAACCAATCTTGCTTTTGGTAAAAATTCATTATTCTTATTATCGTTTTAATATATTTAAATGAAACTTTACATAACACTTTAATTTGATCAAAATATATTTAACCGACCTTGATGAGAATTTTGTTAATATTTCAAAAACCGAAAACGTATTTTTCTTTAAAAAAACGGTCAATGACTTCCACGTACAACATTTTTTTTTAATTAGAGCCTTAAAATCTGATTTAAAAAAATAATTTTTCGACGAAGATCTTTAGATAATTTGATCTGTGTTTTATCCGAAAACTAACCTGTAACACACTATTTTTTTCTTTATTCAGTTAACTAATAAGATTTTGGGTGTGCTTATGCTTCAGGTATATTCTTCAGCGAAGGCCACCACTGGGCTGATGTCAGGAAGTTCGCCATAAGACAGCTGCGGTCTTTTGGTACTTCGCAGTTAGAACAGTTTATAACCAAAGAAATCAGCACGCTCAACGATTCTATTAAGGACGGAACTGTGATTGAGGTAGGCCGCGAATTATTTGGCTTCACTAGCCTGAACGACGTAATTTTTTCTGTCCATACTTTATGCCAGTTAGATTAGATTAGATTCAAACTAGAGGAAGGGATAATACAACCCCAGGCACTGTTCAACAGACCTATTGTGCAACTAAACCTCTTGACTACTAGTTTAGCAGATTGATGACCTTAGTAAGTTCCAACAATCTACTGACTCATTCTGCTGAAGACCCCTAGGATCCTGGAAACCAAAAATCCTTAGCTTCCTATCAGCAAGAGCTTCACAATCAAGAATTATGTAACTTGCAACATCCTCCTCTTTCTTGCACATCTTACACACGGTTTCTCCATGGTACACACCTATCCTGTTCACGCGCACGCTCAGACCACAGTGTGCAGTAATAAACCCCGTGATTTTCCTGAGTTTTGCTCTGCCGAAGACGTCTGCTGCCCTTGAAGCACTCTACATGGAACCATGCTTAATAGGCACTTACTATGGAAATGCCTATGATGATTATTCCATCTTGTCTGGTTTTGCTTATTAATCTACCTATTAATAGCAGATCTGGCCAATGACAGAGAGATCCTTAAAGCTAGCTCAGTTAGAGTAATAAGGACGAGGAATAAGCGTTAACGGTATGGGAAAAGCAACTGCGGCCCGAACTAAGAACCTTTACGTGCGCAATGGAGTGGCGCGGGAGACGGACCGATGCTTTACTACTGAACCTCCTAAACGACGTAAATATAGAGTAATTAGTGAATACTGTGATCATGAAAAAAGATTGAAATTTTCACGAATGCATCTGTTTTCAGGTCAGAAACTTTCAGGTTAAATATCTCGAGATCATTTTATGAGTTTTTGATAAATTTCTGCAAGTAAAAAAGTACATAACTGCAGAAGTGTGACAAATTTAAAGTAGCAGGATGTTACTAGTTGGTAGTAAATTAGAAACAAATTCTTTTATATCAAATTTGGCATACTGACTTCAGTATGTCAGAAATTTAGAAAAATGTGATAAAACTACTTTTTCAATGGGATTTTAAAAAATCCCAGTTTTCTCTGAAGCTTTCGAACAGAAATTTTTGTAGTTGCAGCGATACTTACATTTTAGTTAACTTTTATTAGCAAATTTTAATCGAAATCGTAAAAGCCGATTTGTAGAAAATTTTATTTTCAAATAAGCTTGAATTTTTCAAATTCAAAAATGGCCGAGATATAGGCGAACCAAACGTGCATTCCGATTTCCATCGAAACAAACAAACATTAATGGATTTAGCGTATCTGAAAACTGGTAGGCCCCTAGATCTATCGCAATTCCAAGATTTACAGTCAGACACTTTTTATATGTTTTAGTGAAAAAATAAAAAAATATATTCCATTTTGAAAACGTTTGTATTTATTAAAGAAGACTGTCCACAAATTTATTTTCTATAAGCTGTTTCTATAATAATATTCATCTACATAAGAATTTAGCTAGTCAAAGTTACGACATCGAGAAAGCAATGCCACCATTCAATGTTAGTGGTTTTCACGATCATAGAAAGTTAATGCGCAGGCATTTTGTTGCAGGTGACAGGACTGTTTGCCCTTTCAGCGGTAAACGTAATCTGGCTAATCATCGCCAACAAAACATTCCAACCCGAGGACGAAAGGATTCGAGTTTTCATTGCTGAAAACAAGTCTTCTTTCCGTTCTGGCAGCCTGGCTGGGAACCTGTCGGAAATCCATCCTGTTTTTCGGTACATCGACGAAGGGCACAAGAAGAGAATAATACATACAAAAAAGACTCATACATTAATTAAAGTAAGTTATAACCGATTAAGTGAATCGGTTGGTAAAATGGTTACCATACTTGATAAAAAAACGTTTAATATAACAAGAGGATTGATCTAAAAATTGACTGTGCGAGGGAAACGCGAAGGAATCTGGAAAGTTACTGGAAGAACTTGTTTAAAAACTGAGTTTTAGGTTATTTTGGAATAACTAAAGAACTGGGTTTGCCTAGAATAACTGCACTAGTAAAATCTTTCTTAGGATAATGAAATACATAAAATAAAATAAAATAAAATAAAAGAAACTAATTTCATATCAACAGAATAAATATCGAACTAGTCAGCTTACTTTACGTTTCGATAACAGAGCTACCATCTTCAGAGCGATACCAAACAGGAGTAACCAAGATAACCAAGAGCTTTGATTATGGTATTTATTTATACTTATCATATCGAGTTAATTTCTTTTTAATTTGTAGAAAAGGGATTTTCTTTTTGTATCTTTACATCACGTCACAACACTTTTTGCGTATTTGTATAGTATAAAGACTTAAACATATGGGAAAATATGCACTTACAATAGGCGTTTTTGAAGTTATAACTGTGTCCAAGTATAATACATAAAATAATAACCAAACTATTTTAAATAAAGATAAAATTAATAAAAATTATCACCTTAGTCCTTTTTACTCCAAAATATAAATTTCAATTAATTATACAAATAATAATTAATTGACTGAGCGATGCGAAGTCTCTGTTTCAACTCGACAGATCGATATTTGATACAGAGGTACACTGTATAAAGCCCGAAAGACGTACGTGTAAGATTTTTTCCTATTCACTTCTCTTTAAAGATAGCTGCCTCTGATTTACGAGTGTACACAGTTTTGACTGACTGTTTTGAAATTTAATACGACGAAATTTACTTATGTTTCAAGATGGCGGCCACTGATTTAACGATGACGAGTGCACGCAGTACTGACCAAACGCACCGACAGATTGTTTGGAAATTTGGTACGAAAGTAACTTAATGACCGTGCAATATATGTGTAAGATTCCCATTTACTTCCGTTTCAAGATGGCGGCCTCTGATTTAACGATGACCAGTGTACACAGTATTGGTTAAACGCATTGGCCGATTGTTTTGAAATTTCGTACGAAACTACCTGTATAAAACCGGAACGATTTGTGTGGACGATTTTTCCCATTCAATTCCGTTTCAATATGGCTGCCTCTGATTTAATGATGACAGTGTAGTTGCTGGTTATTTCCTGTAATACTGGCTGAACGGCAAAACCTACTAATTTTGACCGCTTCATAGAAAAAGAGCATAAAATTTCCAATAAAGTTGGTCCATTTACATTAATCATAAATATTATGGTTAGCGCTTAAATTGGCGGAAAAGGTTACGAGTGCTATCGAGTAGCGCTCTCTATATTAAGAATATACTATGCGGTCTAATGTTCTTTGAAACACTAGTAATCATTTATTTGATATTGTAAACTGTCATAGTAAACCATGACAATAAACAGCTGTGATTAGAGATGCCAATGACAACTAAAGGTTATGGCGCATACACCCCCGCAAAATCAGTCTCCCCTTACAATTTGATAACTTTTTATACTACACTTCAGTGGTAAAAAGATCTTTTATTTCTTGCTCGATTGATTTTTGAAGAGTAAAAAAATAAAAATGATCAAAACATAAAATTTTACTTTTTATCCTATTAAATATTAAATACACTTCATTAGTTTAGAACAATATACTTTTTATATTTTAATTTTTGCAGTTTTAATAATAAAATGAAGATTAGTGAAAGGAAACTATAATACTATTACAGAAAAATGTATTTTTTCCACTTAAAGAAATAATCGCCCAGTAGCAATAAAAGTAATTTGATTTAAAATTTTTGAGTCATTATAAATTAAAGATATTATTTGGGTAACAATATAATAATGATAAAGAAAATATGACTAAAAAAAAGTAATGCGTAATACAAAAATGTAAACATTTCTGTGAAGCTTCAAAAAAAATTTTTGATGGCGCATTTTACGCCATGTGTCCCTCGCCTTGGCACATCTGACTGTGATATATAATACGAATAATTAGTAACATAATATGGACTGAACAATTAGTAAATATCACTCACTAAAGGTAATATCTTATGGACAGGAACTTATTGAAGAACACAGAGAAATATTGGACCCGAACCATCCATTCGACCTCATAGACCATTATCTGGTTGAAATGGAAAACAACAAAGGATCAACGTTTTCAGGTAACTTGAAAAAAGTTGACAGATCAACTGGACTGATAAAATATTTTTATCTAAATTGGTACAGTCACGGGCCATTGTTTAAACAAAGTAATTTAGTAGTGAATTTCCACTGGAAAAATGAGCTATTATAGCGTCATCATGGTAAGATCTAGACCAGGAACTTTGAAATGAGATCCTATCCTGACCTCTAAATCATTTTTTGCGGGAGTAGTTCAAATTTTTAAATACGTGAGTGTATGGAAGGGATTAATATTATGGAAATGTTAACTTAGCTGTATTAATGTAAATCTTGTGTTTTCTTTTTCTTAAATGAAATTCTGATGAAATATAATATTAAAAGTTAGATCATGTAGACCAATATATTGTGTGTGTGTGTGTGTGTGTGTGTGTGTGTGCGCTCTATATCTATATCTATATATCTATATCTATCTATCTATCTATCTATCTATCTATCTATCTATCTATCTATCTATCTATCTATATATATATATATATATATATATATATATATATATATATAATATTAAAGACCCCTCATTAAGTAACTCTAGAGTCAGGATCGGTGCTCATTTTTGAAGTCCATGTTCTAGATCTTTTCATGATGGCTTCTCCAATAACTCTTTTTTCCAATTCAAAGTGAATTAGCTTACGGTTTAAGTGCTCCTTTTAAAATGTATTTGTTACCCCAAAATAAAAATAACTTTTGAATTGTATTCTATTTACTTTTAACCGTACTTGAAGAGGACCAGCGTTAAAAAACCTCCTAAACTTGTGGGTGTATTTGTCCAAATTCGTTTCTTTTGATACGTACCGTACATATACAAGAATATATAAAGTACAGATATATAGGATGTTAGGACACAGTTTTTGTTTGATTTAAATTAGTTTTTTTCAAATTTGTTGATACATTCCTGATCTAACAAGTATAAATTAGTGGGGGGGAGTGGAATGAAAACTTGTAATTTTAATTAGAGGACTGGCTGCTTTACACAAACTCTTTACGTGTAAAAACTATATGGTATATTTTCGAAACAGTATTACTTCTAGTTTCAAAAGATATGCCACACTGGGTAAAAAATAATAATAAAAAGAATTCTACGCATTTACACTTCTATAAAAAATTACACAAAAGATAGCAAATCTTCGAACGAATACAAAATAAAAATATGAATATTCCATCATTAAGTGACAATTTAAGAAAAACAGATTACGTACTTTATATTAGTTTACCGGTACTGTTTTCTTTTTTTCCAGAGAACGATCTCATTCAAACATGTTTCGACCTGTTCTCTGCCGGGGCAGAACCTATCGTTGGATCTTTAGATTTCGTCCTGCTCTATTTAGTTCTATACCCCGAGGTGCAGAAGAAGTTGCAAGACGAGTTAGATACAGTTCTGGCGAAAGCGAGAAAGCCAACACTTGAAGATAGAAACAGGTGATACTGTACTTATATTTAATCTCGAACTCCACAAACAGTGTTCTAACTATGGGTCGCGACCCACTAGTAAGTCGCGGGTTGGCGGACGGCTTAAAACTTTCTGAGTATTCTCTCCACTGCAAAAATAAAAGATAGAGAATTGAACAAATCTTTAAGAAATATTTTTCATAATTCCACAAAAACTTTCCTTGCCAACTGTAAAGTTACACACAAAACAGATATTTTCGAAATAGATCAGCTCTGCTGATTCTATCCGTGGCACTTTTAACATAAGGCAGGAAAACTTTAGGTTTATTCTTTTTTTTTCATGTTCAAGTTTTTCATTTCTAAATGGTGGATTCCACAAGCGAGATATGGCTTTGTTAATAAAGTTGATCCGTCAAAATGATGTATTATCCAAATATTTATCAAGTATTATCTAAGTATCTAAGCAGACGCCCCGCCAGACAGTCGAGAATTATATATATCGGCGCTGATTTTAAGGTCAAATGAAAGTTATATTAATGTTTCTGTTCCAGGATGCCTTACACTATGGCCGTCCTGAATGAAGTGGCCAGGATCAACCCCACGACCCCAATAATTGTACCTCACCGTTGTACAAAGGATACTTACTTCAACGGCTTTTACATAGAAAAAGTAAGTTAGTAAATTACCTTTAATTAGTTATCATAATTTACGGTTTGATATCAATACAAAACTCAGAGTATAGAAGTACAAATTACAGAAAGTTTCTTGTTTACTTAAATTACTTTATCACAATTGAAGCACTTTGTATATCCTAACTTACTGTGTAGCTCTATGTAACCTAAAATCCTGCATAACAAAATATATTGCATAGCTGAAGTTACAGCTCTTTAAAACGTAAACATTTTAAAGGGTGCGCAATACCAGGACAAAGCAGTTTCGTGCAGTACTTTCGCATCTTACAATTTTTTCAGTGAATTTTGAAAACGAACAGTTGCATTGTGTGGTAATTCTTTCATTAACACTCTATTTACAGTTATTAGGTTTTAATAATAGTTAAATATTTATATTTGAGATATTTGTACGCAAAAATAAAGCGTTAGTTTCTATTCTATCGCTTGAAGGGATAAAGTTGTCGTATCGAATTTTGTCCGCCTACAATCTACCCATTAGTTTTTTCTCAAAAATAAACTTTTTCACGAATAAAACTACGCCCAAAGGTAAGACCGTAAATGCTTACAAGCGTTTTTTTTTTTTTACTGTTGTAAAGTGTCGCGCTCTGCCGGCAGCAAAACAAAACAATTTATCGCGCAGCCTCCTCAAAATAAACTCCACCCACTTCACTTACGTAATATCTATTTAACATAAGTGGGACAGAGAAAAATGTGCGAGTAAGAGGTCGAGTTCCTACGCTCTCACCACAACTCTCTCCTTCTGTCTCTCACTATTGCTGAGTAGTATTAGTTCCCAGCTAATAAAGTAAAGATTAAACAGTTTTAGACTCACATTGGCAGACTCTGTCTCACTGGACTGTTGGAGGGAGCTACAGGGGACTTCACCTATTTGTTTACTAGGACAATTTGTAACCTATGTTAATGGGCTATAATAATGTAAAACCTGCTTTAAACAAAAACATATTGATTTACAACAATTTTGCGCAAATAGTTGCAGACTCAGATGAGTACAACGTAAACACTACACTTTAAGAACCTATAGCGGCTGATCAGAGTACATCAGTCCAATTTGACGACTTACGTGTAACAAACGGCCAATTAACATCTTTGGCTAGTTAATAAATGGCAAATTAGCATACATAAAGAAGTGAAGAGTTCCAAACTTCACGAAGCGTCATCCTAATTGTTTTTCTCTCCACAGTGTTTTCTATAATTTATATTTTTGTTTTTGTTTTTTAACTGTGTTCACAGAATATTTTATAAACGAGTGTTAAGAATTGATAGTACATTTTTTTTGTTACTTTAAGGCGAAAAGCACATTGACGCTATTATCGTCTCCCTAAATGTAAGTGTAAATGTAAAGTGTTAAAGTCGTAAGTGCAGTGTTGTAAGTGTGTGTGTGTTAGTGGGTATCGCGAGGGACTAACAATCCTCTTAATAGGTGCAACTAGTCTGCATCCCCTACGGGGTTGATAAGTACGAGTATGAGGCGGAAAAGAAATTACTGTGGGTGCCACCTATTAAAAATCTATGACATTTAATTTAGTGTACAACTTTACACAATTTATATTATGGCAGCATTTAACCCACAAACTTTACCTTACTGTATAAATTAATTTACTGTATAACTATGTACAACCCAACTTACTAAATAACTTTGAATAATCCTGTACAAATTAAATTACTGTACGAACTTCAAACAGCGAGCGAGTATCTTGTAATGTATTTATCCAAACTTACACAAGTGTTAAAAAAATTCAATTTCCTTTCAGGACACGAAAATATTAATGGACCACTGGAGCCTGGGCTACGACCCTAAGTACTGGGACAATCCCGAAGAATTCTTGCCTGAACGATTTCTGGACCAAGAAGGAAAGTTGAAGAAAACAGTAGCTTTGCATCCTTTTGGCATTGGTAAATAATGCAACCGGTTCTTTTAGAATCTAGAATGACTTTTCACGTTTGGTTGTTAGCGAATTTCCATTTGGAAACAGCTATTTGAGGTTCCATCATGGTAAGATCCAGCCCTGAGACTTTGAAATGAGCGCCTAACCTAAACGTTAGATTATTTTTTGTGAGATTGTTTATATATATATATATATATATATATATATATATATAATATGTGTGTGTGTGTGTGTGTGTGTGTGTGTGTGTGTGTGTGTGTGTGTGTGTTAGTATTTTCACGTTCGCGTATTTCTAGTACAATTTGATTCAAAATTTTGAAATAAAAGCAGAATTTCGTAATAGCTTACACAAGTTCGTTACTCAGCAAATCCGGACAACAGTTTCAAAATGGTGACAGTTTTAAATAATTAAAACAAAATATTTTACATTTTTTTTGGAAATCTGATTTTGCAGTCGTAATCAGCGTTAAAATCAGAGAATAAATAAGTATTAAAACTTCTGAAATTCAAGTGAAAATTTAAAATGCTAATTGGTCGAGCGAAACGAAGTCTCTGTTTTGTTTGTTACGCAGTTTTTGCCAAACACACTGACCGATTGTTTTGAAATTTGATACGAAGGTAACATGTGTAAAACCCGTAACACGTTTACCTCAAACACTTCCGTTTAAAATGGCGGACTTTTTCCTTGTAATCCTGGCTGCATGACTCGTGCTATTACGATATTGACTGGTTCACGTCGAAAGAGCAAAACATTTCCAATAAAGTAGGTCCAGTAACACTTTTCGTAAACATTACCAAAGTTGTGGAAATAGTTGAGAGCGCTGACGTGCAGCAGTGGCCAGGCAATTAATTAAGAATGCACTGAACCACTGAACTAGTTCTACTGTTCTTTAAACAACCGGTAAAGTCGTACCATAATAATGTTATATTTTTTTTCTGTCAAAGGTTCCAGGATTTGTGCAGGAGAAAGTGTGTCTAGAAACTTAATGTTCCTCTTCATAACAACGTTCTTCGAAAAGTACTCCTTGATACTTCCCGAAGGAGATGCAAAACCCAGCACGGAAAGCGTTCCAGGATTTACAGCGGGACCTCAGCCTTTTCGAGCTCTAATTAAAAGCAGATATTGAAAACAATAACGCTAGTTGCAGCAGAGTAGATTTATATTCATGAAAGGAATGCTTTAGTTGTAAGAGAAAACCTAGATTATATAAATAAAGCAAAATAATTTTTATTCCTATCATCACTAAACTCAAAACAGACCCGACTGTAAAAATATTTAATAAACTTGTTAAAGATAGCTTAAACTTAAGCAAAACACTTTATGTTGATAACGCCAATATCACCTAAACTTAGAACGAAATTAGATCATTGGTTAATTTTATGAATGCCACTCGTACGTATAAGCTGGCCAAATTATTATCCAATATTAAAAGAAAAAGAAACCAAACTGCTTCCAAACAACAGCCTGCTAAACAGCAATTTAGTTACAAAAGCTATTAATACAACGATTAAACACAATAACGAATTAGTTCCGTTTGACACTGTCAACTGACAAAATCAATATTACTTTCGAAAACAAATTAAAGGAGAAGTGCAACATAACTACAGAAGAAATAAATGACTTTACTTAAAAAATATGGACTTCGCTACCGGATCAAAATTATTTGGAATTGTGGCAGAAATATTCCCCAGTAACATAGAAAAATTCACAACGAATGAAAGCAATTAATTTAAGAAAAATGTCTCATAGTACCATGTTGATCTTTACTTAACATCGTGGTAGTAGGTCAACATCATTCGCTGGAACATCAGGTATGGGGACGATTAAAACGGAATTTTACAAAACCCACACTTGTGGGATGGTTAACCTCGCTTGTTCTTCAGACTTGGCCCGAGACAGTCTTGTGTACTTTTGATCCTGTCCTTTCGCACACAACAGAAGCCGCGTTAAAACTCCGAAAACTTCGGATCTCTTAGGTCGCTCACCAACCGTGAGACGTTAGATCACAAAACTAAAATTGCCGAACTAGTGCGGTAACCCTTTTTCTACATCATGACACACGCGCTCCCATTAGTGGACAGTGTGTGTATACCACAAACTCTGTATTAAAACAGTACACAACTAAATAACAAAATTATGGACAGATCCATTTGTAAGTGCATCAGTGGTACATAGAGTAAACAATCAAAATCTCAATAAGTGTACATTGTAAATAATATTTTTATATACATTTTGTGTAAATCAATGTGTTAAGTTCACTGAACAGGACTTCTCCAGTTATCTACCACAATTCCATAAACTCTGGAAAAAGAAACAGTGAAACTATATTTGGTTATATGTAAGATTTTGGTTTTAATTTAAAAAAAGCCCATTAATGGTCCTCCGGTTATTTTCATAAAACACAATTAACATTTTCTCTCGATATGAACCGATTAACAATTATTAGAAATTACAAAACTTCATTCATTAAACATTTGGGTCCTTTACGGGGTTAATATAACCGTTTTTAGTTAATTTTTGCAGCACCTACATACAAGCTGCGTCCTAAAAAGGGTGGTTTGTATTCTGTATAGTTTAAAATATTTCTGAAAAGCTTTTGTATTTTATAATTTTTTTACTTTTTTATGAAAAATACATTCTGGTTTGTTATGTAATCCATGTAAGTAATATAAAGAGTCCTTTTTATTCTCCATAGTTCTAAATATTTGTGAAACACTTTTGTATTTTTTCACTTTTTTATGGAAAATATATTTTTGTCATGTACTCCTTGTATACCCTAAAAAAGGTGATCTTATTCAGCATAGTTCAAATATTTCTGAAAAGCATTTGTATTTATAAAAAATTTTACAGTTTATATGAAAGCAATTCTTCTTTGTCATGTACTCCTTGTATGTATTCTTTACTTTTGTTATCGTTTACTTTTTTGTACCAGAGTGCTGTTACAATGTATGTAGCCTATTGGTGAATAAATTCTTTTAATTTCTTTCTTTTTCTCTAAGTATTTTAAAATCTTTGTTCACCTACGTTTCCTACTAACGTAATTGTCTGAAATACCCGATAAATATAGCTGACTCGGTAATCTGGCGTATATCGGTCACCGCTGTTGTCGGCTTATCATGAAAGACGGATTATTAGGAAGGAAGGGAAATTATACTACATTAGTAAACTATATAAACAGAGAAAAAGTAATTACAATACAAACACTTTTATTCTAATGATTGACTTTAATGTGGAATTTTTATTGAGAAAAATTTAAAACAAACTGAAAAACTCTTAAAACTACGGTTATATAACATTAAAACTTCTCTACGTTCATTACAGTACATCTAATCTAATTCATATTATATTTCTGAAAGTTTGTGTGTTTGTTTGTTTGTTTGATATTAAATCACGCTTTAACCACTGGACCAATTGAGATGAAATTTGGTACGTAAATGGTTTAAGTATCACAGATACATATAGGCCTATTCCCGTTTTACAAAACGTCATTATACTACTTACCCAGCCCAAAATAATTATCAGTTTTTAGTTTTGTAACATCTGTTAACTATAGTTAGGTTTAATTACTGTTTACTGAACATGAGATTTAGGCACCTGAGATGGACATAGATCTAATCCAATTTTACAAATCTTAATCTATGTTTTATTTATTGCAAAATTATTGTTTTTAATGTTACATTTTCATCTAATAATCACAATCTGGTATTTTTCATTTAAGACTATTCAATGTTTTTAAAGCAGAGTGCAGAAAATATATATTATATACAATTTCATTAGGATACTTTAATTGTAAGGTAGTATATGTATTTGTGTAATTACATTAAGATATGAAAAAATGGTAAATATGCATTGCAGCATCTATTGGAGTTTTCGATATTTTTTTTACTAAAATGCTTTATTATGTGCCCAAAAGCAAGAATCGAAAATATGAAAGCAGGAGAAGTACGATAAAAATCGAAAATAAAAGTGACCAACATAACCTCAAAATTGCCACCGGCGAAAATCGGTACCGTGTTGTACTGATTTTAGACGTATTTTTATTGTTTTACTGATCTACAGATCAGTAAAACAATAAAAATACGTCTAACACGGGTTTGGGTGATAGGAAACCCATTTTTTAAAAGAATAGTGCATAACTTAAGTGACACGGTTGTTAGGCCTAACAGGGTGATGGGTGAAAAAACCTTTATATTTTTTTAAAGAATATTTGGCTACATATCCTAACTGTCACGGTTGTTAGGCCAAACACGGTGATGTGTAAAAAAACCTTTATATTTTTAAAAAAAATACTGCATATCCTAACTGACACGGTTGTTAGGCCTATCACGGTGATGTGTGAAAAAACCTTTAAATTTTTTAAAAGAATACTAAGTAGGCTATATTAACTGTCACGGTTATTAGGCCTAACACGGTGATGTGTAAAAAAACCATTATATTTTTTTAAAGAATACTACATATCCTGACTAATATGATTGTTGGGCCTATCATTGTGATGTGTGAAAAAACCTTTATTTTTTTAAAAAGTTTCCAAACCTTAACTGACACGGTTGTCAGGCCTAACTTAGTGATGCGTGATAAATCTTTATATATTTTTTAGAATACTCCATAAGCTAACTAACATAGTTGTTAGGCCTAACACGGTGATGCATTAAAAGAACCTTTATTTATTTTTTTCAAAAGAGTACTCCATAACCTAACTGACACAGTTGTTGGGCCTAATACGGTCATGCATGGAAAAAACTTTATATTTTTTTTAAGGAGTACTCCATAACTTAACTAAAACGGTGATGCGTGAAAAAACCTTTATATTTTTTTAAAGAGTACTACATATCCTGACACGGTTGTTGGACCTATCACGGTGATGCGTCAAAAAACCTTTATATTTTTCTAAAAAATACTAGGCTACATATCCTGACACGGTTGTTAGGCCTAACATAGTGATGCGTGAAAAATCTTTATATTTTTTTTTAGAATACTCCATAAGCTAACTAACATAGTTGTTAGGCCTAACACGGTGAAGCATTAAATAAACCTTTATTTATTTTTTTAAAAAGAGTACTCTTATCCTAACTGACACGGTTGTTGGGTTAAACGGTGATGCAGGATAAAAACTTAATTTTTTTTAAAGAGTACTCCAAAACTTAACTAACACGGTTGTTGGTCCTAACACGGTAATGCATGATCTTTCATGTATATTATGATTGCGGGCAAAGCCGTGACGAGTAACAGCTAATCATATTATATTTCTGAAAGTTTGTTTTTGTTTATTTGTTTGTTATTCAAATACACTTTAACTACTGGACCAAATGAGATTACATTTGGTGTGAACACGTTTTAGGTATCTGAGATAAACACAATACTATTCCAGTTTAATTGTATAATAATGACTTTCTAATAATACTGTATTTTATTAAAATATGACATGACCCTGTTTTAGCGTATCGAGTAGCAAAAATTGATATGTCTTTGCCGAAAACCATAAATCATATAATATTGTATAGCCTGTAGCAATATATTAAAATGAAATGACCTATTCTGATTTTGAAAATTGACTATAAATTTTATTGCTTACATTATAATTGCAGGCAAAGCCGCAACGGGTAACAGCTAGTAGGCTATAAACGAAAGTTTTTTTGTGAAAGCATCCGCCAAAATAAACCGCTTCCGTCCGTACTGTAAACTTGATTCGGTCCTAAACCTAAATTATTTACTGTTTCCTTAAATTTCTGTATGAACAGAGCAACAACGTTAACATCGCACGATAGTTTTGTCACCAAAAAATAGTCAAAAAAACGGATGCCACCCGTCTCCGGTTATAAAATCTTCTTTGTTAACAAAAGCCTTTCATTTCTCACGCATTATATCCCCAGACATTTGTTGCAAATTATATTTCCGCTTTAGATTTAAGTGTTTTAAATGGCAAACATAATTTTAATGCTTAAATCGAAAACAAAAACGTATTTTGTAATATCAAAAAGTTCGCAATCTTGGAGTCATATGAAGATGTAATTATGGCCTACACTGGAAAATCTTATTTAAGCTACACAAAATAAATAAAGAAGTGCAACATTAAAAATGGAAAAAATAAATTAACTGATACGGAAAACTAAACGCGTAGGTACAGTTTTAAAAGTCCGATGTAAAAGACAAATAAAGATGAAACGACAATACTTATCGATACTTCTTTCTATATTTAGTATTTTTTACTAGATACTTTTACTAATATCAGTACTAGTAATAAAGTATCGGCTAGAGGTATCGGTAAATTATTTCTTTAAGTTTAAACAGCACTATTTTCGCCCCTCGGCAGCTTACTCACAAGTACGATTAAACCAAACCGTGATACCAAAGTATTATGAATACTGTGAACAAGTCTGTTTATATCTCATACAGATTTATGGGTACCAAATTAGGTTATTTCCATATTATACTGTAATTACTTGGATTTATTTCAATTATTATTTTTTGCATTCACATAATGTAATTATAACTTTATATATATATATATATATATATATATATATATATATGTGTGTGTGTGTGTGTGTGTGTGTGTGTGTGTGTGTGTGTGTGTGTGTGTGTGTGTGTGTGTGTGTGTGTACAAATGTATGTACACACAATAACAAATATATGTGTACGTGTGTGTGTTTGTGTGAATATGTGTTTGTACGCGCGCGTCTGCACGAGTGTATGTGCATGCTTGCGTGCGTGTGTGTATGTGTGTGTGTGTGTGTGTGTGTGTGTGTGTGTGTGTGTGTGTGTGTGTGTGTGTGTGTGTGTGTGTGAAAAAGTTATCAGTCAACGAACTAAATCTTGACATGCAATTTTAATTACTAAAATGATGTAGCAGTTTCTTATCAATAACCTTCATACAATGAATAAAATTATTTTAATCATATTACAACAAACAAACAATGATAAGAGATGTACAGTAAATTGGTATGAGTATTATCAACACAAGTCTCCAGAAATAGAGTTTACAAATTTTTATTTTAAGTTTACACTCGACTGGAGTATTGCCTTAACTTGTATTAGGCCTACACACGCATATCTCTAAGAATATTTCATTACAACTTTACGTTAAAGTTTATTTCCCCAATTTTAAAAAACCGCGCTAAATGAGTAACAAGAAATCTCGGCTGTGTCTCGCTGACGTGATGGAAGCTAACTTCCAATAAACTGTTCAAGCATATAATTAAAAACATATAATTAAGGACCGTAGGCGCTCTGGATCAGCTGACTTCAGTGTCGTCAGCACTACTTTGACGCGGACTGTACAGTTTATATCGTACGATTTCAGTGCTTGTTTTGAAACTCGATGCACAAACGTAAATATGACATTTGAATTGTATTCTAGTTTGGTCTACCTTTACACTCAGTACGAAGTTTCGAGTGGCGTAAAAAAACATTTTAAAGTTGTTGGTGAATTTTTCGAAAGACGGTTTTGCGTTGAAAAATAGTGCAGTTTGTTTTGATCCAAACTAGATGTATGAATTTTTCTAGATTTTGCACCTAACATGTCAAAAGTAGAGAGAAAGGACACGAAAACTTGAACTTCTGAATAGATCTGGGGGACTGCTTATTTGCAAAACCTATACACATATTCGCGATAATCCATCAAGACCAGTAATCCGTCGGTGCTATTTATTTGTTCATTTTTAAAAAAATAAAGAAACATTATAATCGTGCGTAAAAAGTCCCGAGTGTGCGTCAAGTAAACAATGAAATTCAGTGAGTTTCCGGAAGTTCTCTTTTCCTAGTTTTTAAAAGAAAGACCATACATGCACAAATTTCCGGGAAGATGATGTGTGAAAAAGTGAAGGTGTTTTTAATAAAAAAAATAATGAACAAAGATTACTTTAAAGCCAGCGATGGGTGTCATGATTAATTTAAGAAACTGTATGGAATCCGTTTTTTTGTCCATTTCTGTTAAAAAAAAAATATTGAATCTGTTACAACTGGACTGTTCGGGATTTGGTTTGTGTGTTGGTTTGGTGTGAATTTTGGCCAAACGCATTGACCAATTGTTTTGAAATTTTCTAAGAACGTACCTTGTATAAAGCCCGAACGACTTATGCTTAAGATTCCTCCCGCATTCAATTCCGTTTCACAATGGCGGCATATACTTTAACGATAACGAATATACGCGTTTTAGCTAAACGCATTGACCAATAGTTTTGAAATTTGGTAAGAAGGTACCTTGTACAAAGCCCGAACGACGTATGTTTAAATATTTCCCCAATCAATTCAGTTTCAAAATGGCGGACTCTGATTTAACGATGACGCGTACAATTGTTGGTTATTACACGAGTGCAAAAAAAGGAGTGTTATGTTTTCAGTACCTAGGTAAGTATGTATGTTTGTTTCATCATAACTTCTTAACTGCTCGTCCGATTTTGATCTACCTTAGCTCGTTGGATTCCTCTCTGGTGTCATAGGCTACATAACTTTCACCCAAACCACACCAAGTGGGGTGAAATTGATAGGATGAGCTTATAAATAATTGCATATAAGATAAATAAATTGCTAGGACAAAATCATAAATTCTTAAATAACTAATGTACTCATACATTCTTAAATAACTGATGTACATGTGTAAAACATAATTACTAGAGACTATACAATAGGAATCACTCAGATTCAAACACGGAAAGCAATAGAAAAACACACTTCGAAGCCAATAGGTCTAAAATTACCACTCTAGTTTCAACTGATTCAGGGCGTTGAGCTGGGAAAAAGGTCACCCTGAACGTAAACATCGACCGTGCCAAATCGGTGTTATGAAAATCGGAAGGGATGGTAGCGATAGGCTTTGTCCAAAGGTCAGGCTCGTGTACGACACCGGCCTTTCAAATTAAAATAAATAGCGTAAAACAACGTTCAATTGTTGACGCGACAAAAATTAAATAATTAAAAAAATTAAAAAACACAAATAATTGATTTAAATTGAAATACAAATTTTTCAACTCCATACATGCCAACTCCAGTCGGCGTATGCCATATATGGGGACAGGACCATAAGAGGGAACACAGATCAGAGAAAGAACTTTGCAGTGCCTTTACAGTTTGATCTTTTTTCAAATCGCAAAAAGTGGCAAAATGACTATAAAGGGTTATTTTGGTCACTACAAATGACTAAATAAAAATCATTATTTAAAAAAATAAAAAACACGACTGCTAAAACATTAAATACAAAAAAAAATATACACAAAAATTATATATTTCATAATTAAAAGAAATTAAAATCTGAAATACAATTGATTTAAAAATATGAAAACAAGGTATTAGAATAAATGCTGAAGAATATTTTCCGAGTATCTAGTTAATAAATTATGAATTTACATGTTAAGTTTCTACAATAAATGCAGTCGAGGACTGTTTAGTGCAGATATTGAGATGCAGCCCCCTACTACATTTATTTTATGAACTTAACATGTAAATTCTTAATTTATTAACTAAATACTGAAAATATTCTTCAGCATTTATTCTAATACCTTTTCATCTTTTTAAATCAATTGTATTTCAGATTTTAATTTCTTTTAATTATGAAATATATAATTTTTGTGTATATTTTTTTGTATTTTGTGTTTTAGCAGTCATGCTTTTTATTTTCTGTAAAACTGGCTGAATGGCTGAATTTCCCTATCACAATTCTTTACGGAGAAAGATAATACAATTGTCAATCAATCAAATTGTTCGTAAACATTACAGTTACCGGTTAAATGGGCGGGAAAGTTGGGCATCAGAGCGCTGTAGCTGACCGGTGGCCAGGCAATTAATTAAGAATTAGGCTACTGCGAAGTCTATTGTTCTTTGCATTACAAATTACCACCTAACGTTACTCCACAAATTTGTTTGCGCAATCAAATCATTGTAAAAGTGTGTAATCAAGATTACAATGCCGACGAAAGCGGTTTATTTTGAAGGTTGCTTGTACAAAAAACTGTCTTTCATAAGTACTTTTTTTGTATTTTAAGACGAAAAGCACATTGAGGCTATTACTTCCTAAACAGAATTGGTATAAAAAAATAGGGAAAATAAAACTTAACTATACTTACAAACTAAATAACATTTCTAAAAAGAAAAAAAAGTGTATAAACAACATAACAAGTCCGAAAAATTTGTTGTTATTTTAAAGCGAAAAGCACATCGAGGCTATTATCGCCGTCCTAAATTTAAGTGTGAGTGTAAAGTGTTAAAGTCCTAAGTGTAGTGTTGTAAGTGTAAGTGTGTGTTAGACTCGGGTACCGCGAGGGACATCTAAATCCTCTCAATAGGTGCAGCTAGTCTGCAACCCCCTGTGGAGCTGTCCGAAAAAAGGAACTCATAAAACTATTTAACAAGAATAAATATCTAAAACAAAATAAAATAAAGAAGGGCTGTAAAGTGGCTCTACACAAAATACAGAAACGAAATAAATACTATTAATGAAGAAAAAACGAATAAATGAGAACACTTAACAAAAAACCAAAATGGTAAATTTGCTCATATACGAGTATATGCAGACGTCTTAGATACATTAAAACCCGACCTATGACCGATGCATCGTCCCCCAAGATCACCTGCATAGAAACCCCCAATCCATATAATTCACGCATTCTTCTCAAATCATCACAGTCTAAAACAGGGGTTTCCTAACTTTCCAGCCTTAGGGCCATACTGATTACTCCAGTAAGTTCCGAGGGCCAAAACCATATTATCATTGTTGCCGGTGGTAAAAAGTGAAATAGTCCACTGATGAAAAAAAAAGTAGGAAAAGTACGCAACGTTTAAAAAAGGCTGCAAATCAGCAACACTGCATATTATTAATTTTCCTGTCATTATCTGTAATTTCTAGATTAGTCGTAGAGTAAGAGCCAGGAGGAGTAACGTGACACGACATCTGGTGGACACAAGCGGAAATAGGTAGTACCTTCTATCGCTAACAGATGGCGCTAATAGCACGTACAGAATAATCTCGTTGGTTCGAGAAAGTTCTGGTGTCTTCCACTCACTTCTAGATGGCAGTAATTGGAATATATAAGAAGGCTAGTGGCGCAACCACAAGTCAGTTCCTATGACACTGTTGTGAAATAAAATAGTACGTACCTCCTTAAAACGTGTTTGTGCGTGTTTAAGTTTAAGACATCTTTGTAACAGTATTTTGATTTGAATTGTTGCTTTTGTGTGTGATTTAGTAGTATGGAAAAGAAGCGAAAAATTGATAGTGAATGCAGAAAATTCAAAAATCAGTGGAACATTCAGTATTTCGTAATTGAGTCCAGTAACAAGGCGCTATGTTTGATTTGCAATGAAAGCATAGCCGTTCTCAAAGAATATAACATTAAACGTCATTATGAAACAAAACATTTTCAAAATTACTCAAAATATACAGGAAGTTTGCGGACAGAAAAATTCGAAGCTATGAAGTGCGGATTGAAATCGCAGCAATCTTCATTTACAAAACTCAAAACTGAACAAGAGACTGCAACTCGTGCCAGCTTTCGTGTGGCTCTTGAAATTGCAAAACGTGGAAAACCATTCACCGATGGAGAAATGATCAAAGAATGCATAATTGCAGTAGCCGAAGAAATGTGCCCTGAAAAGGTAAATTTATTAAAAACTGTCAGTATGTCAGGTTTTCTTTGGCCTTGGATGAGTCAACGGATGTGTCAGATACTGCTCAGGTGTTGATTTATATTCGAGGAGTAGATAAAAGCTATGAAGTGCATGAAGAACTCCTTGATATGTATAGTATTCATGGCACAACTACTGGTACAGATATTTTTAAAGGCGTTGAAATGGCCATTAATCAAAAGAACCTTCGATGGAAAAACTTGAAATGTATTACAACTGATGGAGGCAAAAACATGAGTGGGAAAGATAAAGGAGTAGTCGCTCTTGTGTCAAAGGCTGTAGAAAATGGCGGTGGTTCAAAACCATTAGTCTTACATTGTATCATTCATCAACAGTCTTTGTGCGGAAAATGTTTGGATATGTCTGAAGTTCTGAAACCAGTCATATCAACTGTTAATTTTATCAGATCTTTTGGGCTGAATCACCGACAATTCCGACAATTTATTGAAGAGATTGGAGAAAATGACTTACCTTATCATACTGCTGTACGTTGGCTTAGTTGTGGGAAAGTCCTTCAGCGCTTTTTTGAACTTCGAGCAGTGATCGAAATTTTTTTGAATGAAAAGCATCGCCCTCTTACTGAATTACAAAACAACGCATGGCTGTGGAAGTTAGCATTCTATGTTGATTTGACAAAACATGTGAACGAACTGAATTTGAGATTGCAAGGAGAAAACCAGCATCTTCCTGAATTATACACTAATATCAAATCATTCCGGAAGAAATTGATACTATTTTAATCACAACTACGAAGTAAATGTTTTTCACATTTTAAAACATGTGAAATATTCAGCCACACCACTGAGACTGAGTTTCCCATCGATTTTGCAATCGAAACTTTGAGTGCTTTGAAAATAAATTTTGATACTCGTTTCTCGGACTTTGATGCCATTGCGAATCAAATTAAGATTTTTCAGAATCCTTTTGATACTGACATTGAAACCCTAGCCCCGGAACTTCAAATGGAAATGATTGATCTACAGTGCAGTGATATAATTAAGAATAAATATCAAAACTCATCTTTGTTGGAATTTTATAAGAGTCTTCCACTGACACAATTTGATAATTTGCATAAATTTGCTCGTGGGCTGTTTTCTGTTTTTGGTACTACTTATTTGTGTGAGAAGACCTTCTCCAAAATGAAGTACACAAAAAATGTTTACAGATCTAAATTAACTGATGAGCATCTTAAATCTCTTTTGATAATTGGTACAAGTAAAATTAGTCCACAACTACAAACTATTGTCAGTGGAAAATCTCAATTACATAAATCTCATTAGTATTTCATATGTCATTATGCTTGTTATAAGTTATGTTTTATTTAAAATGTATAAAATGTTAGTTGGATTCATTTCAATAATTTGTTAGTTATTATATACTGAAGTTAAATTTTCTGCATATTGTACATGTCTTTACTTAAATTACAATTCTGTGTTTCTTTATCCAACTTATCACAAAAATAAATAAAAATAAGCCTACAAGAATGTTATGAGTAGTTAGCCCATGACCATATCAATGTAGATGTCATATTAATAATTATTCAACATAAAATTAGAATACTTCAGTAAACTAAATTTAATTTGCTATAAAAAATATGTTCTCTAAAAGGAGTTTTCAAGTATGCTAGTTCTCCGCGGGCCGGATGTGGCCCTCGGGCCGTAGTTTGGAGACCCCTGGTCTAAAAGAATATGCTTGACTGTGATGGTATTTCCACAAAACTGACATGTAGGTGGTTCCTCACGTCCCATTAGAAAACCATGCGTGAGCAATGCAGAGACGGGTAATTACTACTTCTTCACTATGACTTCCACGTATTGACGACTCCCAAGTACGATAAGTATTTTTAATGACCCTCAGTTTGTTATTGTTCACTACTGCCAACTCATTCTCCCAATCCAAGGAACAATACGCTTTGCCTGGCTTACGAAATGGACAAATATAACAGAGTTTTTTTGGCGCCGCAGAGTAGCTTCTTTCGTCGCAGTGTTACCAACTATTGCACACTAAATAAATATGCTACTGCATACCGTAATGCAAGTAGAGAAAAGTTTTGATGTTTTTTCACGTTAATTTTAAGAGTTTTTCAGTTTGGTTTGATGTTTTTTAAAAATAATAGTTCCATTTTAACACATACTAGTCTTAATCTTTCTTAATCATATTATATTTCTGAAAGTTTGTGTGTTTGTTCAAACACGCTTTAACCACTGGACCAATTGAGATGAAATTTGGTACGAAAATGGTTTAGGTATCTGAGATAACCATAGGAACCAGAGTGCAGATTACGATACGTTAAAAATTACTATAATTGTAAGTATTTTCTCTTTGTGAAAGTCTGGTTTGCTTTATTGTTTGTAGTTTTGTTATTTTAAGTTTCATTAGATCAAATAATCACAATCTGATGTTTCTCATTCCTCAATCTGCGTAGGGATTTTTTTACATTTAATATTGAAAATTCAACACAAAGTAACAAATTAGAGTCAGTTCTAACAAATATTTTAATTAAAATAATTGAAAATGTAACATTAAAAGCAATAATTTTGCAATAAATAAAACACGGATTAAGATTCTTAAAATGGGATTAGATCTATGTCCATCACAGGTACCTAAATCTCAGGTCCAGTAAACAGTAATTAAACATAACTACAGTTAACACATGCCACAAAACTAAATACCCTACTACATAATTATGTTGGGCTGGGTAAGTAGTATAATAATGTTTTTAAAAACGGGAATAGACCTATGTTAATCTCAGATACCTAAACCATTTTTGTACCAAATTTCATCTCAATTGGTTCAGTGGTTAAAGCGTCTTGAATAACAAACAAACACACAAACTTTCAGAAATATAATATGATTAAAATATTTAATCGAAATGAATCTATTCTGACTTTGAAATTCGACTATGAATTTTATTAACTACATTAAAATTGCAGGCAAAGCCGCAACGGATAACAGCCAGTTTACTATAATTTTTTCCTTTGCATTAGTCCGTTATTTTCGATAGTCCGGCAATAGCGATGACCGATACACGCCGGATTAGAGAGAATCTACTGTAAGGGTCTAGACCTGAGGGTCTGACCGAGGTGTTGGTCATTTATTTTTTTGTTTTTATTTTTTTTAAGGCGAAAAGCACATCGAGGCTATTATCGCCACCATAAATGTAAGTGTCAGTGTAAAGTGTTAAAGTCGTAAGTGTAGTGTTGTAAGTGTAAGTGTGTGTTTAGACTCGGGAACTGCGAGGAACGTCTAAATCTTCTAAATTGGTGTAGCTAATGTGCACCCCTGCGGAGGTACAATCATCAGTGACAGTGATAGGATTATGTGTTACAATCTATCTAATCTAATCTAATCTTATCTTATCTTATTCATATTATATTTCTGAAAGTTTGTGTGTTTGTTTGTTTGTTATTCAATCACGCTTTAACTACTGGACCAATTGAGATGAAATTTGGTACGTATATGGTTTAATATCAGAGATACATATAGGCCTATTCCCGTTTCACAAAACGTCATTATACTACTTACCCAGCATAAAATAATTATCAGTTTTTAGTTTTGTAACATCTGTTAACTATAGTTAGGTTTAATTACTGTTTACTGAACATGAGATTTAGGCACCTGAGATGGACATAGATCTAATCCAATTTTACAAATCTTAATCTATGTTTTATTTATTGCAAAATTATTGTTTTTAATGTTACATTTTCATCTAATAATCACAATCTGGTATTTTTCATTTAAGACTATTCAATGTTTTTAAAGCAGAGTGCAGAAAATATATATTATATACAATTTCATTAGGATACTTTAATTGTAAGGTAGTATATGTATTTGTGTAATTACATTAAGATATGAAAAAATGGTAAATATGCATTGCAGCATCTATTGGAGTTTTCGATATTTTTCTTACTAAAATGCTTTATTATGTGCCCAAAAGCAAGAATCCAAAATATGAAAGCAGGAGAAGTACGATAAAAATCGAAAATAAAAGTGACCAACATAACCTCAAAATTGCCATCGGCGAAAATCGGTACCGTGTTGTACTGATTTTAGACGTATTTTTATTGTTTTATTGATCTACAGATTAGTAAAACAATAAAAATACGTCTAACACGGGTTTGGGTGATAGGAAACCCATTTTTTAAAAGAATAGTGCATAACCTAAGTGACACGGTTGTTAGGCCTAACAGGGTGATGGGTGAAAAAACCTTTATATTTTTTTAAAGATTATTTGGCTACATATCCTAACTGTCACGGTTGTTAGGCCAAACACGGTGATGCGTAAAAAAAACCTTTATATTTTTTTTAAAGAATACTGCAATCCTAACAGACACGGTTGTTAGGCCTATCACATTGATGTGTGAAAAAACCTTTAAATTTTTTAAAAGAATACTAAGTATATTAACTGACACGGTTATTAGGCCTAACACAGTGATGTGTGAAAAAAGCCTTTATTTTTTTAAAGAGTTTCCAAACCTTAACTGACACGGTTGTCAGGCCTAACATAGTGATGCGTGAAAAATCTTTATATTTTTTTTTAGAATACTCCATAAGCTAACTAACATAGTTGTTAGGCCTAACACGGTGAAGCATTAAATAAACCTTTATTTATTTTTTTAAAAAAAGTACTCTTATCCTAACTGACACGGTTGTTGGGTTAAACGGTGATACAGGATAAAAACTTAATTTTTTTTAAAGAGTACTCCAAAACTTAACTAACACGGTTGTTGGTCCTAACACGGTAATGCATGATCTTTCATGTATATTATGATTGCGGGCAAAGCCGTGACGAGTAACAGCTAATCATATTATATTTCTGAAAGTTTGTTTTTGTTTATTTGTTTGTTATTCAAATACACTTTAACTACTGGACCAAATGAGATTACATTTGGTGTGAACACGTTTTAGGTATCTGAGATAAACACAATACTATTCCAGTTTAATTGTATAATAATGACTTTTTAATAATACTGTATTTTATTAAAATATTACATGACCCTGTTTTAGCTTATCGAGTAACAAAAATTGATATGTCTTTGCCGAAAACCATAAATCATATAATATTGTATATCGCAATACATTAAAATGAAATGACCTATTCCGATTTTGAAAATTGACTATAAATTTTATTGCTTACATTATAATTGCAGGCAAAGACGCAACGGGTAACAGGTAGTTCATATTATATTTCTGAAAGTTGGTGGGTTTGTTTGTATGTTTGTTTGTTATTCAATCACGCTTTAACCACTGGACCAATTGAGATAAAATTTGGTATGATAATGGTTTAAGTATCAGAGATGCACATAGGCCTATTCTCGTTTTACAAAACGTCATTATACTACTTACCCAGCCCAAAATAATTATCAGTTTTTAGTTTCGTGGCATGTGTTAATTGTAGTTATTTATTGGACCTTTGATTTAGGTACCTGAGATGAACATAGACTCAATCCTATTTTAAGAATCTTAATCTGTGTTTTATTTATTGCAAAATTATTGCTTTTAATGTAACATTTTCAATATTTTAGTTGAAATTTTTTTCAAAACTGACTTTAATTTGTTACTTTGTGTTGAATTTTCAATATTAAATGTAAAAAAATCTCTACACAGAGTGCCAATTGTAAGGTAGTATATATATTTGTGTAATTACATTATATGAAAAAATGGTAAATATACAGTGTAGCATAACCTTATTTTTCCATATTTTTGTTACTAAAATGCTTTATTATGTGCCCAAAAGCAAGAATCCAAAATATGAAAGCACGAGAAGTACGATAAAATCGAAAATAAAAGTGACTAACATAACCTCAAAATTGCTACCCGGCGAAAATCAGTAACGTGTTGTAAATCGGTAAAACAATAAAAATACGTCTAACACAGGTTTTGGGTGATAAGAAACCAATTTTTTAAAAGAATACTGCATAAACAAACTGACATGGTTGTTAGGCCTAACAAGGTGATGCGTGAAAAAACCTTTATATTTTTTTAAAAAATAGCCTACTATATATCCTGACACGGTTGTTGCGCCTATCACGATGATACGTGAAAAAACCTTTATATTTTTTTAAAGACTACTACATATCCCAACTGACACGGTTGTTGGGCCTATCACGGTGATGTGTGAAAAAAACCTTTATATTTTTTTTTAGAGTACAACATAACCTAATTGACACGGTTGTTAGGCCTAACACGGTGATGCGTGAAAAACCTTTATATTTTTTTAAAGAATACTACATATCCTAACTGACATGGTTGTTAGGCCTAACACTGTGATGCGTGAAAAAACCTGTATATTGTTTTAAAGAATACTACATAACATAACTGATACGGATGTTGAGCCTATCACGGTGATGTGTGAAAAAAACCTTTATATTTTTAAAGAATACTACATAACCTAATTGACACGGTTGTTAGGCCTAACACGGTGATGTGTGAAAAATATTTATATTTTTTTAAAGAATACTTCATATCCTAACTGACATGGTTGTTGGGCCTAACACTGTGATGCGTAAAAAACCTTTAAAGAATAATACATATCCTAACTGATACGATTGTTAGGCCTATCACGGTGATGTGTGAAAAAAACCTTTACTTTTTAAAGAATACTATATAACCTAATTGACACGACTGTTAGACCTAACACGGTGATGCGTGAAAAACCTTTATATTTTTTTAAAGAATACTACATATCCTAACTGACACGGTTGTTGGGTCTATCACGGTAATGTGTGAAAAAAACCTTTATTTTTTTTAAATAGTACTGAAAACATTAACTGACACGGTAGTTAGGTCTACCATGGTAAAGCGTAAAAAATACTTTTTTTTTTTAAAGAATACTCCATAAGCTAACTAACATGGTTGTTATGCCTAACACGGTGATCCATTAAAAAAACCTTTATTAATTTTTTTTAAATAGTACTTATAACCTAAATGACACGGTTGTTGGGCCTAATAAGGTGATACATGAAAAAAACCGTTATATTTTTTTAAAGAGTAATTTAACTAACACGTTTGTTAGGTCTAACACGGTGATGCGTTAAAAAACCTTTATATTTTTTTAAAGAATACTAGGCTACATATTCTAACTGACACGGTAGTGCGTAAAAAAACCTTTATATTTTTTTAAAGAATACCACATATCCTAACTGACATGGTTGTTGGGCCTATCATGGCGATATGTGAAAAAACCGTTATTTTTTTTAAAGAGTACTTCAAACCGTAACTGACATGGTTGTTAAGTCTAACATGGTGATGCGTGAAAAAAACCGTTATTTTTTTAAAGAGTACTCCAATCCTTAACTGACACGTTTGTTAGGCCATGGTGATGCGTGAAAAATCTTTATATTTTTTTTAAAGAATACTGTATAAGCTAACTAACATGGTTGTTAGGTCTAACGCGGTGATGCGTCAAAAAACCTTTATTTATTTTTTTAAAAAGGAGTACTCCAGAACCTAACTGACACGGTTGTTGGGCCTAATACGGTGATGCAGGAAAAAAATCTTTATTTTTTTAAAAGAGTACTCCATAACTTAACTAACACGGTGGTGCGTTAAAAAACCTTTATTTTAAAAAAGAAATACACCATAACCTAACTGACACGGTTGTTGGTCCTAACACGGTCATGCGTTATCTTTAATGTATATTACGATTGCGTGAAAAGCCGTAACGGGTAACAGGTAATCATATTACATTTCTGAAAGTTTGTTTTTGTTTATTTGTTTGTTATTCAATCACACTTTAATTACTGGACCAATTGAGATTAAATTTGGTATGAACACGGTTTAGGTACCTGAGATAAACACAATACTATTCCAGTTTAATTGAATAATAGTGACTTTTTAATAATACTGTATTTTATTAAAATATGACAGGACCCTGTTTTAGAGTATCGAGTAACAAAAATGTATATTTCTTGGCCGAAAACCATAAATCGTATAATATTGTAAATAGAAATATATTAAAATGAAATGACCTATTTTGATTTTGAAAATCGACTATAAATTTTATTGCCTACATTATAATTGCAGGCAAAGAGGCAACGGGTAACAGCTAGTTTATATTATATTTCTGAAAGTTTGTGTGTTTGTTTGTTTGTTTGTTATTCAATCACGCTTTAACCACTGGACCAATTGAGATGAAATTTGGTACGAATATGGTTTAATTATCAGAGATACACATAGGCCTATTCTCGTTTTACAAAACGTCATTATACTACTTACCCAGGCCAAAATAATTATCAGTTTTTAGTTTTGTGGCATGTGTTAACTGAGTTATTTACTGGACCTGTGATTTAGGTACCTGAGCTGAACATAGATTCAATCCTATTTTAAGAATCTTAATCTATGTTTTATTTATTTCAAAATTATTGCTTTTAATGTAACATTTTCAATATTTTAGTTGAAATTTTTTTCAAAACTGACTTTAATTTGTTACTTTGTGTTGAATTTTCAATATTAAATGTAAAAAAATCCCTACACAGAGTGCCAGGTTTAAAGTAGTATACATATTTGTGTAATTACATTACATGAAAAAATGGTAAATATGCAGTATAGCATATCCTTATTTTTCGATATTTTTGTTACTAAAATGCTTTGTTATGTGCCCAAAAGCAAGAATCCAAAATATGAAAGCACGAGAAGTACGATAAAATCGAAAATAAAAGTGACTAACATAACCTCAAAATTGCTACCCGGCGAAAATCAGTAACGTGTTGTAAATCGGTAAAACAATAAAAATACGTCTAACACAGGTTTTGGGTGATAAGAAACCAATTTTTTAAAAGAATACTGCATAACCAAACTGACAAGGTTGTTAGGCCTAACAAGGTGATGCGTGAAAAAACCTTTATATTTTTTTTAAAAATAGCCTACTATATATCCTGACACGGTTGTTGCGCCTATCACGATGATACGTGAAAAAACCTTTATATTTTTTTAAAGAATACTACATATCCTAACTGACACGGTGGTTAGGCCTAACACGGTGATGCGTGAAAAAAACTTTATATTTTTTTAAAGACTACTACATATCCCAACTGACACGGTTGTTGGGCCTATCACGGTGATGTGTGAAAAAAACCTTTATATTTTTTTTTAGAGTACAACATAACCTAATTGACACGGTTGTTAGGCCTAACACGGTGATGTGTGAAAAATCTTTATATTTTTTTAAAAGAATACTCCATAAGCTAACTAACATGGTTGTTACGCATAACACGGTGATCCATTAAAAAAAACCTTTATTAATTTTTTTTTAATTAGTACTTATAACCTAACTGACACGGTTGTTGGGCCTAATAAGGTGATGCATGTAAAAACCGTTATATTTTTTTTAAAGAGTACTCCATAACTTAACTAACACGGTTGTTAGGCCTAACACAGTAATGCGTCAAAAAACTTCTATATTTTTTTTAAGAATACTACATATCCTGACACGGTTGTTGGGCCTATCACGATGATGTGTGAAAAAACCTTTATATTTTTTTAAAGAATTCTAGATATCCTAACTGACACGGTTGTTAGGCCTAACACGGTGATGCGTGAGAAAACCTTTATATTTTTTTAAACCTTTATATTTTTTAAAGAATACTAGACTACAAATCCTAACTGACACGGTGGTGCGTAAAAAAACCTTTATATATTTTTAAAGAATACCACATATCCTAACTGACATGAATGTTGGGCCTATCATGGTGATGCGTGAAAAAAACCGTTATTTTTTTTAAAGAGTACTCCAAACCTTAACTGACACGTTAGTTAGGCCTAACATGGTGATGCGTGAAAAATCTTTATATTTTTTTAAAAGAATTTTTCATAAGTTAACTAACATGGTTGTTAGGCCTAACGCGGTGATGCATTAAAAAAACTTTATTTATTTTTTAAAAAGAGTAATCCAGAACCTAACTGACACGGTTGTTGGGTCTAATACGGTGATGCAGGAAAAAAGCCTTAATTTTTTTTAAAGAGTACTCCATAACTTAACTAACACGGTGATGCGTTAAAAAACCTTTATTTTAAAAAAGAAATTCACCATAACCTAACTGACACGGTTGTTGGTCCTAACACGGTCATGCGTGATCTTTAATGTATATTACGATTGCGGGAAAAGCCGTGATGGGTAACAGCTAATCATATATTTCTGAAAGTTTGTTTTTGTTTATTTGTTTGTTATTCAATCACACTTTAATTACTGGACCAATTGAGATTAAATTTGGTATGAACACGGTTTAGGTACCTGAGATAAACACAATATTATTCCAGTTTAATTGAATAATAGTGACTTTTTAATAATACTATATTTTATTAAAATATGACAGGACCCTGTTTTAGAGTATCGAGTAGCAAAAATGTATATTTCTTGGCCGAAAACCATAAATCGTATAATATTGTAAATAGAAATATATTAAAATGAAATGACCTATTTTGATTTTGAAAATCGACTATAAATTTTATTGCCTACATTATAATTGCAGGCAAAGCCGCAACGGGTAACAGCTAGTCATATTATATTTCTGAAAGTTTGTTTTTGTTTATTTGTTTGTTATTCAATCACACTTTAACTACTGGACCAAATGAGATTAAATTTGGTGTGAACACGTTTTAGGTATCTAAGATAAACACAATACTATTCCAGTTTAATTGTATAATAGTGACTTTTTAATAATACTGTATATTATTAAAATATGACAGGACCCTGTTTTAGCGTATCGAGTAGCAAAAAGTTATA
Organism: Callitettix versicolor; assembly: GCA_022606455.1. Lineage (NCBI taxonomy): Eukaryota > Metazoa > Arthropoda > Insecta > Hemiptera > Cercopidae > Callitettix > Callitettix versicolor. Next base: position 26,168,714 of record CM040187.1, read on the forward strand.
TTTCGTATAATAACCATAAATCGTATAATATTGTACATTCAAATATATTAAAATGAAATGACCTATTCTAATTTTGAAAATCGACTATAAATTTTATTGCCTACATTATAATTGCAGGCAAAGCCGCAACGGGTAACAGCTAGTCATATTATATTTCTGAAAGTTTGTTTTTGTTTATTTGTTTGTTATTCAATCACACTTTAACTACTGGACCAAATGAGATTAAATTTGGTGTGAACACGTTTTAGGTATCTGAGATAAACACAATACTATTCCAGTTTAATTGTATAATAGTGACTTTTTAATAATACTATATATTATTAAAATATGACAGGACCCCGTTTTAGCGTATCGAGTAGCAAAAAGTTATATTTCGTATAATAACCATAAATCGTATAATATTGTATATTCAAATATATTAAAATGAAATGACCAATTCTAATTTTGAAAATCGACTATAAATTTTATTGCCTACATTATAATTGCAGGCAAAGCCGCAACGGGTAACAGCTAGTCTATAATAAGTGTCAAGTTTTGACAATACTTTAAAAAAGATCAGAATAAGTGTACTTCTCATGATACCGGGTATTACCGTGATAGTAGCTGTAACAACTTTATACCGTTCACCAAATTTGTGTGACGGAGAGCGTGTACTTAATCATTTCTACTGGTTTCGGTGTGTACCCCCACTTCAAGTAGTTACTGACATTTTCAGTTAATGGACAGTCACTTCTAAAAAAAATAACGTCTTACTAATGACTAATTATATCTGCGAAGGTCAGTACAGTTAGGCTGTGCAAAACACTGTACTTCTTACGTCAGTTCAGTTCATTTATAAGGTTGGTAGTATGTGTTAGAGAGTTGTCAGTAATCTACATTGGGTGTAGGTATTGGTTTAGAGTTAAAAGATTAGGTGAGTACTGTTTTCATTTATTCAATACATACATTTTACTAGCATATTATTTAATATAGTAGATACGCGTGTTATGTGTGGTTTGAGCAACTGTTTGCAGACGATGGGAGACAGTGCCTCGGCCGTTGACCGGATCCTAGACTTCCTTCATCGTCTGAATTGTTTTAAATAAAATTTTATTTATATATTTGTTATTGTTATAGTGTATGTGTTTGTGTATATATATGTATGTATGTATGTATGTGTGTGTGTGTGTGTGTGTGTGTGTGTGTGTGTGTGTGTGTGTGTGTGTGTGTGTGTGTGTGTGTGTGTGTGTGTATGCTCTTTATAGTCCTGTAATAATTTTTTTGTGTGGTTTTTTTTTACAATTTGATTTTGTTATTATTGTAGGGCCAATTTACAGCCAATTTTATATAGTTTGTTACGATTTTAAGATATATAATAATGTTAACTAACTTCAGGTAAATATTTAGTGCTGTTATTATATTTTGTTGGTTTTGTTATACTTTTCAGGTATATTATACTGTTTTATAACTACTAACTTTTTTGTAACTATTCATATTTGTATTTATTTGTTGTTTGCTTATTTAAATTTTTTTTACAATAATTTTATTTATTTTTTTTTATTTGTGATGTTTTATTGTAAATATTTTAATTTCACATCACGGCGAAGATAGCCTTTAAGCCTTTATGGTTTTTCGCCGGTGAAAAAAATCAATAACGTAATATAATATAGCGTCACTCAATCGCACGTTTATCAAAACTATTGGGTATTGAATATCTTAAGTTTGAGTTTTCCAACTGGCGAACTGCGAAAGTTTAAAAAGAAAATTGTTTTTTTTAAGTTGTGAAAAATAAGTCACAGTTTGTTAAAATATTAGAGATTTTAGTTGTGATTTTACGCTAACAATTTTAACTGTTACTTTAAGTGTGATTTACGGTAAGCGTGACTTATGGACTGATTGCTAACTAACCGTGATATCTGTTACCGTTACGCCGTTGCAACTGTGCTGCACTCTACTGGCAAAATATTTAATTTAAATTGCAATAACAGATATACGTTTAGTTTTTTGTACCCTGCATTATCTAAATAGGAAATCAGAAATTGGAAAACATTTAAATTTAGGAATGAAAATAGATAATTTGTTGGTCCGTTCGAACATTTAAAAGAAACTGAATTAAAAGATGAGGTACAACAAAAATAAATAATATAATACTTTATATATATATGTGTGATTTATTTTACATTACTATTATTATTATGTGGAAGTGTACATATTTATTTTTTTTAGACATTATACGGCTTTCTAGTTTATAAAATCTGATTTTACTTGTTACACATACTCAATAACCAATCATATACGAGAATGAAGAGAGAAAAATTACGCATGCGCAGTTACGGTGAAATTTTTATATATCAGAAGCATTAGTGTACTCACGCCAATCACGAATAAGGAATATCACCGTTAGTTAGGAAGTGCAGTAGCCAGTCTTAGTGTTACTTTTCTGTAACAGTTACTAAGTAGCAGTTCTATGATTTGCTTAATATCCATATCAAAACAAAACAAATTGGTTGTTATAGTTAAAACCGGTCAAGAAACTGTTGAAAAATGAAAATTTAACTTTATTTCTGAACATTGGTTTAATAAAGTTTTATCATATTAAGCTTCAAACTCAAATATGGACGGTTTATGAAGATATGAATACAAAAATTACGATCAGGGTTTAAATAGAAAAAATCAAAAACAAACCATGACGTTTCCTCATACCTCGGGCATATTTCTTAACTGTAAAACAATCACATTTGATCAAACTCGCCTTAATGACTTTAGCCACTAAAAGTATGGATCGCTAAATTCTCAGATAATAACGGCGTGAATCTGTGTGTGTGTGTGTGTGTGTGTGTGTGTGTGTGTGTGTGTGTGTGTGTGTGTGTGTGTGTGTGTGTGTGTGTGTGTGTGTGTGTGTGTGTGTGTGTGTGTGTGTGAGAGAGAGAGAGAGAGAGAATATTTTTTATCGAATATTCAAAAAAAAAGATCTAGAGACCATGATCGGCGCTCATTTCAAGTCCCTAGGTCTAGACCTTTCTATAATTGCACTCAAATAGCTCAATAAATACCCGACTAATATAGTGAATACACACTACTGTATCTGTGTGTGTATGTATCCTATACTGTTTCAGTTACACACTCGGGCGGTGCCTTGCAAAGTAAGCTTTGTGCTAAAACACAATGCTGTTTACCATATTTTTGGGTATTTTTGGCGCCCTGTTGTACGTGTTTCTAAAGAAGTGGAAGCATTTAAAATACAACTATCCTCCAGGTAAGAGAAAAACTTTATCACTGCATACTAATTATTATTAAACTGATTATTAGTTTTATTTAGCACTTTACAATGCATTTTCATTGCAGCTGTATAAAGTCCCCGCAGGAGGGTGCAGACTAGCTGCACCTGTTGAGAGGATTTAAACGTCCCTCGCGGTAGCCTAGTCTAACACACACTTACACTTACGACTTTAACACTTTGCATTCACACTTACATTTAGGGAGGCGATAATAGCCTCAGTGCTTTTCGGCTTAAAATAACAAAAAAAGAAGTATAAAGTGAATCTTTAAGTAGTTTTAAGGTTAGGTCAGGTTATGTTTATTCGTTGATTTGCTTGCAGATATCTACTACATCAAATACCATTCCATGCTGTCTGCTAACAGGTCTTCCGGCATGGCCTACAGTGGGAAGTATGATTATGTTAGGTTATGTTTATTCGTTGTTTTGCTTGCCGATATCTTCTACCTCGAATGACTGTCTGCTAACAGGTCTTCCGACATGACCTATAGTGGGAAGTTTGATTAGGTTAGGTTAGGTTATGTTTATTTGCCGATTTGCTTCTCGATATCTACTACTCCGTATACAATTCTATAACTGTCTGCTAACAGGTCTTCCGGCATGGCCTACAGTGGGAAGTATGATTAGGTTAGGTTATGTTTATTCGTTGTTTTGTTTGCCGATATCTTCTACCTCGAATGACTGTCTGCTAACAGGTCTTCCAACATGACCTATAGTGGGAAGTTTGATTAGGTTAGGTTAGGTTATGTTTATTTGCCGATTTGCTTCTCGATATCTACTACTCCGTATACAATTCTATAACTGTCTGCTAACAGGTCTTCCGGCATGGCCTATAGTGGGAAGTTTGCCGTACATGAAGTTCAAACACCTCCACCTCGGCGTAGAAGAATGGGCCAAAACGTACGGTGATGTGTTCGCCGCCAGATTAGGTATGAATCCTGTGCTGTTTATTACCGGAGGTGATAACGTGATGGCAGCGCTGCGCAAGGAAGAGTTCCAAGGTCGTCCTGACGATGCAAATGTACGCGATCAATATCCTGATAAGACAAACAGGGATTTGGGTAAGTCTTTTCTTAGTTTTCAAATCGGCTAGCAGCCAAAATCCTTAATTATTGCACCCTCTTTTAGTCGTCTCAAAAATTCAGCGTTGTCTCAAAATTCTATACGCCATTTATAAACCTTACTGATTTTTAAATCAGTAAATTCTATTGTTATGTTTAAAACCTCCCTGAAAATTTTAATTTAATTTAAAATTATTTTAGTTAATCCCTCATACATCATATTATGTTCTTATTGTTCTCATCATCATACTTCGTTTATTCGAAGCTGTACTAATTGTTATTCAGGGGGAATTTTTTCTGTACTTTATGCCAGTTAGACTAATGAAGACGAATGATCAGCGTTGACGGTAAGGGAAAAAGCAACGGGAGTAGGCCTAACTGCAGCTAGAACTAAGAAACTTACGGTGCGCAGCTCAGAGACGCAGCAGACTGACTGGTGCGTTTATTACATCGACCACCGAGTCCCCTCAGGAAGGAAAACTCATGATCCAAATATGTTTGAACTTTACTTTCCAGAGCGAGAACTTTTCGGATTTTTGTTTCTTCATGAAGATCTTGGATATGTTCACACACGTAAATGTATATTCGTCCGGACTTTCAAGGTATTCTTTCCATATTATTACAACCTGACCATGAATATGGTCAGGAATATGACCATGAATATGTAAGAGTGGAACAGAAGATTTAGAGAGGCTAAATATGTTGTTCATAATAATAATAATAAGAAAGTGAAGAATTAGAAGAAGAAGGAGGAGAAAGAGAAGAAGAAGTGAAAGAAGAAAAAGAGGAGAAGGAGAAGAAGAAGGAAAAAGAAGAAAAAGAGGAGAAGGAGAAAAAGAAGAAGAGGAGGAAGAGGAATCAGTAAAATTGATTTTAAGACAATACGAAAGTTCTCGCCAACAAGTTTCAAATAATTGTTGACACTTTACATTAATTAGACTATGTACAAAAGCGTCAAAGAAAGCTCTTAAGAAAGCAAACAAAAACCGGAACCAATTCTGACTTTGGTGAAAATTCATTATTGTTTTTATCGTTTAAATTTATTTGATTTATGAAACTTTCTACGTAACACTTTAATTTCACCAAAATATAATTTTCCGATTTTTTGTATTTGGTTTATATTTCTAAAACTAAATATTTTGAAAGGTTCTTTGGTCATGAAATTGCTTGAAAATTAAGCATTCTTAAAAATTAAAAAAAATACTTCCAAGATATATGCAAACTCTTTTTCTTGAAAATCGGATTCTTTAAACGTAAAAACTACTCTTTATATAATTCGTTTAACGAGAAACAAAACTGATCTGTGTTTTATCCGAAAACTAACCTGCAGTACGCTATTATTTCCTTATTCAGTTAACTAATAAGATTTTTGGTGTGTTTATGCTTCAGGTATATTTTTCAGCGAAGGCCACCACTGGGCTGATGTCAGGAAGTTCACCATACGACAGCTGCGGTCTTTTGGTACCTCGCAGTTAGAAGAGTTTATAACCAAAGAAATCAGCACGCTCAACGATTCCATTAAGGACGGATCTGTGATTGAGGTAGGACGCGAATTATCTCACTTCACTACCCTAAACGACCTAATTTTTACGTCTATACTTTATGCCAGTTAGATTAGATTGGGATTCAAACTAGAGGAAGGGATAATACACCAGGCACTGCGATCAACAAACCTGAGTACTAGTTTAGCAGATTGATGCCCTTAGTAAGTTCTAACAATTTGCTGACTAGCTCATTCTGCTAAAGATCCTTAGGGTCCTGGAAACCAAAAACCCCTAGCCTCCTACCAGCAAGAGCTTCACAATCAAGGATTATGTGTCCTGCAGACTCCTCTTTCCTGAATTATCTCACTTCGCTAGCTTACATAAATAGAGAGTACTGTGAATATATTGAAATTTTCATAGTAGCCGTTTTCACGATCATAGAAAGTTAATGCGCAGACATTTTGTTCCAGGTGACAGGACTGTTTGCCCTTTCGGCGGTAAACGTAATCTGGCTAATCATCGCCAACAAAACATTCCAACCCGAGGACGAAAGGATTCGAGTTTTCATTGCTGAAAACAAGTCTTCTTTCCGTTCTGGCAGCCTGGCTGGGAACCTGTCGGAAATCCATCCTGTTTTTCGGTACATCGACGAAGGGCACAGAAACAGAATAATGCACATCAAAAAGACTCAACGTTTAATCAAGGCAAGTTATAACCGCTCAAGTAAATCGGTTGGTAGAATGGTTACCACTCTGGTTTAAAAAGCATTTCATATACAAAGAGGTAGATCGAAAAATTGCCAAAGAATCTAGAAGAACTTTGATTAAAAACTGAGTTTTAGGTTATCTTAGAAATAACTAAAGAATTTGGTTTGCCTAGAACAACTGTACTGTACCTAGTAAAAGCTTTTTTAAGACATGGAAACTCCTTTGTCACAAAACGAAATGAAACCAATACATGCCTAAACAGTCAGTTTACTTTACCCTGATGTACGTTTCGGTATCCAAGCTACCATCTTCAGAGAAATACGAAACAGAAATAACTCTTGGTTACGTCACTTACTTCGGTTTGGTATCGCTATAAATATAGCAGGCAAGTCATTGAAATGTACATCACGATAAAGTAAGCTGACTGGCTCGATATTTATTCTGTTCATAACACTTAAAATTTTTTTTGCGAAGTTCCCTTTTAGCACTTGTACATTACACGACAGTACTCCTTGCATATTTGTATTGGATAAAAACTTAAACACATTGGAAAAAATATACTTGCAATAGGCCTGTTTCGATCTTTAACTCTGCCCAAGCAAAGTATATAATTACCAATTTAAAAAAAAATAAATGCATAATAAATAATAATTATCACTTTAGTTGTTTTTATTCCCAAATATAAATACTTTAATTAGTTAAACAAATACAATTAATAATGATTTATTCCATATATTTATATTCGTATTAAACGACAACAATAAAAATAACTTTAGTTGAATCAATATTCCGAAGCAACAGCTGTCATTCGAAATCAGCTGTTCGTCCCCGGTATCAACATAGTTACGGTGTTTTCTCCAGCCCTAGACTGTTTATGGTCTACAACTTAGAGAGGATTCGAAGTGGTAACTCCCCCACTTCTAATTATAGCTCGGTAGTCGATTTGGCTCATACACCGGTCAGTCTGCTTATTTGAACTTCACACATCCAGGTCGTGAACTCGAGACGCAGTTACTGCCGTTGTTTACCTTCATTGTTAAAGCTGAGATATAGTCCTCATTAGTGTAACTGGCAAACAGTATGTATGTTGAGAAACCACCTTCTAATTTGTGATTCCCCAGATCATTATTGAAATGCTTGCAGAGGTTCTGCTCATATTATCTTTCAATTTACCCTCCTTTTCTTCTTCACAGTTATCACGGAGGCTGTGATACATTTGGTAAGTTTTTTGTTTCTTATTCATACCGTTCCAATGAAAAGATAGTAAATGAACGTCCCCAATACAGAACCCCTCTATTGATAATGCTAAGGTACGCTGTGAATTCGCCAGGTATCGCTGGGCTCCATTTGATACACCAATAAGTTGCTTCATTGCATCAGCACGGGTAGCTTTAAATTTTAAACTTAGCCAAGCTGTGTAGAGTAGTGAATGTCATGAGTAGATGAATGACAGTGTGAGCTAGAAGTACATGCTGCTCAGCTGACTCCGCCGGTACTTTATTTACGGAATTTACCGGTTTGGCCAAAGAATTTAGTCAGCATGAAAGTGCACAGACTACTCATGTTAAATAATATCACATAAAACTTTCCCAACAAAAGGATCGCAAAATCGAAATGCATACTGGAATCTCCAAGTCAGATATACAACTTATTTTGTACAGATAATCCATGATTAGTTTTATAGAAAACATCTTCAAAATGAAAACATATTTAACTGCTATTACTCGAACAAACCCAAATATTCTAGTTAGAAAATTGCCACTAAATTCCTATTATATCAGTACTAATAAATTAGTAACATAATATAGACTGAACAATTAGTAAATATCACTTACTAAAGGTAGTATCTTATGGACAGGAACTTATTGAAGAACACAGAGAAATATTGGACCCGAACCATCCATTCGACCTCATAGACCATTATCTGGTAGAAATGGAAAACAACAAAGGATCAACGTTTTCAGGTAATTTGAAAAAATATACAGTTTATTTTTATGGAATGATCAGTGTTGAGAACAATTGGGCTGTTAAAAAGATTTTTACCTTAATTTGTACAGTCACGGGTGGTTGTTTGAACAAAGTAATTTAGTAGGGAATTTCCACTAGAAAAATGAGCTATTGAAGAGTCATCGTGGTAAGATCCAACCCGGAACCTTGAAATGAGCTCCGATCCTGACCTCTAGATCATTTTTTGCTGGAGTCGTTAAAATTGACATACGTGAGTATGAAAGGGATTAATATTATGGAAAAATTAATGTAAATCTTGTTCTCTTTTTCTTAAATGAAATTCTGATGAAATATTAAAAATTAGATCATGCAGGCAAGTATATTATCTTATCTGTAGTTATTAAAACATGTTTTATCTAAATACCTCTCACGCAAAAGTTACTAAATTAAACCCCGCATTAAATTTACAAATCTTACGAATTGAAATTTTGCCTCAAAACGAATTTTCATCTAACAAACTTTTTATCGCTGTACCAATGTGAAGGATGGGTTTATTTACCCCCGCTATAACTAACTTATACATATTATTTTACTCAAGATTTTATACCGGAAGTCCAAAACGCCTTGTTTTCCCCTTTTAAATTTGTATCAACCGTTTAGTTATCAACTGTTACACTTTTGTGATTAAAATGACTTATCTAAACAAAATTTGCAACAATGGATCAGCTGATTTCCGTGTCGACTGCACTGCCGCGACACGGGTTAGCCGCACCAGCCACTGAGGCTCTGTACCGTTTGTATCGTACGGTTCAAATGCTTCTTTTAAGGCGTATTTGATGCCCAAGCATAAAAATAACTTTTGGACTACTTAAAGTTTATTGGAAATTAGCTTCCCGTCACATCAGCGAGACAGTAACGTGACGTGATTTTTCATTACTCATTTAGCGCGTTTTTTAAAAATTGGGGAAAATAACCTTGTAAGAAAGTATTCGTAGAAAAATATGTGTGCAATATAAGTACAAACTGAAAAATAAATATATGTTCAAGGTTTTACCAAACAACCAATATTCCTGTCGAAAGTAAGATTTGAAATAGACATTTGTGAAAACTATTTCTGAAACATTGTGTTGATATTGACAGCAATTTACACATCTCTTATAATTGATTGTTTGTTGTAATATAATTGAAATAATTGAAGAAAGTGCTGCATCATTTTAGTAATTAAAACTGTATGCCAAGATGTAATTCATTGACTGATAACTCTCTCTCTCTCTCTCTCTCTCTCTCTCTCTCACACACACACACACACACACACACACACACACACACACACACACACACACACACACACACACACACACACACACACACACACACACACACACGTGATTCGCTACGGTATTGTTCAGAGAAAAGAAATTATATTAATTACAGATTTGAAAATTTATTTAATTAACACAAAAAAACCTTCTAAAGTTGGCGAATCTACCGAAATTCGTGTTTGTTGAGGCCCATGTATACAAGAATATGTAAAATATAGATAAATCCTAAAAAGTTTTTTTTGTTTTTATCCAAACTAGGTTTATACATTTTTCGTAAACTTCCTGATGTAACGTGAGTGAATTAGCGGTGGAGCGGTGGAATGAAAACGTGCACTTTTGTTTCGAGATATGGGTGGCTTTATACAAACTCCTTAAATGCAAAAGCTGTACAGTATATATATGCGAAATCAGTATCACTTTTATTGGGGTTCACAAATGATACCACACACTAGATAAGTAAAATAAAAATATTTTTATGCGCACATATGTGTTCGTGTTCTATAAAGAGTACACAAATGATGGCAAACTTTCGAATGAAAAATAAAACAATAATGTGAATATTCCATCACTGTAACAATTTAAAAAAAAACAGATTACATACTTACTGTATATTCGTTTACCGTACTCTTTTCTTTCCTTATTTCCAGAGAACGACCTCATTACAACTTGCTTCGAACTGTTTTCTGCCGGGGCAGAACCTATCGCTGGAGCCTTAGATTTCGTCCTCCTCTATTTAGTTCTATACCCCGAGGTGCAGAAGAAGTTGCAAGACGAGTTAGATACAGTTCTGGCGAAAGCGAGAAAGCCAACACTTGAAGATAGAAACAGGTGATTTATATTTAATCTCGAACTCCACAAACCGTGTTCTAGAACAGCGGTACCCAATCTATGGGTCGCGGATGGCTTAAAAATTTCTGAGCGTTCTCTCGACTGAAAAAAAAATTGAAAATTGAACATATGTCAAGAAATATGTTCCACAAAAACAGTTTTAGCTCCAACTGAAAAGTTACACACAAAACAGGTATTTTCGGAATAATGATTAGGGCGACAGGGCAATGCAGCCTTAGAGTTTATTTCTGTGATAGCAAAGTGGCCACGCCGTCTGTCGCCTTTTTGTCCGTCCGTCTGAATTGTGGAGAACCTGGCGAAGGATTAGTAGAGGCGACTGCTCCTGAAGTGTGAGTTTTTCGAACAAGAGCGAAACAGTGACCTTGAATAAAAAAACAAAAGGACTGATCATGCCACAGCAGGATCTAATCACCAAGATACTGGAATTTGCTGGGCCTTTGAACCTTAAGAATGACTTCTAGGGTCAGTACACCATGAGGAGCTCAATAAGGCCATGTCACTGACGTACATAGGACTCGAACCGCCCGACGTAAATTGCAAGAAGGGATAAGGGCGAAGGAGGGGAAGTTTACTCGCTGGGCTTGCACCATTACTGGAACTACGCATCCATCTAGCTAGGACGATTTTGAAAAATAAAATAAATTTTAAAAAAACTATGCATATTTCGTGTATAATAATTGCACTTTATCAGAAGAAAAGATAAAAGGGTGTTCAGATGAAGGTAATTTTTTTTTTTTTTTTTTTTTTGGTTTACTTATACCATTTTCTTTACAACATACAGTTTTTTTATTTCAGTTTATTTTTAATGGTCCTATTTTTTAATATATACGTATATATATATATATATATATATATATATATGTGTGTGTGTGTGTGTGTGTATATATATACATACATAGGTTGTGGTGCCTTGTGAAAAGAAATTTCATTCTGAAAGTGAGTGCCATGACAAAAACATTTGAGGAACAGCTGTTCTAGAACCATTGAAAGGAACATCGGTGCTCCTTCCAATTGAAATCTGCTAATATTTTATCGCATTTCAAAGTAAAATTTTCAAGTAAGGTGAAATTCGTTTAGAATTAGCCTTAATACTGTAATGCAGATGTCTCGCTGACGTACTGATAGAAGTAAATTTCCAATCTAACTATTGTCCCAAAACAATAATTAACCGAGCGGACCGAGGTCTCTGTTTTAACTCTACTATTCGGCATTTGGTTTTGTGTTTGTTTTGAACTTTGTTTGAAGGTACCTCGTATAAAGCCCAAACGACGAATGTGCAAGATTTTCTCCTTTCATTTCCATTTCAAGATGGCGGCATTTGATTTAAAATATGTGCTCAGTTTTGGTCAAACAAGTTGATTTTTTTTTTTTTTTTTTTTTTTTTGAGTTCGGTACAAACATAACTTGTATAAAACCCGAAAGACGAATATATATAATTTTTCCCATTTACTGTTTTCTAAATTTCGGGCTCTGATTTAACGATAAGATTGTAGTTGCTGGATATTTCCTATAATACTGGCTGAACGGCAAAACCTACCATTAACATTGTCCTCTTCATGGAGAAAAAACATAAAATTTCCAGTAAAGTTGGTATGGTAATGTTTTTCGTAAATATTACGATTACCGGTAAATTTGGCGAAAAGGTTACCAGTGCTCGTAGAGCGCTCCGTATGCTAAGGATATCCTGAAAGGTTTTCTGTTCTTTGAACTACTAGTATATTAAGTTTACACGTTTTGAAAATTTGACACCATTACAATCAGCGTGTATATCTACATAAATAACCATTTATAATTGTTAATTGAATTTTAAACGATGAAAAATTAAGGTTTTCAAAAATTAAATATAAAAATGTTATGCATCTTTTTAAGCTTTAGAATGTTACTATGTTTAAGTCCCTTAATCTGAGGTGCGGCTATCAGTTGCCCTATGTAACTCTCTAAACAAACTCCAAGCGAAACGCTATAAACGCCCACGATGGAGATCCTGATTTTGACCTCAGGGTTGCTAAGGAACCTGATAATAGCAACTTGAAGTCTATACATGGCTCGAAAGTCGTGTTTTTGTTGTACTTCTAACCACACAAAATAAACTTTGAATTTCTTCTTGCTTTCGTTTACAAATTCTTCCTTTTTACATGGGGGTTCCGAAAGCGAAACATGGCTATATTAATAATATAGATGTTGTTAAATCCATTATTCCTGGTCCTTAGACTCCCCGTCAGACAGATGGGAATTATATATATAAGGACTCATTTTAAGATCAAAGGAAAGGTTTATTGTGGTTTCTGTTCCAGGATGCCTTACACAATGGCTGTCATGAATGAAGTGGCCAGGATCAGCCCCACGACGCCAATACTTGTACCTCACCGCTGTACGAAGGATACTTACTTCAACGGCTTTTACGTAGAAAAAGTAAGTTATTAAATTACATATAATTTATTATCCTAATTTACGGTTTGGTATCAATACAAAACTCAGAGTATAGAAGTACAAATTACAGAAAGTTTCTTGTACACTTTAAATTACTTTGTCAGAATTGAAACACTTTGTATATCCTAACTTACTGTGTAGCTCTATGTAACCTAAAATACTGCATAACAGAATATATTTCATAGCTCAAGTTACAGCTCTTTAAAACGTTTACGTTGTTAAGGGTGCGCAATACCAGGACAAAGCAGTTTCGTGCAGTACTCTCGCATCTTACAATTTGTTCAGTGAATTTTGAAAACGAACAGTTGAAATGTGCGGTTATTCGTTCATTAACATTCTGTTTACAGTTAGTAGGTTTTAATAATTGTTAAATATTTATATTTAAGATATTTGTACGCAAAAAGAAATCGTTAGTTTTTGCTGTATCGTTTTAAAGAAGGAAAGTATTGTATCAAATTTTTGTCCACCTACAAGCTACCCATTAGTTTTTTCTGCAAAATAAACCTTTTCACTAATAAAATTAAGCTTGAAAATAAGACCGTAAATTGTAATACCGTCACGGCTTACAAGCCATATTTTCACTGTTGTAACTTTACTACGCGATTCATAGAATCACGTAATTTCAAAACACAACAGTGCTTTGAACTTTTGCGTTCTTATACATTCTCTTCGGTAAAAATAAAGGAGTTAATAAAAGTGCGTTGTTTTTACTTAGCATTCAACAATGTAATGCCTTTTAAATTGTTAAAAAAACAATGTACAAAAATAAATATTTAGATAAAATATTTAATAAAGAATTTTTGAAATTGCATGAATTGTTTAACAGGTAATGTCCACTTTAATTTCTTCTGTTCTTTGCCCTCCATTTGTCAATTCTTAAAACACTTACTTACGAAACAGGCTAATTAAAAAACTTCAATTTTCAATTATTACACATATTAGGAAAAGAACAGCGTCTGTTTTTATGGATGTCGATGGGAACTTCATTTAAAACAGTAGTATTGATTTTAAGTCTATATAAGTGAATATAATAAAAGATGGAATTAATAATGTAAGATCTGTTTTAAACAATGACAAATGGATTGACAATCTTGTGCAAATATTTGTATACTGAGATAAGGGCAATGTAAACAATACATTTCAAGAACCTCCAACGATTGATCAGAATACATCAGTACACTCTACACTCATCAAACGGACACCTAACATTTTTGATCAAACATAAGAACTGAAGTGTTTTTTTCTCTCAATAGTGTTTTTATAATTAAGAATGTTTGTATTTCTTAAGTGTTTTCAGATATTTTAATTTACTGATGATGAAAATTAAAGTTTTTATTTATTTGTAATCAACCTACTTTATAAACGATCTTTGAGAGTTGACAAGGGTAGAAGCAAACACGGAATTACAGCGAGTGTCACCTATTAAACAAAGTATGGAATTTAATTTAGTGTAAAACCCTGCACAACAAATTACGGTAGCATTTAACTCTCTCTAACTTACTGTACAATTATGTACAACCCAAATTTCTGTAAGAATTTGTACAGCGCGTGAGTTTTTGTAATGTATTTAATCAAAGTTTGACACGTGTTAAAAAAACATTAATTTCCTTTCAGGACACGAAAATATTAATGGACCTTTGGAGCCTGGGCTACGATCCTAAATACTGGGACAACCCCGAAGAATTCATGCCTGAGCGATTTCTGGACCAAGAAGGAAAGTTAAAGAAAACAGTAGCTTTGCATCCTTTTGGGATTGGTAAGTAATGCAACCGGTTCTTCTTTTAGAATTTAGAGTGATTTTTCAAGTTTGGTTGTTAACGAATTTCCACTTGAAAACAGCTATTGGAAGAAATTATTTTACACTTTAATTAAAATTTGAATTCGCAATCATAATCAGCGTTTAAAACTAAATAAATAAGCATTACACTTCTGACAATTCAAGTGAAAATTTAAAATGCTGATTGGTCGAGCGAAGCAATGTCTCAGTTTTGTTTGTTGTTGTCGCAGTTTTTGCCAAACACACTGATCGATTATTTTGAAATTTGATACAAAGGTAACGTGTGTAAAAACCGTAACAATTTTATCTCAATCACTTCCGTTTAAAATGGCGGTATTTTATTTTACGATTGCTTGTGTAGTTGCTGACTAGTTCCTTTAATCTTGGCTGAACAAACCGTACTATTACGATATTGACCGCTTCACGGAGAAAGAGCAAAACATTTCCAATCTTTAGTGTTTAGAGCAAGTAGGTCTAGTAACACTATTCGTAAACATTACCGGTAACCGGTTAAACTGGCGGAAACAGTTACGAGAGCGCGTGTGCAGGCAATCAGTTAAAATGTACTGCGAGAGTTAAACTGTTCTTTGAACTAGTAATGTAGTTCCATAATAATGTTTCTATTTTTTCTGTCAAAGGTTCCAGGATTTGTGCCGGAGAAAGTGTGTCCAGAAACGTAATGTTCCTGTTCATAACAACATTCTTCGAAAAGTACTCCTTGATAATTCCCGAAGGAGCTGCAAAACCCAGCACGGAAAGTGTTCCCGGAGTTACAGTGGGAGCGCAACCTTTTCGAGCTCTAATTAAAAGCAGATATTGAAAACAATAACGCTAATCTGCGATAGGCTTACATTACAGTAGATTTATATTCATGAAAGGAATGCTTTAGTTATAATAGAAAAACTAGATTATATAAATAAAGCAAAATAATTTTTATTCCTAACATCACTAAACTCAAAACAGACCCGACTGTAAAAATATTTAATAAACTTGTTAAAGATAGCTTAAACTTAAGCAAAACACTTTATGTTGATAACGCCAATATCACCTAAACTTAGAACGAAATTAGATCATTGGTTAATTTTATGAATGCCACTCGTACGTATAAGCTGGCCAAATTATTATCCAATATTAAAAGAAAAAGAAACCAAACTGCTTCCAAACAACAGCCTGCTAAACAGAAATTTAGTTACAAAAGCTATTAATACAACGATTAAACACAATAACGAATTAGTTCCGTTTGACACTGTCAACTCACAAAATCAATACTACTTTCGAAAACAAATTAAAGGAGAAGTGCAACATAACTACAGAAGAAATAAATGATTTTACCTAAAAAATATGGACTTCGCTACGGGATCAAAATTATTTGAAATAGCGGCAGAAATATTCTTCAGTATCATAGAAAAATTCACAACGAATGAAAGCAATAAATTTAAGAAAAATGTCTTATAGTACCATGTCGATGTTTACTTAACATCTTTCGCTAGAACATCAGGTATGGAGACAATTAAAACGGAATTTTACAAAACCCACGCTTGTGGGATGGTTAACCTCGCTTGTTCTTCAGACTTGGCCCGAGACAGTCTTGTGTACTTTTGATCCTGTCCTTTCGCACACAACAGACGCCGCGTTAAAACTGCTTTCAAACCACACCTTGCTGAACAGCAAAGATTTACTTACAAAAACTATTAATACAATGATTAAATACAATAACGAATTAGTTTCCTTTGATATACCATGTGTTTCGTTGGCTGTACAGCTAGGTTTTTTTCAACGTCCATACTTTATGCCAGTTAGACTAATGAGGACGAACGATCAGCGTTTCCAATTATGTACCACAATTCCAAGGACTCTGGACGAAGAACATTGAAAGTATGTTTGGTTATTTTCTTAAAAGAACGTTTTGTACTTTTCCGTTCTTGCGCATTTTCCTCGGTAAAGGAGTTAATAAAACAGCATTTGGTTTTGCTTAACATTCAACAATGCCGTTTAATTGTGTAACAAGTAGTCATTTTTTCGGGTATTACGCGACATAATCATTATGAAAGATCAAATTAGAACGACAGCTTAAATTGTTAAAAAAACAATATGCAAAAGAAATATTAAGATAGAAAAATATTTTGTGAGGAATTTTCTAAGTTGCATGAATTGTTTAACAGGTAATATCCACCTTAATTTCTTCTGCACTTTGCCTCTCCATTTGTCAATTCTTAAAACATTTATTTATGAAACAGGCTAATTAAAAACTCCAATTTTCAATTATTACACATATTAGGAAAAGAACAGTCTGCTTTTATTGATGTCGATGGGAACTTCATTTAAGACCCGTAAGATATACTTAAGATTTTGACTGTAATTTTTAATTTGCTATAAAAAACGTCCAATAATGTTTCTCCGTTTATTTACAGAAAACACAGTTAACATTTTCTATAAGTATTAACCGATTAACAATTATAACAAATCATAAAACTTAAAACATGTGTGTCCTTTACGGGGCTGTATAGTAATTAATAAATAGAACTAATTAACATTCGGTCCAAACGAGACGGATCATTCCCAATTAACACTTTATACTAAACATTACTAGACCCACAAATAACCGATAGCAAATCGACTTGGTTCAAAAGTTTCGATGACATCCGACGTATTACCTCCAGACTGAGCGATCTTCAGTGGCTGGATTTAAAGAGCATCTACCAAGCAGTAAAAATGCACGAACAGCATCTGCGTTCGCAGAACACTTAATAAACAAGCAGCACTTGTACACAAGCATTCAAGACAACTTGAAAGTATTACACAAATTAAATAAAGAACATTGCTAGAGGAATGTAAAATTGATAAACATCACAAACACAATAAAAAAATATGGAAAAATAAATTTCACTTCCAGTTGCCTGTATAATACAAATGATCTAAGTAAAGAGTCCAGATTAGTTTCAACACTATCACAAGTCCAAAATACCTAACAGATAAGCATCAGCACGGACTAAAAGTATAGCCACCATTATAGAAAGCGTGCTCGATATTAGCGCAAAAGTCGAAGTAATTGTACTATCTGCCGCTAGGAACGCTTCAAGTGGAGAAAATACACAGTACTATTATCTATTTAACTGTAGTTGAACACTGCCGCAAGATGACACCTACTAAAAATATTCGTGGCACGCAGCTGTCTCGCTGACGTAACAAAAGCGAATTCAGAAAGTATTTCCCCTTGCCTTCCATTTAAAAAAACTCCGATTTCACCATCATAAGCAGCACTAAAATCCGTGTATATTTCCTATTTTCGTACACTGAAGATACGAAAACGAACTCTGACCGCCGTTGAAGTAAATTTCTCAATTCCAACAGATTTTGAAAATTCAAAACGTAATTTACGCGGTTCGTAACGTCACGTAAGAAATCAGAATTCTTGAAAATATTTTAAACAAAAAAAGTTACGGAATCTTCAAAGTTTTGTAACGGCCGCTATTTTGAAACTGCTGAACGAATTTTGTAACAAGTTTGAATCAAACGGACCAATATTGCGAAAGTGAGCGTGCTAAAAACACACACACACGCGCGCGCGCACACACACACACACACACACACACAATTTTAATTTCTCAATATAAGAAGTATAAAGTATGCTACCAAAAGGTAAATGAATATATTTGTATATATGTATACGAGTTTGTGCTGGATACGTTGTTTATACGTGTTTGTGTGTGTGTGTGTGTGTGTGTGTGTGTGTGTGTGTGTGTGTGTGTGTGTGTGTGTGTGTATGTTTATTGTTCAGTTTTAATTTCAGGCTAGGTTTATTTTATTTTATTATTTACGGTACCAGTTTATTTGTTGCAATTTACATTTCCACTTTAGATTTAAGTGCATTAAATGTCAAAGCTTAATGTCAACACAAGTTTAATGTTTACATCTAACAGTTTTTAGTTAATGTCCCCTTCCACATACAAGCTGCGTCCTAAAAGGGAAACTGTATAGTTGGACTGTATAGTTCTGTATAGTTCTAAATATTTGTTAAAAGCTTTTGTATGTTTTTTTATTTTTTCACTTTTTTATGTAAAGTACATTTTGTTTGTCATGTACTCCTTATATACATTATTTACTTTTGTTTTTTTTTTTTTGTACCAGAGTGTTGGTACAATGTATGTAACCTAACCTAACCTAATCTATTGGTGAATATATATTACTAACGTCTACTTTTTGTACGTATTTTAAAATCTTTATTTACCTACGTTTTCTACTAATGTAATTGTCTAAAATACCCTATAAATATAGCAGAATCTCGGTAATCCGGCGTATATCGGTCATCGCTATTGCCGGATTATCGAGAACGACGGATTATTTAAGGATGGAAGACAGCCTAAAGTGTTAGGTTATATAAACAAAGAAAAAGTCATTACAGTACAATAAAAACACTTTTATTTTAATAACTGATTTTAATGTGGAATTATTATTGAAAAAAACATCAAAAGAAACTGAAAAAACTTTTAAAAACAACATTAAACAATAAACGTTAAAAAACATTAAAACTTCTCCACGTATTTTACAGTACATATGAAGGAAAGTTTTTTTTGTGGAAGCATCCGCCAAAATAAACCGCTTTCGTCCGCAGTGTAAACTTGATTCGGACCTAAACCTAAATTATTTACTGTTTCTTTAAATTTCTGCCCCGAAGGGGATTGCAGACTAACTGCATCTATTGAGAGGATTTAGACGTCCCTCGCGGTACCCGAGTCTAACACACACTTACACTTACAACACTAAACTTATGATTTTAACACTTTACACTCACACTTACATTTAGGGAGGCGGTAGTAGCATCGATGTGCTTTTCGCCTTAAAATAACAACGACAAAAATTTAAATTTCTGTATGAACGGAGCAACATTAACATCGCACGATAGTTTTGTTACAAAAAAATAGTCAAAAAACGGATTCCATACTGTTTCTTTAATTTATCGTGCCACCCGTCAATGGCTTTAGAGTCTATTTTTCCGTCTAGTGGTCTATTTACTCACTTCGTAAAGGCTACCGCAGTTTCGAAACCAAATTCATCTTCAGGCATACAAACAAAATGTCAAATCCCTCTGTCGAGTTCCTCACAAAGTTAAGGCAAAGGCAGTCCGGAATGTAAAGAAATAAGAGTTGCACGTATCGTTTGACCAAAATAAATTCTATCTTGTGTATTTTAAACGTGTTTAGTGTTTGTGACATGTATTCAATGTTTTGTTTAACTATGTGATGACCTCGACAGACATTAATCTTCATTAATCAGGCTGTGATTACGGCCTGAAGATGACACAGATGCGGTTTCGAAACCGCAGTAGCATTTACGAGGTGACTAAATAGACCACTAGACGGAAAAAATAGTGGTATAATTATTAAATATGTGGTCCGGTGGCTGTGTTGCAATAACGCTGCTTTAAAGTCATTTTTTGTTGATAAAAACTTTTGCTTTCTCATGCGCTATATCCCCAGAAATTGGTGTATGCTTGTGCATTTCTAGTAAAAACCAGGAAAAAATCTCTTCTGCTAACCCCAGAAACTTGCCGAGTTTCACTTTTTTGTTCTTTATTGACGGACACTCGGGGTTGTCGACGTACGATTCTAATTTGTCTTTATTTTTTTTAAAAAGGACACACGTAAATAACACCGACGGATTACTGGACGTGCCTGATTATCGCCAGTATACTGTACTACGATTTCTAAACAACTGGCCGAATCTACTCTACGGATGGATCGCGCTATTTGCCGTTGCATTTTTAATGTAACAGAGCGAGGGATTAGAGCAACACGTCAGCTCGAATCAAAACTCGACACGCCCCCTCATTAGGGCATTTCCAGGCGGCGAAGTCTTACTTGGCGATCAAGTGCGGACTGATACAGGTGGGCTCGGAGGTGAGTGCGGCGATTTTTGGAAAATTATTATCGCACAAACGTAGACTATACTATTGCACCAGCACGAAACGTCAAAACATTGTAGTTTTAAGTTCTGCACCGTAATAAACATTAGTTTTACTTAGTGTTTGGTAGAAGTCCCTAACTCTAACTCTATTACAAGAACAATCAAACTTTACAAAAAGGACAGACGAAAACAAATATTTAGGATTGTCACAAATACAAACTACTTTAAATAACGTCCTATCAATTATATATCTATTATACAGGGTGTTTCTAAAATACATATGCCAAAAATTCTGCAGTGATTTAATTATATTAAAATAAAGAATAAAGTTCCTGTAAAAATAGGCTCGGAAATGCTTTGTTTTCCTGCTAGTAGCCATTTTGTTTTTTCACTAATTTTTATTTCCAGAATGGAAATTATTTTAATTACGTTGAAATTAAGATAAAGACACACAAAAACCAACCTTATAAATTGGCATAATTAGTTTTTTTTAATAATTTATAAAAAAACCAGGATTCTACTAAGAGTGAATGAATAATTTGAACAGAAAATACATAATTACAGAAAATACAGAAAAAAAATCATAATTATGAAATAGTTTAGTAATCACATGAAATATTTAATAATAATAAAATGAACGTATAGAAACAGTTACGAACATTTTTGTTGTATACTTATTTGCGTAGTAGGGTTATCAAACTATAACGCACAACGAAACTTCACTCGTGATTTTACAATCATCTTTTTTTAAAAAAATAAAAACATTACACATTAAAATAAGATTTATTAATCAGCTGACATTAATTAACTTTTAATTACAAGCTGTTGTTATTGTTTGTATTATTGAGGGGAAGCTTTTATTGTTAGCTTTGACGAGAGGAGTCAATAGAAAAAAAGGCTGCTCAACGGAAGAATGTAACGAAAGAGAAATGAATTTCGTCTCTCTATTATCTTCCTTTTCGATAACAGTACACGCATTTTATACGAAAACGTTTTGTTGCTTTGATTTCGATATTTTTCCTCAGTTGAAGAACACGTGCACGTTGTAACCGTTTATAATACATTAGAAATTAATATAAACGTATATAATAATTATTGTTAATGTTGGTAGTTTTTAACAACATAACCTGAAACGTATTATAGCCTATCAGCTGTTCAATGAAATCAGCTGATAGTTACGAATATATATAAAACAGCTTTTAATTCAACTACAGGAAATAATATCTAAACTAGGTTCATGTATTTATTTATTTAAACAAAACAAGATATTTGTAAACATATCTTCAAACTAATTATTTATTCATCAGAGATATCATTAACATAAGCTTCGCTTTTGTCGGTAAATTCCCGAGTTGCACACGTTTTATTTTTTTTAAACTCTATAAACACGTTTCCATTTAAATGCAGAATTTTCTAAAAACTTCGCGAAAAATCATAGGGCAGAAATTATTGAAACAGAAATATAAAACATTTAGAAGAGCCAAGAAATTAAGGAAATTATATTTTGTAACTTACATCTGTGATGATCAAACGTTTTGAAATTCTTATTTACCTGAAAAATAAACAAAAACATGTAAGTACATATCTTCAAAACATACATTCAGCAAAGATATCATCAACGAAAGCTTCGCCACTGTCGGTAACTCACCGAGTTCCACAAGTGTATTTTTTATTTCGTAAAATATTTCTGCTACAAATGTGGAGACGTTTCCAGTGGTTTTAGTTAAACTTCGAATGCCTAGTATAAAAAAAAATTATATAGTTAAAAAAATTTTATGACAATTGAAATTAATGTTAACTGTGCCACTTTTAAGTAAGGGTTACCCTTGAGTCAGTATTAAATAATGGTCAGTCTGCTGCGTCTCTGAACTGCGCACCTCAAGGTCGTGGGTTTGAAACGCAGTTACTGCCGTTACTTTATCTTACAGTTAACGTTGAGCCATCGTTCTCGTTAGTCTAACTAGCGCAAAGTACGGAAATTAAGAAGAAAAAGTAAAAATAATTATTTCATACTAATAAAATTTCTCTTTTTTCTTAGTGTACTCAGGAGCAAATGTTCACATTCAGAGAGCAAAAAGGTTCTATTTTATTTGAATATGAGGATAATCAGTTGCTAATTTTTATTAATTTTATATCAGTATTTACTCCCAAAATAGTGAATACTCATTTTTATTCATACAAAGTGTGTTGAACACTATCTTCTACTAACCTTAGCTTTGCCAGTTTAACAAGGCTTGTACAATGTGTTATCCGACCAAAGTTGTAAAACAGTAACTTCTGATGAGGACGCAAATCCGAAACGCTTCAACGCGTGTTAAATTGACAAAGCTAGGAAATATGGATGAATAACCAATATAATAACTGTTTAAAGTTTAGTAAATTAATTAATATATACCTTCTATTTTCTTCAGATTACTTTACGTGAAGCAGTACTACCCAGACCCACTTTCTGGAGTTAAAAATGGGTAAGTGTCTTACTGAGTACTGTATCTTATTATAGTACTTATCTTATACCAGCTGTAAACGGCTACGCGATGCAAGGACTCAGTCTGGTTACATCGTACATGGATCGTAAATCGGAACCATCGAAATAAAATCTTAAAATTGAAAATTTGGAAATCGTAAATCGGAAACAATGAAATGGTTTCGTAACACTGGAAATTTGGAAATCGTAAATGGATCGTGGAAACATTGAAATAAAATCTTTAAAATTTGTTAATGGATCGTAAATCGGAAACATTGAAATGGAATCGTAAAATTGGAAATTTGAAAATCGTGAGTGCATTGTAAACCGGAGACATTGAAATAAAATCGAAAATAGGAGATTTGGAAATCGTACATACATTGCAAACCGGAGACATTGAAATAACATCGTAAAATTGGAATTTGGAAATAGTAAATGGATCGTAAATCTAAAAAATAGAAATAAAATCGTAAAATTGGAAAATTGGAAATCGTAAATGGATCGTAAATCGGAAATATTGAAATAAAATCGTAAAATTGGAAATCGTAAATGGATAGTAAATCTAAAAAATGGAAATAAAATCGTAAAATTGGAAATCGTAAATCGAAAACATTAACTGGAATCGTAAAATTGCAAAAAAAATTGAAAATCTTAAATGGATCGTAAATCGGAAACATTGATGGAATCATAAAATTGGAAATCGTAAATGGATCGTTAATCGGAAATATTGAATGAAATCGTAAAATTGGAATTTTGAAAATCATAAATGGATCGTTAATCAGAAAGATTGAAATAAAATCGTAAAATATTTAGTATAGCTTGTGTTGCTTTTACGTTCAACGGATGGTGCGGTGTTTATCAAAAAAAACATTTTTTTACCTATCACACGTGTGAAATCTATGTAATAGTAGGTGTATAATACATGCACGTATTCGAATGCAATGCTGTGTACAAATTTCAAAGCAATCGGTGAAGAATTTTCGGAGGTTTAAGATTCTGAACAAATGAGCATTTATATTTTTGTTTATATACACTAGCTATGTACCCATCACAGCTTCGCTATGGTATTTTCAGGAAATAAAATTTGCAGTTAATTAATTTAAAAATTTTGTTTTAACTATAGTAAGTCTGTATGTTTGGGAGAGTAGGTTTTCTTCTTAAAATGCAAGTTACTGGCAGAAAAAAACAAGTCTTCTGCAAAATAGGTCAGATTGTTGGGCCAAAACCCTAAATACCCATCACTTTTAGCATTAAGATGTGACCATAAAACTATCATTGTACACGGAGAAATTATACAGCAGTATTTGCTACGTTAGTATCGACCCGTTTGGCTGTTAGAGTTCTTAAAAATATAATTTGGCCGCCATTTTGTTTAAAACAGGGGAAAACGTCTGCGGTAAACTAAAACCTAACATTGTATTTAACAAATAAAAACATTAGGTTGAAATCTGTCCAGTCGTTTAATAGTGAACAGCTATAAAATTGGCATTTTGACCTAACAAATAGACTCTGAGTCGGACTGAAATTTGTTTATCGTCAAATTTGGTTGTTCCAATGCACTTTATAGTTGTTTATATAAAAAACTATAAAGTGTACAGATCTGACTTGTAGAACTCGTGAAAACACTCAGTGTTAAAATAAATCAATCACTCTGAGTGCCCTCCATTTTGTTTTAAATAACTGTACGACTTTTTGAGGCGCCTAAAACCTATTATCAATTAATTAAATAAATATATATAAATTTTCTTTGATTTTCTGTCAAGTAAATGGTGAAAGTAGACTAGGAGACAATTTTTTCCGGTAACTACTTACAGGTTACATTTTAACCATGAAGGACATTATCACTGAATATAAACATACTGGAATGATAACCCTTACTAGAAATTTCTTTGCGCTAACTACTGGTGACATCTTGCGGCAGAGTGTTTAACTACATTTAAATAAACAACAGTAGGCCTACAACTTATTTCCTTAAACGTCTCCACCCCAGTCCTTGGCAGTTTGCAGCGTTCCTAACGGTAGATAGTACAACTACTTGGACTTCAGCCTCTGATATAGAGCACACTTTTATGTTCGCAGGTAGAACGCTGCCGGTGCCGGTACCTTGCCGCGTGTGCGGGGACAAATGCTACGGCAAGCACTACGGCGTGTTCTGCTGCGACGGTTGTTCTTGCTTCTTCAAGAGAAGTATTCGGAAGAACATGTGCTACACCTGCATTGGTAAGTCTAACCCCATACTTGTACATACTGTATCCTGTACTCAAATGTGTTTGGAAAATGTTCCCAAATAATTCTTCATTTAGAAAGATATTAAATAGTATAAACAATTTTATACTAACTTTCTTATAATAAATCCCCCCCCAAAAACTTGTTCGTGAACTACCGACAATAAACATACAGGTTATACGAAATTTCATAATTCAAATTAGTGTACACATTTTGAAGGTTTGGGAGTAAATCGAAAACACCTACAGCCGCTGGTCACGATCTGTTTTGGGTTAACCGATACACTTATTTCTTTTTCCGAATTACTCGTGTATTTTATAATGAAATATTGCCAATTTATAATTGCAGTGTATTTTATAATGAACGATTGAGAATTCATAACTTTAGTTTATTTCATGACTACTGGAAATTCATAATTTCAATTTATTTCGTAATGAACTATTGCTACTTCATAATTGTAGTTTATTTCACAATGAACTATTGAAAATCCGTAATTGTAGTTTAATTCGTAATGAACTATTGAGAAATCATAATTGTAGTTTATTTCAAAATGAACTATTGAGAATTCATAACTGTAGTTTATTTCGTAATGAACTATTTATTGGGACTTTATAATTGTAGTTTATTTCAAAATGAACTATTGAGAATTCATAACTGTAGTTTATTTCGTAATGAACTATTTATTTGGAATTCATAAGTGTAGTTTATTTTAAAATGAACTATTAAGAATTCATAACTGTAGTTTATTTCGTAATGAACTATTAGGAAATCATAATTGTAGTTTACTTCATAATAGACTATTGGGATTTATAATTGCAGTTTATTTCATAACAGACTATTGGAAATTCACAAACTACAATTGTAGTTTATTTTATAATGAACTATTACAGAATTCAAAATTGTAATTTACTTCGTACTAAAATACTTGGAAATTCATAATTGTAGTTTATTTCGTAATGAACAACTGGGAATTCATAATTGTAGTTTACTTCGTAATGAACAACTGGGAATTCATAATTGTAGTTTACTTCGTAATGAACAATTGGGAATTCATAATTGTAGTTTACTTCGTAATGAACAATTGGGAATTCATAATTGTAGTTTACTTCGTAATGAACAATTGGGAATTCATAATTGTAGTTTACTTCGTAATGAACAACTGGGAATTCATAATTGTAGTTTACTTCGTAATGAACAATTGGGAATTCATAATTGTAGTTTACTTCGTAATGAACAATTGGGAATTCATAATTGTAGTTTACTTCGTAATGAACAACTGGGAATTCATAATTGTAGTTTACTTCGTGAACAATTGGGAACAATTGGGAATTCATAATTCATGTAGTTTACTTCGTAATGAACAACTGGGAATTCATAATTGTAGTTTACTTCGTAATGAACAACTGGGAATTCATAATTGTAGTTTACTTCGTAATGAACAATTGGGAATTCATAATTGTAGTTTACTTCGTAATGAACAACTGGGAATTCATAATTGTAGTTTACTTCGTAATGAACAACTGGGAATTCATAATTGTAGTTTACTTCGTAATGAACAATTGGGAATTTATAATTTTAGTTTATTTCGTAATGAACTATTGAGAAGTTATAATTGAAATTTATTTCATAACGAATGACCTGGAAGTCTTAACTACAGTTTACTTTATAACGGACGATTAGAAAACTCATAATTGTAATAAACAATTGAC
This sequence comes from Callitettix versicolor, assembly GCA_022606455.1. Classification (NCBI taxonomy): domain Eukaryota; kingdom Metazoa; phylum Arthropoda; class Insecta; order Hemiptera; family Cercopidae; genus Callitettix; species Callitettix versicolor. The sequence continues at coordinate 26,195,850 of CM040187.1, forward strand.
CGATTTTAATGAAATTTTGCCTGCAGGTTTGGTTTGTCCATATCTCGGGAATACTTTTTATATTAACAAAATTAATGTCTGTTTTACTAAAAAAAACTGTTAAAATTTTTATTCTTAAATGTAGTTTACAATTTCGGAACGCTATTTTCTCAATGAATCTCTGAATTACGCACCTCAAAGTCGTCCGTTTGAAAAGTTATAAAAAAAAACTAAAAAGAATTCATAACACAAGTCAGTTCAACAAATTTTAAATTATAAAGAGATTTACGGTTAGAAAGAAAATTGGGGGGACTTAAGGCCATTGTTTTACTTCAGAATTGTAAATTTCTTTTATTTATAATTTGGTATCCTTGCTTAAGTTATAATTAATCATGTGTGACCGAAATCATGATAGGCCGGTTAAGTCGATTTTCCCAACTTCCGAACCGAATTTTTTACAGAAACACGCCTAATTGAATGTTCCCCTGCATCATGTATTTGTATCTTTTCCGTTATACATATACCACACAAGTTTACTACCATTTACACATAAAGTTATACGCTTTTTGTGAAAAAACAAGTCAAGTGATTGGTTATTAGTCATTTTAAAAGCAGTTTCTTTATCTCGTCTATCGTTATCTTTGTTTATGCGATAAGCGAGCCTCTACAAGCGGCAGCCCGTAACTTGTTCGAATCGTGCTCCATTATTTTGTATTACTATGAAACTTCCTTCGACTGGCCGATATTTATACAAGTGAAAAAAAACACTATACAGTTTTTTCCAAGAGAAATCAATTTTGCATAATCCCCGAAAATGTGTCCGTGGTCACGATACGGTTTTCAACCTCAATTCGTTGAAGTGAGTTTGTTCGAAACGCGAGTGCCGTGAGTACAAATCAATTCGAGTTCACACTTACTTAACCGGTTCAAAACTACCGATTGCAAAGGTTCTGCTTTGTTGGTCCAGGAAATTAACAACAATAGAATTTTGCGAGCACTAACAAGAAATGAACCATAACACTACTGTTGCGAGAAGTCTGTGCCGATATTCAAATTGGAGGATCAAATAAAACTGTGGAACTATCTGAAAGTTTACTTTTTCGTCGTAAAACAATGTTGGACGTGTATTCACACAACAGTGGGTGTTGTTGGAGAGTGTGCCGTGAAAGTCGTGAACAGCCGTCGTTGAACGTTCTGAGGCTCAGTTGTTGCCCATAATTAAGCAGTGTATCCGACCAGGGGCAACTATTATATACGGTAAACCATACATATAATTTCGTCAATCCTGAGAGTGCCTCACATGCACGCACACACACGAACTCGCTCACTCATACACACATGCGCGCACACTCACGCGCGCGCGCGCACACGCGCGCGCGCGCACACACACACACACACACACGATCGAAAGTATCTCTGGCGTCTGGCAAAGCAGCGAAATAAAAACCAGTGCGGGACCAGACGCGTATTGTTGGACTCGTACTTGTGTGAGTTTATATGGCGGCGGCGACACGAAGGAAAGGGCCTATGTGAGAAAATATTGCGCAATATCGCCGCGTACTGGCTACCTTCATTAAGTTAAACAGGTAGCCTACTTAAACTGTACTTTAAATAGTTGTATACGTGTAACGGAAAAGATACCTGTACTTTTTTTGCTAGCCTAAAATGATGCGATTACTGTATGTGCAAGCAGCTGGGAACGGGAGCTGTGTCATAGACAAGGCGAGACGTAACTGGTGCCCTTATTGTCGTCTGCAGAAGTGTTTCTTAGTCAATATGAATACCGCAGGTAAGTCAACGTGTTCAGTAAAACCAACATTATAGAAAGCGTGCTCGATATCAGCGGATATAATCCAAGTAATTGGACTATCTGCCGCTAGGAACGCTGCAAACTGCAAGGACAGGGAATGGAGGCGTTTGAGAAAATAGACAGTACCAAGGTAAATAGAATACAAGGTATGGGCCATGTGCATGTCCTCCCCACCACTTGCCGGCTATGGCGCGACATCTGGTCAAACTCAGACGTAGTGTTTAGTAGTAGACAGTTTATAATGTTAGTTTTAGTAACTGTATTATAGTAATTACAATAATAATTCCTTTTATATAACATTATTAACGCTATTAATTACTTTACTTACTGAATTCGCTCATTGTCAAAACGGAAACTTTTTATTTTATACAATATTACATAATATTAAAGTAAATTATAGGTCTATAGCTTGAAAAATTCAAAAGTTATTTTTTATTTGAAAGTTAAAAGCACATCGTACTATGAATTACGTATCTGAGGATGTTCCTTGACAATTATTTGATTGACTGTGAAAACATACATCTGGAATAAAAAAATTAGCAATAAATTAAATTACAAAGGACCAACCTATGTACAGGATTTTATGCCTCCTTTAGGTCCTTTTTTGTATATATTTTTATATATAATAGGAATTTGGTAGTAAATAAATAGCACATTGACAAAGTTGACAGCCAATCCCTTTGATTATTATGGCACTCGTTTGTTGGATGACCGTATACAAAAGTTGAGACGATTTTTTTTCTTGACTCTATACGCTATATAGCCAGCCATCATCTTCAGTAGATCAGAGTTCTCCTGTAGATCACACTTCACTAGCTTGCAAATCATTTAAGGCTCCTGCTCTTCGTCGGATTATCAGAAAAAAATATTCTTAAACTTAGTAACATTGCTTTGTAAAACCACATTTTTATTTTTAACCGAGGCCAGTTCTTGTAATGCATGTTGAATTTGTTCCTTCAAAAGTAAATTTTCATTCATTAAACATTTCATTTCCTATACAAAGGCATTATTTACAACTGTATTTGTATTAAAATTACTGACTACGGAAAGTGGGGTTCATTTACAAAATTACACGTTACAATTGCACCAACGTCATTTCAGTTTACAGGTGATTTTTCTGGTAGATTTCAATCGGACTTATCAATAAGTTTTTTTATGTTTCTTGGTTTTCACGTTTTTTAATTCTTGTCGCTCGTTCAGAATTAACACATTTATTTTCAACGGTGGAAATGTTAAAACGTAGAATGGCACCGGATTTCACAAGTTTTGTATTTAATAATTAGGATTTAAAATCCCTTTCGAAATCATAGTCATTAAAATGAAGTGAACAGACTTTAACATTATCAAAATTAAAATGATCTGTTCTTTTACACGCATGAACCCACGCTTTTCTCAGGCCTTCATTTTTTGGAATTCTATGAAATGTAATTCCTTTCCCTTTACAATTCTTATCATTATTATAGCAATTGGAAATAGCGCAACCAGGCATTGTTATGCATACACAATTATACAATACTAAACAAAATACATTATGTTAATTTTTAGGATTCAAAACCTACTTAAACCTTTTCTTATATTTATTAAACCTAAAACACCAAACACTATTATCGTGCAGTCTTGTTGTTGACACCTTTTATTTAAAACACAACACCTACAGATTAAGTAAACACATCGAATTTCCAACTACTTTTATAGAACATCGAATTGTTTAGCGGGAAACTACATACAGTAGCAGTGAAGAGTATGACCCAGTGATGTCACTCGCGCGGTAGACTACTGCGCATACCCACCGTGGCCCATACCGTGTATTCTATTTACCGTGGACAGTATTATTATCAATTTAACTGTAGTTGAACATTCTGCCGCAAGATGTCACCAGCAATATGTTTATTAATCAATAGTCAAGCCCTACAGTACGTTATATAATGTATCGGTTGAGCACCTCTCTCATCGTTGAAACCATCCGAAAATATTTTGTATGCATTACGCTTTCTACTATTCTCCGATTTAAAAAAAAAACCTTTTTTGCATTAATATTTTTAAAAAAACTGTTTTATAATGAAAACAGAAACACTGGTGAAAATATCAAAATTATGAAATGCCAAAAGGAAAATATCTGTATTCCAAAAATAATTTTTATTAATTTGTCTAAAAGCATATAATCAACCTATTATTGACAAAAAGAAGGCTGATTGTAAAATTAATATTTTTCTATCAAAGTGTTAAAAATTTTACTATTTGCACACACACAAAAATCTAAGCATTACCCTTTACAGTAGTGTGGAGGGCATTGTTACCCAGGATATCCGCAGAAAAGTTTTGTGACTATTCCCAGAGTTCTTAATTTCCCTCATTTTTTCTAGTTATATGAAAATATAACACGTGTTTTAAAAATTATTTTTCAATATTTATTATTAAGGAATATTTTTTTAGTTAACCGTAAAACACTACAGGCTGACTATATATATATATATATATGTTTTACATGACAGCCGTGCAAGAAGAAAGGGGACCCCGGAAACACAAACAACCGAGGCCTACAACCAAACCCAGCCAAGAGGCGTCAGCCAGGGATGCTTCAGCTTTTACGTCGATAGGTCTCCAGCATGTCAGACATACCAGGGCTCTGGCGCCTCCTTCCTTGCCTTTCAGGACACACCATGAAATGAGTAAGTGAAACTATCACTTGGGTAATTATCGCAATATTTTTATCTCACACTGTCTTTAAAATCTAATTTCACCGTCATAATCAGCGTTAAAATCTGGTTATATTAGCATTTTAAAATTTCAATAACATTAAAAAATTACAAAAATGAACCCTGACCGCCGTATGGTTTACTCTCGTATTTTCCGTGGAGCTAAGAAATTAAAATGCTAATTTATGCACTTTAACGCTTATTACGACGGTGAAATTAGATTTTCAAAATCATAAAGTTATAAAAATTTCTTAAATTTGAAAAGGCCGCCATTTTGAAACTGTTGAAAGGATTTTGCTGCCTAACGAACTTGTTCAACCAACTTGTGAACGTGAGCGTGCTGACACACACACAATTTTAAATTAATCCTCAAACAAACATCTAGAGATCTGTGCTCATTTCAAAGTTCAGGTTTTACCGTCATAACCGCTTACAAGTTCATTTTGTAACTAAATTCGCTGAAAACTGTCTATAATGCTTGCGATATGATGTTAGCGATTGAATGCTATACTTCTATCTTGCGTCTATATTCAATACTACGGTAAAGTTTAACTTTCAAGTACGATTTAGTTCAAGCGACTGCAACTAAAACTACTTCAATGTTTTGCTAAACAGAGAACATTGTATCTAATAATATTCATTAATAACACAGTTTCATAAAAAAACAATTACAATAATTATACTACCATTGCAGTTATAATAACGAATTGTGTTTTAATTTATAAACTCAAAACATTAAATTAAAAATAAAAATATTTTTTTTAAATAACATCTCTCAGCGCTGAATGATCATAAATGGCATATATTTACTCTAAAATATTGTTTAAAATAATATTTAAACAATTTCTTGAGCTGCTGGTTCAGAACCTGGAGCAATTATTTTTATCAACTTTTTAAAATTCTGTTTAACTCATTTTTTTATTGTAGCATCACACAGTCTATGTTTTGTTTGGCTACGTTTTAACATTTGTAAATAATCTAGACCTATTTGAATGTAACAAAGTTATTGCAATATTTTGGCACCATTTATTATATAATTTTATACGGAAACATGGAAGAAAGTTTTGCCTAGTTTACAGACTAAAAATAAAAATCTGTAAATTTGACAGGTGAAATGCAACACGAAATGTCGGCCCAAATTTTCTTGATTGCGATTCGTCAAGCCCGAAACAGTGAAGTGTTCCTGCATATACCACGGGAAGACCAGGACTGTATCCTATCCTGTGTGTGGAGTCAACTGTTCCTGCTGCACGCATCGTACTGGCCAATAGACATTGGAAACAATATTGGGGATATCGAGGCCCTGCGTATACAAAGAGCTTTGAAAACCTGTCGCGACCTCAGGATGGATCCGATGGAAATAGCCATGCTTGAGACTTTGGTTTTATGCAGGCCAGGTGACAAATTTTACTAAAGATATATCAAATCAGCCTGTACTTCTTAATTTAAAAGAATAACCACTCATGACATACAATTGTTACACTGTGTTAAATTCCAAAAATTAACAGTAATAAATAACCAAAATTCTTGGATAAAATATTTTCAAAAATACAAAAATGAATGCTGATCACCATTTAGTTTAATTCTCAATGTTTGATAAAGTTTACAAATAAAAAATGAAAACTTATGCTGCTTTATGGTAATAAAACCAAATTTTCAACAAAAAATGTAATGTAACTCACAATTTTTAAGTTATTTTGAATATTTGCCATTTTAAAACAGAGTTTACTGTGTAGGACCTACAATTATTTTTTTAAAGTATTTGCTTTGCTTAACATCCATACTTTATGCCAGTTAGACTAATGAAAATGAGGAAGCAATGTTAACAGTAAGGATAAAGCAATGACAGTAACTGTGGCTAGAACTAACAACCTTGAAGTGCACAGTTCAGAGACGCTTGGCACATCAACCACCAAGTCCTTGTCAAGTTTAAATGAAATCATACAAAAATGCAAATAAATCTGAAATATTTTATAGGTTAAATATATTAAAAATCCAATCACTGGTAAACTTCAATAAAAAGTAACACTAGGTTGTTATTAATTTATCAGATCTTTATAATATTCCTTCTAATATGTAACAGTAGCTTAATATATTTTGTAACAATAGACTACATAGACGAACCTAATTTAATTTATAAATGAAAAATTAAAGTTAGTTTCTATTAACTGGACAGATAAGGCCTCAGATGTTGGCTCATGTATCTGTGTTAAAACTAATGCAATAAGGCTAAAATATGACCCAAGGCAATGGAAATCATACTCTATAGTCTACTGCATAATGTTAAAGTCAGATAAAGATCACAAAACCAAAAATCAAAGAGACCCATTTCGCTACTAGGCAGTTACCTCAAAACTTTTTTTGAAAAGTTACTGTTAAAGCGGTTAAAACCATTTATTGAAAAAGATCTCATCCTACTGTAGAAACCAATTTGGAGTCACAAGTAAGCATTCCATCATCGATCAAATAAGCAGAATAATGAGAATAATCATAGACACTGTTAAAGAAAAAAAAAACTGTCTAACTTTTTACAAATTATGAAACAAAAGACATCTATTTAAAATGCAACAAAATTTTCCATTGCAAGATATTAAAACCTGATTTAACAAACTGACAGTCTTTTTTGTAGTCAAAAAAGAGACACTATTTTTTTGTACAGTCAGTTTTTGATTTAACAAACTGACACCTGATTTTTGTAGTCAAGCACTCTTGTTGCCACACAAGTGGTTATTCAAAATTTAATTTTCCCCTTTTAATTTTTATATATTTTATGCCAGTTAGATTTTTGAGGATGAGGGATAAATAAAAAAAAGGTTAATAAAAAAGGTGAAGATTACGGTAGTGTTAGGAATTTAATTCGTAACACGAGTTCTCTTAAGAATCAACTAGTAGTGGTTCAATTAAGCCCTTTAATACATTTAATTATATTACATTATTCTTATATTATCATGGCTACAAGTACAGTTGATAACAACCCCAAAAATGAACACTATTTTATTATTCTATCAAAATGTTTGCCCTGAAATCTGTCCCAAGATATTCTCTGGAAACCCGTGCTCCAATTTGTTTAAACCAAAAAGAGAAAATGGGAAGAAGTGTATGCAAAAACTGTCTACTTAGCCTGCCGATTTGTTGTTCCCCAGCACCACCTGACTGGAATGTCCTTTTGGAGAACTTTTTGACATTAGTTGTCCTATAGCCCTTTGGTCTTTCTGGAAATCAACTGACCATGACCTACTTCTTCCCCGAGCTTTTATCCAAACTGCTATTCTACATAGCTTGTTTATTACAACAGGCAGTATGTCAGCAGTTTTTTTTATATGTAATTTTTATATGTCTCTGTCAATAGTGTTCATTCTTTGGCTGTGACCTATTTACAATATTTATCAGCGATGATAACCTTCATGGTTTTTCGCCGGGAAAAAAAAATTTACAATATTTAAAAATAATTAAAATTATAATTTGTAATTGTAACAGTAGTAAATGCAGTTTTGAACCTAAGACCTTGAGGTGAGCAGCAGACTGACCTATGTCTACGCCACCTCATTCAAGAACCGATTAGGCTACCTTAGAGTAGTGAGGCATTCTTAAACCTGCTGCAGATATACTGCAGTATCTGTGGCTTACATTCACTACCTACCTCTATGACCACTGATGACACAACTATTGTGGTTGTAAGAGACTCAGTTATAAAATAAACAATACCACTGGAAAAAGCAGTAGACAGTCAATATATGGACCAAAAAGTAATGTATACAACTAAATGAGAACAAATCATACCACACAAAGATCCTAAAGAAAGACTGAGTAAACCAGTATCTAGTTGCGGCTCATAAATGAAGGCTCTAAGGCTACCCCATAAAACAGTAGAAAAAATGATAATAGAGTACAAAACATACATGATTCCATAACATGTTCAAGTGAAAGTTTATAAATTCAAAGGGTGGACGATATGTTTGTAATTGATAGATAAGTATGCTTTTTAAATAGATAGTACAGCCTTAGGCTACAGAATACTTTTTTGTAACACACATTTATAATATATCTTTAGAGTCATTAAAGCTCACTCGACATCAGTGCCTTAACACCAACAGCGTGGCCAAAACTTTATATTTTTGCAGTTCTGTAGTTGCTTTCTGGCATTCCATTTCATAATTTATTTTGTTAAATTAGTTCTAACTTGTCCAGTGCTAGGCTATGTATTGTTTAATTTTACCTTATATTTTTTGTTCCGCAATGTCATCATTATATATAATTATAGTTTTTTTTTAATTTACAGAAAAAGTTAATTCTGTCTAAAGATATACGTATTAACACAAACTATGATTATGAAACAAAGTTGAAATTAAAAGAGCTAGGGCTACCTAAACCGGAAATAATACACGCCCATAGAAAGTTTTTAAAAATAGATATAGTTTTAATCATCTATTAATTGGTTACATGCAGGGTTGTGCAAAGTTAAAAATACCATCTTCTGTTTTACATGTCTAGGTTATACACATGATACGACATAAACTATTGTGGGTATCACTGACTTTAAAAATAATGTCTTTAAATAGGCCTAATTAGTTGTAAGTCTTTCTTTTAACAATTTTCACATTATTACATATTGTACCATTGCCTCGCTAGAGCCTTCTTAAGTTTTAAAGTCTGTGGCTGCAGGTATGCGTCAACACAGAAACAGTGTGATCTGTAAAAGAAGTGACTAAGTGCCCAGGAATATTCCTAGATGAAGAATTAATGCAGAAAACACATGTAAAAAACCTATAAACATCAAATATAGGAAGATGTATTGACTTTTAGTAAAAATTTCCAGCTGATACTGTAGGTTACAAAAACTGTAAATTTATGTTTCAAAAAAACATTCTGGAAATATAGGCTGATGCTATATGGAGCTGTATCAAGAAGATGAATAATTTCAAAACAATTTACAAATAAGGTACTCAGATGCTTTTTGGTATATTCCAAATGTCTGGCATTCATACGTACTTTTGTCTCCTCAAACATTGCATATATTACACAAGAGTGGAAAGTACAAGGCATGAGAATATTACTATACAGCAAATATTTTATTTACCATATTGTACAGACTATAAGACGCACATTAATTTTTAAGCAATTTTTAAAAATAACTTTTTAACCATTTTTATTATTAGACTGCAAAGTCTGACTAAAAAAAATTCTTATTTTTATTTTTTTCCATTACAAAACTAGCTACTAACAAAAATATTTCACTGTTACCGATAACACAAATCGTTTTCAATTCAAGTTCACTATAACCATAGACTGCAATGACACATCATAGGCCAGACAGTGTTCTGGGTTTGTGATGGCGGGTGGCGGGAGGGAGACAGCGTTAGCAAGCTTGTGAATCCCCGCAATTCATGTTCGTTGCATCAGTGCACTGCTGCTACCAGTTGAATCCAATGTTGCCAGATAGAGATAGGTTTCCCATGGCATCGAATATATGGCCATTTTAAAGACTGGTGGGAATTTTAAATCAAACATTGTTATATTAATTTCAAGTATAAGACGTGCCTGAATTTTGGAGGCTTTTTTGAAGAAAAAATGCATCTTATATTCCATAAAATAAGTATTTTCTTTTTGGATTAATGTCAACTTTATACAAATTAAATTAATGAAGACGAAGGACCGGCATTAATGGTAAGCATAAACCAATGGTAGTAACAGCATCTCGAAACCACGGCCTTGAGGTGTGTAGTTCAGAGATCCAGCAAGCCGACCAGGGCAGATCGATCAACTGTGCACTTCAAGGTCACAGTTACTACTGTTGTTTTGGCCTTATAGTTACCACTGATTTCTCATCCTCATTACTCTAAGTGGCATAAAGTATGGACGTAAAGAAAAAAAAATACTATAACATGAACAATGTAATTAAAAAGTCAGAACATTTGGATCTAGTGAAGTAGTCTATTGTGTGTAGTTAGTAAACACTACTACAGTTGCAGATCTTTTAAAAGTTTAGAAAAGTATCCAACTCAAAGTAACATTATGTATGAAATTTAAATTATCAGTGAGATTAACAATAATTTTAAAGAGATTTTTTTCATAAGTAGGCCTACTTAAGTTGTAATTATTTTACAATAATATGTATTGTGTGAAATACTTAACTGACATGTTATAGCCGCAAACGTTAAGAAATGCATAAAATTTGAGTGTAGTTGAATCTGGGATGTATGTAATGTGCCCCCTATATATGTATTTATATATTTGTACAGGTATGTTTCCTGTGTGTGTGTGTGTGTGTGTGTGTGTGTGTGTATGTCTGCCAGGCCTCTAACAACATTTGTAATAAGCGATTACTGCAGTAGGCCTGAAAGCTAAAACAGGATACCTACCGTACATCAGTTTAAGCAAATTTTAATATCCTATCTGTTAAACAGCATATTTCATGTAAAACAAGGAAGGGAATATTGTGGATTTATAGAGATCCACTATGCATTACTATGCAGGTGATTTTCAAGGAAATATCCTTGGGCCATTCTGTACCTATTATAGATCTACGCAAGAGACATTCATAATTCCATAGATGGAGAAGTAAAAGTAATTACATTTGCAGGTGATACAACTGTGATGACTGTTGATAACACTGTAGAAAATGATAAAGAACATCAGTGCATGGACTAAAAAGTGTATTATGACTAAGTGTATGGACTAAGTGTCAGCTTCTATTAGGTTCAATGAGTCAAAATCTAGCTCATTTAGTTTCATGGCCCTTTTTCAAGTATAGGTTTGTGTATAAGAACAAGTACCAATAATACACTTTCACTACACTCTTAATCAGACAAAACACTCACTTCACTACACAAATTATTCACACCGAAACACATAAACCAACTTTAATTTCTTATTTAATTATAAAAAGGTCGATAAAAAAAAATTTCTGAACATTTTCACAAAACGCAAAAGGCGGCAGAAATAATACCCACTGATTACTACTATCAACTTAGTCGAGTTGTGTTCTGACCAATCACATTGTAGAATTCATTTCGCCTTATGAATTTAGTTGTCATGAAGTTTTGATTCAAGAACCATGATTCTTACAGAAGGTCCTGAAGGAGTGCTTCATTAAACCATAGATAAGCTACTATTTCCAAATCATTTTTCAATTAACTTTAAACATTAAACCATAGATAAACTACTTAACTCATTACGTTATCTTTTACTACTTATTTCATAGAACTTTATGAAAATTATACCTTAAAAAGTAATAATGAAATTTTAGAATAGTAGCTAGAAAATAGTACCAAACCTACCAAAAAATTACAGAATAATACAAAAAGTTAGGAAAAATATCTTTAATAATTAAATGATTTTAAAAATCATAAAAATGTAAAGAGAAATCTATGTAAAAAATATCGTAACTTTCATAATAATTACATATTTATCATTTATCTACATCGCTTTCTTCATCGGATTCTAAACCATAGATAAACTATCATCTAACCAATGAAGAAAGTAATAGTGTTTTCTTTAATATAAAATATTTAATTAGACTAAAATACATTATAAACTTATATTATAATTAATAATTGTAAAAATAATAGGAAAACCAAAACCAACTTTGAAAACTAAATTTCTCTCACTGTGCTCTATTATAGCCGTGGTTTGATCATTTCTGAAGGTTCACTACGCTCGTAGCTGTACATCTGTGTCATATTTATAAAATACAGTTAATTTGTTGTTTACAATACAAATAAATATATGATCATTTGTTTCAGATCTAATGGCAGCCTACGACATATCCACTCAGAGACTTCTGATGTACCAAGAACATACTCAGCTGACTTTATCGCGATACGCGAGTCTTATATCGCATACACGGTTTGGGGCTCTTTTGTTAGTCCTTTCTGCCCTAAACGGACCAATAGCGTCCAAAATAAAGACGTTGTTGTTTAACCCTGTCATAGGCAGTGTGCCTATTGAAAACATTATAGCTGTAATATAGATGTAAATAAAATTTTACAAATAAGCTAAAGTTTTCAATTTCATCCTTATATCTCAAACAATTGAGGGTTTTGAGACAAATTAGGTCCTTGCTATAGTAGTTACGAGGTTGCGGTAACTATGTAATCTCATAGTTACCATATTAGAAACCATGATGATTATTAGTCGTAGAAACATTAACTATTAGCTTTGTCACAGTAATTTATCCATACCTTACGATTATTTTTTATTTTCCGTATGGTGCTGCTATCTGGAGCAGTAATTACGAAATATTTTACTGAAAATGAAGATTGGATTAACTATTCTAGTTCATTTTAAGTGCTGCTATCTGGAGCCTATTACATAAATTTCAATTCAGAATATTAATAGTACAGTATTCCAGTAAACATACAATTTTTTAATAAATAAAATATTTCGTTAATCTATTTCTTAGAACTACAGGTTAGTGTAAACAAAATCATTTGTTAAGGAAGATCAAGAGGACTTTAACAGGTCTTTATTAAAAATGTAAATTTTTTTTTTTGCTTTTGGGCATATTTTAAAAAAATGAACTTATTTTTTCAAAGTTATATTGTTGTTTGGTTATGTTAAAAAAACTTACTGTTTACTGCTTGATATTTTTAAAAAAATTGTAAAAACATTATTAGAAAATTAGAACAACATTGTTGTTAAACATTGTTGAGATACTAGGATTAGATTTACATAAAACAGACTTCTGGAAAATCGATGTTGGCAAGGAAATAAGGATTAATAAGTATTAATAATTATAATTTAGTAGGAATACTGTTGTATCAGTGTATACTATATACTATATCGTAAAGTTTTCACTATGTGTAATATATTGTTAAAACCAATGTTGCTGAAAAAACAATATTTAGTCCAGAGGAAAAGTTACAATAGAGGAATTACTGTTCCTAAATAAGTTTAACAAACTATGTGCTTGACAATCAGGTTAGCACAGGTAGATTCGTTTTGCTTATAGGAATTCTGCATGTAGCTACAGAGCAGCTATGAATAGGTAGTGTTTTTAAAGACAGACTATCTGTGATTTCCGTAAGTAAAATACAGTAATATGTTTCGTGAATAAATCTTCATAATATTACTTCCTTTGAATAGAAGAGAAAATTAAAATAGATACATATATATGTGCACAATAAAAACACCACACATTTGTCCAAGCGTTATCTAGTCTATTTCTATATTTCTTAGTTTATACTTATGTATCTTCTCACACTGCAAAGAGACAGTGGCCTATACAGTTGACTAAAAAACAGGTAGTTAGGATTCAAAATTAAAAACAGTGATTTTTTGGAATTTTTTGTTCCTCTATTTAGATTAAAATTGACAGCTTCAGCCTCAATTCATTTTCTTCATTCAGTCTGTTTCTCTACTTATTTAAAAAAAAAAAACTATTATTGAGAAAGCACAATCGCACAACATTTGACACAAATAAGTAATTGAGAACTAAATGAACTTAAATAACAATTCCACAACCACTAATATTAATTATTGGTATTAATAATTTGATGCAACCTAAAATAAAATAAAATCTTCTAGATAGCCCGCCGAATGTAGCACACATGCCATCTGATGTTGTGATAAGAAATGTAATTAAAGTAGGAAGGGAAGCCGTAGCACAAATGGGCAAAACAAGATCTCTCTTCCTTTCTGCAGCCGGCATCCAAGTGAAAAAGAGTTGCCAATGAAGTAAAAAAGAGGGAAGAATTTCATCCAGTCCGAGCAGACATAGAATCTCCGCTCCACGAACCAAAGATGGAGTTCGAGATTAATCTGCACCCACCATTCAGTTACAAACTAGTGCAAGTTGAGGATTGCAAGTTTCTACAAGCAACTGTACAAAATAAAATAAAACGTTAGTTATTTTGTTATGTATTTTGATACTTAAGGGTGTATTTAAGGATCATGTATTAGTTGTACAAAAAGTAAATACTGAAGTCTGGTAACCGCAAGCTAATACTGAACAGAAAAGGGTGGAGTAGCTATAGCAAATTTTAGGCCCCCAGCCTCCCAGAGGCTCTTTCAAAATTAGATTCATTAATAAAGAAATAATCTGAATATATAAATATCAATGGTACAGAAGTGGATGTAAAACCACTTGGATGAAAGTCCATTCCTATAGTTTAATAATAAAATAATAAACACTGTATTGAAGTCAAAATTTATCCTTTAAAGTTATACATTGTGTAAACCTAATTTTAACTTTAAAATTATAAATTTGGAAAAAATAATTCATTAAATCTATTTTGGCAATATAAAATTATAAATTTAAAAATGATCACGGCACAACGGGTGCTTGTGAGACAATCACCATAAGTTCCAATAAATGAAAAAATTAAAAAAAAAATAATTCTGCTCTGCCGTCACTGCACGCATATGTAGCACATTAATAGACTAATATATATATATATATACACACACACACACACACATATATATTATTATTATTATTATCTGCGTATAGACCCTGTTGGATCACGCAAAACACTCCGACTCATGTCTTGCTCCTTCTAATCCTCCACACCTCCTTCATCCTGTCCCCATTGATCCTCTTCCACTCCTCCGTCCATTCTCAACGGCAAAGTTGGCGGAGGAACCAAGCACACCAAAATCCAGGGTGCGTCTGTAGTGGCAACCACCGGCAACCTGGTTAGCGTCTATTCATCCAGAGGATGCGGCTGTACGTAACGCTCCAGGAACTAACAATCCCTGGTTCTAAAAATCCCAGTTGAAACACTGGATCTTCAAGATTACACCCCAGGTGGTAACCAATCCACCCGTCTGCGGGCGGCAACCAGTAACTCGGATTCTGGGGACCCTGGACTTACACGATTACAGAGAGAATCGGAGTTGTCTGGCAAACTTCCTCATAAAACTCCCACGTACATTGGTACTTTCAACATCAATATGCTAATCCAGCCAGGAAAGTTACACACACACACACACACACACACACACACACACACACACACACATATATATATATATATATATATATATATATATATATATATATAATGCTAATACTAATTATTGTAGTATTAATTAGCAGTGTCTTAGCAAATAAGACATTAGTAAAATAAATGGCTGTGGGTAATAACTTGGGAATTGCTGCTATAGGACATAATCATGAAAATTCAAGACTGTAACTTCACCAGCTTAATAAACAGTGTAAGTACCTTGTTAAAGTATAGCCAGTTGCATTAAAATTTTTAAGAACTATTTAAAAAATGGACACTAACTGATTATAAAATTTAAGAAGTTTTAGATGGAAAAGAAAATTATATTTTGTTATGATTTTGTTTCTTTTTCTAATCGCAGACTTGCTAAAAAGCAAAGTAACAACAAAAAATAACTAATTACATGAAACTCATTTCTAGCACATTCGGTATTTTATTAAGTTAAGAACTGAATTAACTGAATTACAGCACTTAATCCAAGGTCTTTGTACTTGTGTGAAAAATTTCAAAATTTTATACTTGCCTATGTAAAACACAAGTTTGTAAAATTTTGTTTGTAAAATTTCTGTGCAATCCATATCGGGAGTCTTAATTAATTGTTATCTACTGTTTGTACTTTACCTAACCTTACCTGTCTCAACACTATCTTATCAATGCTTGTTATTGGAAATAAGCCAAAATCTTATTTGCCAGCACAAACACCGCTTAAAAACCACACACATGTTAAGGGTGTACATCTACATTTTGACCTTGCCATATGAAAATACTTGATTACAAAACTCTATTTTTGTCTAAACTAAAAATGTTATATGAGTGCATAATATACAAATATTTGTACACCACCTGTTACAAACTTAAAATCAAGTATATTGGTTTTAAAGAATTTATTTTATATGCATTTCTCAGAGGTATATGGAAATACAATACTGTAACTTTTAAGCAATTCAAACAAACGTATAGTATTGTTGTATTGATTTCCTATAGACAGTTTATGTTTTACTTTCAAAGTAAATTTTTGTTTATAATTAGTGATGAGGTAAATACCTTACAATATTTATTTTTAGTTTCCAACCAATTTTTCAGCATCAAAGTTTGGATAATTAATGATCTGGCAACATTTCATTGCAAACAAAATTATTGGATTATTAGTGTAAAAGTTTTCAATGTTATATTTTACTTAAATATTTAAATTTTAAGAAATTTGTGTTAGTGAGTTACTGCTTAAATCTCTAATTGATTTTGAAGTCCTACCATTTGAATATTATTTTGTTTAATTATCTAAACCTTTTGGTTATTTTTGGTACCTTAAAATAGATAGCTGTTATAAAAATAACAGCTACAACTTAAAAATAACAGTTAACAGTGACTGATAGCAAACTATTACTTTTATTAAATTAAAATTTTAACTATTGTAACTTTCATATAGTTTTTTTATAAGAATACAAACTTTTGCAAATTGATTTTGAGATGTTAGGTGTTTTAGGAGGGCTCTTGGTGGTCAAGGTAGCTAAGAGACCAATCAGTCTATTGTGTTTGAACTGGAAACTTAAGCGTAATGAGTTTAAAACTTGCAGTTACCACCATAAGTTTTACCCAGTGAATGACAATTTTTTTGTCCTCATTATTCTACTGTAAAACCATGTTACTAGAATATGAGACTCTAATCATATAGTTGCATAGTTCAGATCCTTAAATGTGAATGAGAATTCTAGCAGCCTACTAGTCCAAGTAATAATTTTGCAAGTAATTAATGAAATCTAAAGAAAATGCTTCAGAGGTCACCATTTTTGACTACTTGTAAAAATTCACATAATAATTTGTAATTGTGTATTATTGCGATATGATACTGTTGTAAAAAATCTAATACAGTATTAATTAATTGGGCCAGTATAACTTTTACGATGTGTTCTATTAAATTCCTTTCTTTTTCTAACGATAGATCACGAATGAAGAAGTTTATTTATTTATTTACTAAACCAGTATTTTCACAATGAAAATATTATCGAACCATTATTTTTTTGAAAGGGTTTTAATTTCAATACCCATTTACAATGATTGATCAAATTTGATTAAATTTTCTAGTTAAAAATTAAGGGTTCATACAAAACCTAAAATGTAAATAACATATAAAAAAACAGTATTTCCAAATTTTAATTTAGTATGTTTTCAAAGCTTACAAAATAATACAAAAAAATATTATAGACATAATAAATAATGTAATTTATAATTACAATATCATTAAGAAGGTAATGTTACGCAGTACATAGTATATTAATTATAAATATGAATGTGTCATGTATTACAAATTAGTTGCATTAAAATATGTGATATGTGACAATTATTTTTTGTTTTAATTAACCAAAAGTTAAAAAAGTATCGTGACTGTATAGTATAGTATATATAATTTTATTGAATAAAGAACATTGTATTATACATACTACATTTACGTTTTTGTGTTGGTAGCACTGATTAGCGAAACCATATTGGATACTGATCACCCACACGCGCGTTTCAGTTGCCCATTTCTGTTTAACAACAGCTGTTGGACTATGGCAGGTTCGGTTGCTAAAGTTGTTAGAGCTTTAAATCAAGTTTCATCTCAGACTGCAAATAATGTGGTACCAATTTTCGTCACAAGCAAAAGAAAATGTAAGTGAATTTGTTTTTTTACTAATCCGTAGATATACGAATTTTTTTAAATAAACGTAAATTAAACACCTGTTCTTAACCTCTCTTTCCTGTTGGTATTAGTGCCGGTTAGGATACAAATTTTGCTTTCGTGTATGGATTTTGATTGCAAATTTTATACATTTTTATATAAAATTTAATAAAAATATAAACATGTATATGTAGTTTAGTGTTAACTGTATATGAAAACTAGTAGATTGTCTTAACGTTAATTCAATAAAATTTTGTAAATATTATTATAAATATTTTGGCCATAAAACTGAATATTAATTAAATTTGCAGGAAAGGCTTCTACACATAATATTTGTAAGCAGTCTTACTTTATAGTTAAATATAGCCGATATTAGATTTTAAAAAACTGAACAAGCTAATTGAAACTCCTAAAGTTTTCACTGGTTTTGATAATGTTAGGTCCCATTTTAAGGAGTTCATAATGTAGGTTTAGATGAAAAATAAAAATTTTCAATAAAAATAAAACTTTTGAGATAAGTTAGTAAATGATATGAAACACATGTTTGTTTAATTGAATTTAGTAGCTGATTTTATTATTTATTTATTAGCATGGTGAGCAATTACAAAAAGTCAAGATTGCCAGCAAAATGAATTCCCTTAACAGCGCCTTATAAATATTACAATCTATTGTCTTTTTAAATTAGGCCTAGGCCCGACTTACATTAAGTGGCCTAGACCTTTTTCGAATGAAAAACATACACATACAAAAGCACCTAAGCTTTTTTATGGTAAGTTTAATTGCAATTTATGTAGAGTTTACTACTCTAATTCATTGTTATGTTAATTCAGTAAAAGTACACCATTCTTGATTTAACAAATGGTATAATATGGGAAGTTGTTTGTTAGAGTCGATTATCTGTTTAGCCAGGGTGAACTTTGAAAAGCTCTATTTACCAATCTTAATTAGACCTACCTGATCTATACTATTTTGTGTGTATTTTTATGTTATTAGGACAGTTTTATATAATACGACTGTTTTGTCAACCAACCAAAGTATGCATGTAAAAAGTTTGCAAAACAGTTTGAATATATTTGTTCTTAAAAATATGATAAACAATTAAAAAAAAATAGTTTGTTAAATCCAGTCTATTAAATGAGAGTAGGCTTATAGTTTACTATAACAAAATTATTATTAGGTTCTGTATAATTAATTTTATCATAATTCTTATTGCAACTATGTAGTTTGTTGTATAACTGTATGAGGCTATTATTGACATAATCTCAGTTAAATAAAGTTAATAAAATTAGTACCGATATAGACCGAGTTTGTTATTACATCATATTTCGCCTTTTAAAATTTTAAGCTTATATACTATCTTTAATTATTTATTGTGATGTCTTCGAACTATTACAGACCATTACAAAAACTAAGTTTGTAACAATTAATTATATTTGTAAATGTTTTAAGTCGGATAAATTATTTTGTCATTTTTTTAAGTCAACTGATTGATTCACAAATCATTCTAGTTGGGTCTACATCTACATTAGACTTCAGGTTCTAAAATTAGGCTACATTAGTTTGAACTTGCCTTATTTTCTCACTATGCAAAGTTTGTTGCAAAAAAGTTTGTTGCAGTTTGTTGTTTCTCTACTATGAAGAAAGTTTGTTCATAACAAAAAGGATTTTGATGATTTCTAGGTTCCCTATGTTCATAAAAAGGATTTTTGCTGGAATGTCTGTCTGAGTGTCTATCTTTGTTCAAAAAAGTGGTTTTTGCTTTAACGTATGTCTGAGTGTGTGTAAATTGTGGGAGCAAACTAATTGACCTATTTTGTTAAAACATTTTACATGGTCTGTTGTCTGTATTTTGGGGTTTTTAAAACAAATGCTATCCTTTTTGTTAAAAATTTCTCAAAATTAGTTCTAACCATTTTTGATCAAATTTTGTTCCCCAAAAAAATCAGTTTCAAAATCTGTAAAAATATAACAAAAAATCTGTCTAATTTCTCAAAATTGTTTCAACATATTTTGCTCAAATTTTTGGTACTTATAATTCAAATCAATGGAGCAAATTTGAAAAAAAAATCGTGATTTGGGAGTAAATAAAAAAATTAATAAATCTTGACTGCTACTGGATTAAAAATTTTTTTTTTGATTTATTTATGAGCTATAAATTTCTTTTATTTCACATTTATTTGTTATATTGAATTGAGTTGTGATTCTTTGTAATTTGACTAAAATTCAATGAATCAGTTTTGAGAAATTAGGCTGACATCTTTTTTACCAATAATTTGTGAATCTGATTTTTAGAAGAAATAACTGAATGTGAGAAAGTTTGTGGAATGTTTTTGCATTATTTTATTAAGTAGCTGGTGTGTTTTATAAACATTATTAATTAATGTTATAAGAAAAACTCCAATTAATTTCTTGCATTGTCATGAAATTAAATTTTTATAATTTATACAGTAATTTTGTTAGGCACTCTGTATGCTACAAAGGATTGTGTTACATAAATTTAATTAGAAAAATTACCTTAGTCTATTATTGTTTCATAAAAAAAAGAAAAAAAATGTCTTATTAAACGAACAAAAAATCTAATATAATTGTAATAGGCCTATAGTTGTGAGATTTTGTAAAAACAATTGTTTAAAGTTCAACAAATATTTCATTATAAAATTACAGAGTAATTATAAAATGTTAGTGGAATTAATTTTTGGAATGTAGTTTGGGTAATCTATGCTTTAACAGCAGTCAGTGACAATAAGAATGAATTTTACCTAATAAAATTTTTTCAATACCAAGCATGAGTAAAATTTTTTTATAAAGAACCTGTTCTGGAATATGCGTTTTCAGGTCCAAGATAATTTGGCTGCATGGTATCATGGTTCTTATTCAAATTTTTAATTGTTGTAGAAGGAGGTAGGCCTAACAGAAGCAGCCTTGTTAAAAAAAAACAACACTAAAACATACTTAGTATCTTACACAATGCAATTTGTTACGCATTGCACAATGTGTGTCTTGACAAGCCACATTGCATCTCAAAGTTTAGAGTTTAGAATGGTGTTTTTATCTGACTTTCATACTACATCATCAATATTTGAGTTGATAATAGAAGAAAATTAGTATTTTCAGGGAAAAATAATGTGAATTTTTCATGGTTGACTGTTGTTAACCATTTCCCCAACTATTTGTAAATGTTTTGAAAAAAAATGAAGTGATGTAAACCTATAGGCTTAAAAGTGTTTATTGGTTTTTTGTTGGTAATTAAAAATTGTAATTGTTTTTTGTTGGCCTACAAATTTTATAATAGCTTGAATAATTAGTCTTTTTCAGCTAGGAAGTGCTAACAGTTTAGCTGCCATTTAAAATAGGCTACTAATAACATATATTTTAATGGTTTATGTTTTATGTTAATCAGTTTCAACCTTCCTAATCAGTATAAAATCTTTGTAACATCTGAATATTTTGCATACAACTCTATTAACGAACAGAAGTTCTTAAATACAGTTCTTAAAAAGCACTCAATTCAAAATATTTAATTAAAAAATACTTATATCACACTGCCGTCTTCTGTCTTCTTTCTGGTAGTTGTGAATTATTTTATAATTATAAGGTCAAATTGAATTGTTTTACATGCTGTGATTTAATAATTTTATTTGTAGTATCTGCCTGTTACATAACGTTTAATTTTAAAACTAATTTTTTAAATTAATGACATAATGTGTTACTAGAATAGTTCCAGAACAAAATCATGCTATAGTTTTATTTAGTTATAAATTTGGAATGTATCTTATCTTTAATTAACTGATAAATGATGCTGTAAGCTGTAATTATACCTTTATCTTTATGATAATGAATTGTCACTAGGGTTACAACCATTGAACTTATTTAGCAGTATTTAAATGTACATTAATAGGAGATTATTATGATAGCAGTTATGTACACTGTGAACAATGAATCAGTATTAGTCCATTAAATTCTATTGGTCATTTATTTGTTTTTGCATATTCTTGACATTGAACCTCAATACTCAAACAGTTATGAAGTACTAAGTACAGAGGTCAGGGTTAATTAATTTTCTTTTTGTAAACTATAAATTGCCATTATTGTAAGTTTTATGTATTTATTATTAAAAGTAATAAATTATTGATAAGTTCCCATACTCTGTAATTCAGTTCTCAGTTTTTAGTAATTGGTTACTATAGTTTTAAAAATTATTTAATTAATTTTTGTTAAACGAACTTGGAGGTAAACAACAGTGATGATTTTGAGGCATCAAGTCTCTTAGGTTTTCATGATCGCCAGTTTACAATTTTTTTCCCAACAGATTTAGAACTGGAATTTTTGAGAGATAGAGAGATCAATTAATTGAGAGATTATTTATTTATTTTGTTAAAGGTCTATACTTTATATTAGTTAGATTAATAAGGATGAGGGATCAGTGTTAATGGAAGGGTGAAGCAATGATAATAACTGTAGCTGGAACTAATAATCTTGAGATGGTGCCATAGCTACATCAACCACCATGCCTTCACATTGTTGGCGAATTTCAATTGGAAAAATGAGCTATTGTAGTAGCCATCATGATAAAACCCTGACCCTGAACTTTGAAGTTACACTGATACTGACCTAGAGATGTACTCATCTTTTCAAGGGTTGTTAAAATATTATGTTAAAATATTATATTATGTTTGAGTGTGTGTGTGTGTGTTTGTGCGCACATGCACACGCACATCCATTGTGTGTTAGCGTGCTCACCTTCACAATTTTTGTTGGATTGAACTCAAACAGTACAAAAATCGACTGTGGTAATAGCTTGGACAAGTTTATTTGAAAAATTAGCAAGAAAAATGATGGCCATTTCAAATCTTTAAACATTTATAGCCTTTTTTGTCATAAATTTTTTTGAAAATCTAATTTTATCAACAATGATGATTACAAAATCAGCTTTGAAAGTCGCATAAATTATCATTCTAAATTTTCTAAATCCGTTAAAATTAAAATTTTTTTATGGCAGACTTTTGTATTTTTTGAATGTAATTTGAAAATTTAAAATACTACTACATATTCGGTTGATGATGGTGAAACCGAAATTTAAAAAAAGAAGGTAAGATAAAAAGAAAACTTCTGTCAGATTAGTAATACGTGCTGCTATTATTTAAGTTCAGCTTTGAGCCAATTTTGATGAAATTGTTTTTATTATTGTTGCTTATTCAGACATTTACCGTCATTTAAATGTAGGATTGTATTGAAACACTAGCCTGTACACTGTGTTGAGGTTGTGGATTAACTGTTGATCTGAAGTGTCTTTTGATTATGAAGTTTATTCAGTAAAAAGTAGAACATAGGACTAAGCCTATGTTTAAATAAAAAACTAAAAACAAAAAATCACTCTAGTAAAATATTTTTGTTATGACTTCTGTTTTCTTTGATCGCAGTTGTGCAAGTCTTAATTTGTAGTTTCGAATACTCAGGAATCAAAATGCTGTGTATTGTTTCTATAAGTGGGGAAAGGTGGACACTTAAAGGTAAAAATTGAATTTTATTTAGGGAAAAATTCTGATGTCACTTTCTCTTAATGTAATTATATTTAGTAGTTACAAAGTGATTAAAAGTGGTCCGAGTTGATTACCTAATATTATGTGTAGGCCTAAACATAATCTACAGTTACTTTTCTGTATTTCATAACAAAAAAATCAAATTTCATCATACTTCAAGTTCATACTTTCAAAACATCAAATTTTTTATCATTATAAAAACTCATCAAAACATGTTGTCAAAAAACACTGCATGTGGTTATCTTGTGGAAGTTATCATATTTTGTCAATCCAAAAACATAAAGTGATTAACTTAGAAGTTTAATCAGGTCAGGTCAGGTCAGTGTAACAGATTTTTGAACATTCAGCTGTTTTCTATTTATTTTACTAATCAGATGTTTTCTAAGATTTGGAGAGGATTCAAGGTGGGTAATTCCCTCACTTCCAATTGTTCGTTATTTGGGAGGCTGCAAATGCTTCCTCTACTAATTCTCTTTCAGTTCTTATTCTTTTGATCCCTGTTTCAGGAGTTGTTACGTTTAGCCAACTCTTTATTGTGCAGTGAAATCTTATTCATTCTATTTTACATTATTATTAATTTGGTTCTCCACATGCATGGGTAGGACTAATGTACACTGGGAGGTCACCAGGTATCATAGGGTTGTATTACCACTAGGCCCAGTGTCATTTACTCCATCAGTACCAAGTCGCTTTACATTTTACAGTTAGCCAGGTTATGTAGAGTAGTGATTGTGTGTGTCTTGAATAGATGAATGAGAGTAATATGAATTTAAAGTATGTGTCCCTACTGGTCTGACTTGATAATAGTAGTTGAAGGGGTTTGTACGGTCTATTTGTTTTAGCGCAGTTCCAGAATTGTTACAGATACCTAACTCTTAACTAGTTTCTGTGATAAGAACTACAGTCAGAAGCTCTACTTATGGGCTGATTTTGAGTTTGATAGTACAAATTTGTAGTCGTTTCATTAAAGTTGTTAATTTTTGATAATGTGGGGTCAGGAAGTAGTGATAAGCAAATTGATATTTGAGCAGTCCATTTGGACATTTTTTAAGGAAAGTTTCTGCTAGTAAAATAAGTTTTAACCTTACTTTAAACACAATTGACGAAGTCCCCACTTTTTCCAAATTAATTATTATGGATAGTGTGAATATCTTGCTAACCACAGGACACTGACCCGCTTGTTGATGTGATTTTAAAATTAGGGTGCATGATAGTATTTAAGAAAAATTCAAACTAAAAAGTTTTTACCTAGTGTGAAATTAATAAAATTTGTATTGAGGAATATTTAATTGATATTTAGTTTTTGTATCGTAATTGGTTTTTGAAAGGCTGAACTTTAAAATTGTAAACATTAATTGACTGGCCTTTTACTTTAATTGGGAAATTAAAACATTTTAAATAGTTTAGCAGAGGGTAAACAAATTCTGCAAAACTGAAAGTAGTTGCAACTCTTTTTCAAAATGACAGTAGGTTTTGTTAATACATTAGAACTATAGTATGGTTAATTTTCGTTATTATAAGTAAAATTTTGCTTTTCAGCCTACAGTTTTAGAGGCCTTACATATTAATTATCAGTAATTTCCTTCTAACCGAAATTAATTATTTAACAAAATTAATAATTATGTAATGACAAAGCAAAGTTATAACCAATACAAGGGCAATGATTACCGAATAGGAATTTAACAAAATGTTGCTAATATTGAGTGATTTGCAAATATAAATACATTCCTTTTGTTACCTTAGGTACCATATTAAAAAAATCAAGATAAGTATATTTTTGATACCTAAAATAGGCCAACAATAAATAAAGCAACTGAATTTATACATCACTGTATTGATGAATTGTATTTGTGGCAATGAATTGTATCTGTTGACCTAGTTATAGAAAGATAATGGAATCATTGCCATTATGTAATAAATCACTTTTAAAACTAAGGTCAGGCGGAATTTTACTTTGGACTCTTGAAATACTTTGAATTAGTACATAACAAAAAGGTTACTGGTGTAATCAGTGCTTATTGTTACATTGTGTTACTACATTGTAAAGTCTGTTCCATTTCCTGTTCATGTTGTTAAGAGGTTCTAATGTTATTTCCCGATTTTTCAAATTCCTTACTGAATTTTCTTTCAGTAAGAACAATATTGAGTGAATGTTCTGTTAGTTTTTGTTTCAAGTAATCATCAGGGTAAGCTGTATCTGTTTTTAGATTTTCTGGAATTTTTTTTCAGTAAGAACAATATTGAGTGAATGTTCTGTTAGTTTTTGTTTCAAGTAATCATCAGGGTAAGCTGTATCTGTTTTTAGATCTTCTGGAATTTTTTTTCAGTAAGAACAATATTGAGTGAATGTTCTGTTAGTTTTTGTTTCAAGTAATCATCAGGGTAAGCTGTATCTGGTTTTAGATCTTCTGGAATTTTCTTTCAGTAAGAACAATACTGACTGAATGTTCTGTTAGTTTTTGTTTCAAGTGATCATCAGGGTAAGCTGTATCAGTTTTTATATCTTCTGAATTCAAAAGAAGGAAAAAACCATTAGTGTAAAATATATTGTGTGCAGTCAGGGCCACTGACGGATTGATGCAATTTTGTGGGTGGGTTTGATGATTATAAGAGGGCTTCTCTGGGGGTTGACAATTTTTGAAATAATACCTTCAAAAACTAGCACCGTCAAGTTGTTTTGAGACTTGATATACAACAGATATAAAGTAAGAGCAAAAATTGATTCCATTTTAAACAAAAAAGTCATGTTAAAGTTAATGCAATCAGATTGCAAAAAAAGGGAAAAAAAGGAATGGATCAGGAGTAAATTCTCTTGTATCTAGACAGAACCACTTTTTTTGTCTGAAAGATCTGAAAACTGAGTTTATCCATGAAAACCTTAAAACAAATTTTTGAAAATCTTCATACTTATGCCCTGTGGTAAAGGAGAAAGTTTAACTGTTTCCGGTTTTGTAGTGAAGTCATCGACCTAAGGTTTCTTTCAGGGCAGCTGGAAAAGACACAAAAGGACAGTGGTTCTTAAAACCCAATCAAGTATGGAATCTATTCACTGCTACAATACCCTTTATCTTCGATATGGCAGGGAGAATTTGTGAACAAAGGTTTGGGGTGAAATCAATTTCTGAGCTGAATAGGGTTGAATGCCGTTCTAGATTTTGATACCTGACTTCTCCCGAGAATAGTCTAATGTTAAAGTAGCAATGAGTAATTATTTATAGGCTTTTGTTCTGAGTTTGTTTTTAATAGAACTCAGGTACCAAACGTGGAAACCCCCTCCCCCAACTTCCACATGACCTTTTCTCAAATATTTACTCCCCCATATCTTCAAAACGGTATGTTTTAGGCCTTTAAAGTTTTATTTTCTAGACTGAAATTAACAAAGTGAAATAGTTCTGGACTATATACGCTTTGTTAGCGAATATTTATTTAAAAATGAGCCATTTGGAGACCATCACTGTACGACCCATACATTGAAATGAGCACCGATCCTGATCTCTAGATCACTTATTGATCTACGATTTATTCAAGCTCGGTACAAAAACCAATTTTGATAATAGCTTGGGCAAGTTCGTTACCCAGCAAAATCCGTTCAACAGAATCCATTCAAAATTCTATTTCAAATCTTAAAAAAGTCATATCTTTTTCATCTTACACTTTTTTTTTAAATCGGATTTCATCTTCGTAAATGTACATAAATTAGCAATTAATATTTTCAATCCATTGAAATTAATTAGACAGCGGTCAAGGTTCATTTTCAGATTATCAATATACCTAATTTTATTTTTATTTATTTATTTTTTTTTAAGGCGAAAAGCACATTGAGGCTATTATCGCCTCCCTAAATGTAAGTGTGAGTGTAAAGTGTTAGTTTTAAATGTAGTGTTGTAAGTGTAAGTGTTTATTAGGCTTGGGTACCGCGAGGGACGTTTAAATCCTCTCAATAGGTGCAGCTAGTCTGCACCCCCTGCGGGGTACCTAATTTTAGATTCCAGTGTATAGGTAGATTTTAGATTTTATTGCTGTTTATGATGGGGAAGTCATGTTTAAAAAAAACTTTTGATGAAAAATATTGATGGAAATTCGCTTCCATCACGTCAACGAGATTAGGCTAATTATTGAGCTCCGTGTCGTGATTATTATTTAATTGAATATCTCAAGAACTCCATGACTAACGATATTCGAAATTTTAATTTTTTCCCGAAGTCCTATTTTTTCTGAATAAACGGAAAACATGCACGTTTTTTTATCACGTTCCCATCACGCCAGCGAGAGAACTGTATGCAGCTATTGGTTCATTTTTAACATGTATAATGTAGGGCTGGTTGTGATGTAAGATTTGACGCGTCGCGTGATGCGAGTGCACAAATTTATATTGATAAATATGTAATATTTATATTAAATTATTGATGTATAATAGTATAATTAATTTTATTATACTTCCATTTATATACCTAAGTACATTATTTAAATAAAATAACAAATAAATGTTATATTATAAAAAACCTGTATCTCAAAATTGAGAGACTCTCAGACAGCATGAGGAAAAGACGACTTAGTTTTTATGGCCATATTAGTAGGATGAACAGCAGTAGACTTACTAGGCAGATCTTTGCTTTCTTCAGAGATCGGAAAACGAAGAGTAATTGGTTCAGGCGGGTCCAGGAAGACTTAACTGAGCTGGCGATATCAGATGAGATGATTGACGATGTACTTAAACTGCGAAAACTGTTACATAATGAAAACCTAAGGTTCCAAGAAAAACCAACATCTAAAAGGGGCGGGGCAGTCTCGGATGAAAGAAGGAAGGCAGCCTCGGATAGAATGAAGCAGTATTGGATACAGCGGAGGGCAGCTAACGCACATCAAAGTAATTGATTTGGCGTACCCCAAAGTGGGTGATCCGGATGAAAGAAGAAATGTTATATTAATATTGTAAAAAAAATGTATTATTTAATAAAATACGATGTAGGCCCTAATAGTTGAATCAAGAAGCCTACATTTTTCTTCAGTGTAATTACGTTTTCGAACAAATTATCGTAATTAAAAATAAAAAGAAAGAGAAAATATGATACTTGATTTTTATTTTTGGTATAATGACAGACATTTAGTTTTTTCGTCTAATTGAATAAATCCAATTTGCTACCGCTAAATTGTTAGTTGTGGGCATTACTGTATAGCATATGATATTCTCTGGTACGGTATATTTATAGGCGTGTTTAGACGTATGATGCAAAAACTGATTTTTATTGTAAACAAGTTGAGAACGGCGCTAAGTTTAGACGTGCTAGTTCTGTTTTCATTAACATTAGGAGCTTGTAATTTACGTACAGAGTGTAACATTAGTACGTTACCATCACACGACAGTCATGCTTGTTCTAGTTTGGTGCCATCATAACCTGCTACGTATTATACAATCTAAAAGTCAGCTGTTTTTTTTTTTTTTTTTTTTTTTTTTTTTTTTTTTTTTGACTATTAGAGACCAGGTGATATTTGAGTATCGAGTATATGTATCGATTAGTAATCGGAAGGATCGAAAGTAAGCGATATAGAAATGTCTGTAGTCTGTTAAACGAAAGAAAACACCTGGGTTTAGGACGTAATAACGTTCCAATCGGTTATTATACAGAAATTTCGGATACACCAATTTAAAGCGTGTTCTTTTGCCTATAAATCTATGTTAATATGTTTTCAAACGTCGATTCCTCCCCGCAGAGGGGTGCAAACTAGCTGCACCTATTGAGAGGATTTAGACGTCCCTCGTGGTACCCGAGTCTAACACACATTTACACTTACACTTAGGACTTTAACAGTTTACACTTACACTTACATTTAGGGAGGCGATAATAGCCTTAAAATACACTGAAAAAAATCTAGGTGTTCTGAAAAACACGGTTTTCACGCAGTTTTTATATTACTAGCTACTTTGAAGGTTCATATCTTTGTCAGTTTATATTCTACAACAATGCTGTTCAAATATGTTACGGTACAGGCATTTGTTAATGTTTCTGCCAAATTTCACGAACGTTTGACAAAAATTGAAATTATGGTCAATTTATTTAATGAAGTGGTCGTTTTGTTACCAGCAACTTATAAAAATAATTCTTTTACATAGGCCTGTAAGTTTACAACAGTATTATCAAGATTTGTTGTCAGATTTACAATTGCGTTTAATGAGTAAAAGTAAAGTTATCGAAAAGAAATTTCGACAGGGGGATTTAACATTTTGTATTACGGCCTGAAGATGAAAAGTACACACACACCCCACACCTCCACCCTTACACACTCAACTTTATCTACTTTTTCTCAAAAACGACTCGAACGATTATTGTGAATTTTTTATACTAATTTTTGTTATTGTCTGGAATCGATTGCAACATGTCTCATACCTGTGAAAATTTGTTAAATTCACGCGTGTACACTAAACAAAAACCTATACCGGGCAAAGGTCGGTCACCCGGTACTTAGTTCTAAAACATTCGGCAGATAGTAGCCCGGTCGTATGAGGAAGTCACCCTTAACCCTCGACTTCGCCCCGAGTTGTCCTATTTTCACTTTTTACGTCCCTTTATAACAGCGTGAAGTTTGTGCACTACCGCCACTGAATGGTGCGCCCCTCGAAGCCTTCTGCAATACCATAAAAACATTATTTACATGTAGCCTATGAAGTCATACACAACGCAATATTTACATTATTACACCAACATTATTGCAGGTCTAATAGTAAATAATTTAATCTGTTTAGTTAACTTTAAATAATTTAGCTTAATTTTTGTTAATTTAATAAATTATTACAGGCATATTATTATTAGGTAGCTTTAGTATATATTTCTTTCAGCTGTTCAAATAAATGATTACGTCACTTAAGTACGTTATACTTTTAAAACGAATTGAGTAACACAGCAAACGAATTAGTTATGCATCAGGTTGTTCTTGGTGTCATTAAACATCAACAATGTGTTGTAGTCTGCGGGAGAAATAGAAGAAGTTCCCGGCCGCGGCCTGGTGAGGCACTCTTCCACTTCGGAATGGTGAAAGTTATTCTTGGTCGGATCCGTCTTATTTCCTCCCGAGCAAATTATGGTGTCTTGTACAGTTGATCCGGGTGTTGGTAAGCTGCGTGTAGTTGTTCTGTAGTGGGTGGTCCTCCTCGATGTTCTCGATGTTCGGGTTATCGCGGGCAACATAATTTCTCAGAATTCTGTTGTTAAAACTACAGGAAGAACGCTCCGGTCAGAATGAAGCTGTTGTGCACGGGAGATGAAATGTGATGCGCCGG
This sequence comes from Callitettix versicolor, assembly GCA_022606455.1. Classification (NCBI taxonomy): domain Eukaryota; kingdom Metazoa; phylum Arthropoda; class Insecta; order Hemiptera; family Cercopidae; genus Callitettix; species Callitettix versicolor. Next base: position 26,226,756 of record CM040187.1, read on the forward strand.
CAGTAGTGTGTTAGTCCAGCGTAGGGTAGACCCAAGATACGCGTGTACTGCGAACCAATCGGAAGTGAGTATTGGTTGACGGGAGTGAAGTAGATTCCGCAGGCTTTGGCTGTTTTAAAGCCGGGAGAAAAGTACGGGGATTTTTAGTGTGGTTGTTTAGGTGTTAGTAAGCCGAACTAGGTTGTGTAACTCAGTTCCTCTGTGGTTTAGGCGATGACAAATGAAATATTTAATAAAATTGTCCGCAGGTAATTAGTCTCACTTTATTTAAATGCAAGGGAATACATACCCCTTGATTTTCTTAACAGTAATTTTTAACTGTATATTTAAATCTGTTATAGTAGACCATTACTGAAAGTTTTATATATATATATATATATATATATATATATATATATATATATATATATATATATATATATATATAAATATATTAGGTCTAGGTGATCCGGTTTTTGCAGACTATCTTTAAGACAGTTGAAATAATGACAGTTCCGTTGGACGTAATTACTTAAAAACTAAAACACTTGTAATTAATTACAAAATATATATATATATTATAAAATATAGCATAAAATATACATATTATGACTGGTATCAAATGACATGTGACGGACAAGGAAACAATACTGACTTTTGTTGACAAGGGTGGTGACAGTTGCAGATTACAGCTGGGAGCAGCGAGGGAAATATTTGCTTTTGCTCAGTAACTTGTTATTGTAACCCAAGTAATGAGTGGAGGCAAATTAGCGGGGTACAAGTGAAATCAGAAACACTTGTAAATTGTTATTGTATCCCAAGTAACGTTTTTAGGTAACATAACAGGGCATGGTAGAAGTGAAATCAGAGACACTTGTAACCTGTTAATGTAATACAAGGAATAGTTTGAGGTAACGTAACGGGGTGCGGTAAAAGTGAAATCAGACACTTGTAACCCATGTAACGGGTCGATGTGACGTAGCAGGGTGCGGTACAAGTGAAATCAGAGACACTTGTCACCCAAGTAACGGGTCTAGGTAACGTAGCGGGGTGCGGTACAAGTGAAATCAGAGACACTTGTCACCCAAGTAACGGGTCTAGGTAACGTAGAGGGATGCGGTACAAGTGAAATCAGAGACACTTGTCACCCAAGTAACGGGTCGAGGTAACGTAGAGGGATGCGGTACAAGTGAAATCAGAGACACTTGTCACCCAAGTAACGGGTCTAGGTAACGTAGAGGGATGCGGTACAAGTGAAATCAGAGACACTTGTCACCCAAGTAACGGGTCGAGGTAACGTAGAGGGATGCGGTACAAGTGAAATCAGAGACACTTGTCACCCAAGTAACGGGTCTAGGTAACGTAGCGGGGTGCGGTACAAGTGAAATCAGAGACACTTGTCACCCAAGTAACGGGTCGAGATGACGTAGCGGGGTGCGGTACAAGTGAAATCAAAGACACTTGTCACCCAAGTAACGGGTCGAGGTAACGTAGAGGGGTGCGGTACAAGTGAAATCAGAGACACTTGTCACCCAAGTAACGGGTCGAGGTAACGTAGCGGGGTGCGGTACAAGTGAAATCAAAGACACTTGTCACCCAAGTAACGGGTCGAGGTTATTATACAGAAGGTTGTCTCAGTCCCATAAGGCACATGTAACCAGCAGTGGGCGTGGCTGTGACGTCACGCGCCGACCTAAGCTGCCGCTAAGGCCTGGCAAAGTAATGGGTAGGCAAAGAAGTGATGTTCATATTTTGAATTTTAATTTGTAGGAATTCATTTCCTTCATGTCTTTATTAATTCTTCTTTCATTAGTACTAAATTCGTTTAATCTTATAAGTAATTCACTAACATTTTCTCATTCTAATAGCATATTAAAGATCATATTTCTTGTTTAGTTATTGAAACTTGTAAGTTAATTTACAATAAATTATAATAATATATATATATATAGGGGAGAGCGGGGTAATATCACGCAGTGGGTAATGACACGCACCTGTCTTCAGCGATGCCTATAAGGGTTAGAAGTGTGTAAAGTGCTGCAATCTGTAGGCCCTTAGGTCTATTAGTGGCCAGTGTATGAGAAACTGCCAATAGGAACAAGTGTGTTGTTATAAAGAATTTTTTCGAAAACCTTCAATTTTGGTTGAATTGATCTGGAAAGTTTGCTTCAAGATATTTATTGAATCAGTTTAGATTCAGCTTTTTCTTTATACATATCTCGAAAGTATAATAGTTTTTAAATAGCACTTATATTAAACAATGTTTGTTTGATGCTTGTGTGACGAGTATGATGATTTTTTCCACAATAGCGACATGCGGGGTAATGGCACGCGTCCGCGTGGCATTACCCCCAACTGCGTGTCATTTCCTTACCGTGCGTGCTAATACCCGAAAGTACTATCTTTTCGATTTTACATATTTCTACTGAGGTACTTTGTTTCATTTCCAACTCTTACTAAATCATAATGTCGAGTACCTTCATTTTGAGTTTGTTTTTTTGAAAAAACCTAACTTCTCCATGGATTTTGAGCGTAATGCTATACATCTTTTTATTAAAAATAATTTTATTAAAAAAAATGTTAATGCCCTCTTTTAAAATTAAATTCAACTTCTATTGTTACAGACATAGCTTACACCATTTTATTTAATAAATTTTAAATTTCATTTTTACGTGTGTTGTGAAACACATTGTTGGCACTACAGTAAATTAAAACCTGTAATGAGAAGTCAAACCATTATTGAGATATAAATTATAATAAAAACATTGTTTAACATAGGCTTAGTTAAGACTGTTCTTTACGGCAGCAGCTAACTGGCACAGTACATTATGTTTCCGTACAATTTGATGAAACAAACCAGAGTAACCTCTAAAGCAGCATGGACTGATGAGCAACTTCAGATGGCCATTAAAGCAATCAAAGACGGAGCTAAAATAAGAGAAACAGCAAGACATTTTGGTATTCACGAAGCAACGCTTCACACGAGAATGAAATGTGGTCTTATAACCGGTGGTCCTAGAATGGGGCGAAAAGCTGTATTTTCTGTAGAACAAGAGAAAGAAATAGCTCATCATCTTATTCTGCTATCGAATTTGTTTTACGGCATTACTCCAATTCAACTTCGAATTGCATATGAATATGCTAAAAAAAAACAAACTTAAGAATACTTTTAATGCAGGTACAAAAATGGCAGGTAGAGATTGGGCTGATGGATTTTTGAAGAGGAATCCACAGTTGAGTGTTCGCCAGCCGGAAGCTACTTACTTCTCTTAGTAGAATCCAAAGCTATAACTATTGGAATTGAATTAGTGACTCTAGAAGAAACACAAGCAGAATCATTACAAGCAAGCAATGTAAAACAGCAAGAAATAGAAAACGTTCCCATCACTGCAATATCCCCAATTCCTATTAACAAAATAACGGCCCTGAAAGTCAAAGAAAAGGAAAAACCAATATCAGATCTTGAGTGCAACACTCCGAAAAGAAGCTCTTGAAGAAAGAGATAAGAGAAAACAGAAAAGGCTTAGGTCTAAACTAGAGAAGAAGGGGAAAAGCTCGAATGAAAAAAAAATAGATAGCACTCATTGGAAGAAAAAGGTTGCTAGAAAAAGTCTCTTTTTCAATGAAACAAGCAGTGAATCAGGCGATAAATTTATGGAAACATGTGAAACCGATGACGAACTAACCACAGTGGATGATTTAGCTAAAATGTTACCGGTAAAAAATAAATCGGACAATGCATGCAGCCTGTGCCAAGAATTTGGAAAAAAATGAACTGTGGTTCAGATGTGTTTTATGTGGTGGGTGGTTCCACTCAGAATGTAGTGGTTTAGACTGTGCAGTAGATTATAAGTGTGACATTGAATTAATGATAATTATAAAAAACTGTAAAGAATAACTAAAAATGTAATTTGTTTAAAAATAGGTATACTTAAAACCAATTCATACATCACTGGTGTCGTTGTTTCATTACGGCATGTTCATGCGTGCCATTACCCGAAACCTAAGGGTAATGACACGCAGCGCAATTTTTTTTTAATTGAATAATTTGGTGAAAATGAATACTGGATATAGTAATTTTCTAGTTCCAATGTAAAGACAAATGCATGTTTTATACGTTAAAATGAAAATAAATCTCAAAATTGAATTTTAGAACGATTACTAAACTAAAATGTTAAAGTGCGTGTCATTACCCCTCTCTCCCTATATATATATATATATATATATATATATATATATATATATATATATATATATATATATATATATATATGAATGTATATGAAATGTAATTATAGTCAAGTTCAAATTAAAAATTGCTAAAGTATTTGAAAGAAGTAAACACCCCAGCTACAATACAAAATATGAAATCGCATTCAATGGAATTAGAATTGTTAACTAAACATCATGTTTTACAATATATTTAATTTAAATATTTTTTTTGTATGAACATTTTATTTTTACTATGATTTAAAGACGTTTAAAAATACAAACTACATGTTTTTCAAACTAAGTAATATATCAATCTGGTTTCCAGTAAACACTGATGTTAAAACTTTGTGCATTTTCTCATACGTCAAAGACGTTTTATTATTTCTTCTTTTTAAATATTGGTTTTCTATTTTTAGCTTTCTCACTTCGACTGTATCAAGCTCAATTTTTTGTTGTAAATGCTTAATCTGCTTTTTAAGACAAAATATTTGTTTAGTTAATAATTTATTTTCATTCAATGAAACTGATAACTTGTTAACTTCTGCAGTTGAAGTACTTTCTGAACGTATATTGTTAACAAGTGTTTCAACAAGTTTTTTGCCTTCTCTACTCTTAATTCGGGTTTCTCTGTCTTTTTTTAAGATTATGCCTGTAGTATGTTTTTGTTTTAAATTTAGGTTGATGGATGGAATTGCATTCTCCTTAAGAACTCTTTTGGGGGTTATATTTAACAATTCTGCTTTTAAATCTCTTTCATAGTCATTGGAAGTAAAATGCTCAGAACAAATTACAGAAGTAAGAGGGTTAAATAATTTATCTGCCCGTTTACAGCACTGTGCCCACTGTTTGGAAATGTTTGGATCCTTAGGGAATCTATGATAAAGTATTTTAGGCCTGTCACCAGACAACTCACGTGTTTTTACGCGGCTGTTATTGCAAACTGCCACTGCACATCGCTCACCAGACATTTTAATCACTTGATTTAACTGTAAACAATACAATCACTTGATCTAAACTGGAAAAGAAAACTTTGAAACACACTACGAACACAGCACAGCTAGGTGAATACCTAGCTTCGCACATTACAAGTGGCGGTGGTAGGTCGTAGAGGCGCAAGAGGCGTGCGCGCTTGACTGATACAACCTTCTGTATAATAACCTTGGGTCGAGGTAACGTAGAGGGATGCGGTACAAGTGAAATCAGAGACACTTGTCACCCAAGTAACGTAATGGGGTGCGGTTACAAGCTTTAAAAGTAATACTGTATCTTTTAACGAGCTTGCTGCACCTGAGGCTGTAGGTCTGTGTTATCTGTTTAGTTTTATCATTCACTGCCTCCTACACTTCCTGTTTTGTATGATAAATGTCACTGCCACAGTCAACCGCTGATGCAAATCGTTTCAGCCGAATGCATCACGTTTTTAGAAATGTCGGGAAACTATTCGAATGAACGTGCGATAACCAGCGAAATTCGTTCATCAGTTTCAAAATGGCGGCCTTTTCATATTTTTTAAATTCCATCAATTTTTTTGTCCGAAATATTACAAAAAATCTAATATCCTCACCGTAACCAGCGTTAGAAACTGTATAAATGTGCGTTTTGAATTTTCATAATACGGGGAAATTAAGGTATTTAATTTGACGGCGGTCAATTAATGGAATGTGAAAAAAATTTATGGAGGTAATATTTGCAGATTTTAACGCTGTTTATGATGGTGAAATCAAATTCTGAAGTAAAAATGAATTAAGTAATGATAGAATTAACTTTTGAAAATTCGATTCCATCACGCCAACGAGACATCTGCGCGACTTGATTATGTAGTTCCACACTATACAGTGTGTAAAGAAGATATGGTGTTTGCAAAATATCGATCCTATAGTTTTGATAGATATTTGTGTTTTCAGATCCATTGAGTTCAAAAGCGGTTTTACTTGGATTTAGGTCAGTTTGTATGTGCGCGTGGTCCTGCGCATGGCTGGAGACTAAACCCAGACCGATTTTTGTGAAATTTAGCAAGTTTTCGTTCTTCCATATACAGGGATCAGTTTCTAATATTTCAATGAAAAAATTATTGTTTTCAAATTTAGCCCACAAGTACCCAAAGAAACGCACGGATTATTCTGTTTTATATTCTCAAAAATAAAAAGAAAAAAGAAAAAAGGGAACTGCCTAGTTTTTCAACATTTGTTCATAATTTCCTAAATAAATTGTGTCAAAAAAGTCGTAGCGACAAGTACTAGCAAATTTTAAATATAAGTAAGTTAAAAAATCCAAAAATGAATCTTGACCGCCTTCAGGTTCGTTTCTTTCCGGATTTAATCTGTGCGTTCATATTCAATCAGTTGGCCGCTTAATCTAGGCCTACTACTCTACATCGATATTCGCGCGCGCGCGCGCGCGCACACACACACACACACACACACTCGACGGACATTAATGAACCCTGTTTAGAATCTTACCATGGTGGTCGCTTCAAATGTTCACTTTATAATAAAGTTGACTAATAATTAAAAGTATGTGCGTCTTTTACACGCAAAAAAACATTACGGTGTGTTAAGATCGATGCACATTTCATAGAAACCGTTAATAATGATATTATTTACAAGAAGACAAAACGAACAAAAAAATAACGATTGCAAAAATTACGTAACAGTGGTCTATTGCCTTAATTATGTAATTGACATTTGGCCCCGTATCATATGTTTAGATGTAAGGAGTCGAAATACTTTTAGGCTAATGTTTACGGAGTGTTCCAAAAGTCCGAGTACGGCAAAGTATTTCCCAAAGGAGATGCTATTTTTCAGTGCACAGTGGAATCTTATTAATGGAAATACAATCTATTGAGAAATTTGTCTGCCATCTTGAACGCAACGTCCTTTTAACATATATCATGTTTTAGGGTTGGTTGTGATATTAGATTTTGCGCGTCACGTGATACGAGTGCACAGATATTGGTAGTTATAGTAAAATTGTTTTATTAATTCGTAACGATCAGCTGATTTAATTGAACAGTTGATTAGCTATAATAAGTTTCAGGTTACGTTGTTAAAAACTATGTTAATTTGTGGTGTTTTCAAACAAATTATCGTAATTAAAATATAAAAGGAAGAGAAAACATGTTACATGATTTTTATTTTTGTTCAATAAAAGATTTTTTTTAAATACGAGGAGGGTTCATGTAAAATATAGCGAAAAATCCACTGGTGTGTAAATACCTCTTTTCGGTTTGAAGTCACAACCCGTCAAACTTTTATACGCAATGGAAATTGCTTGTTTGGTACGTTTGAGTGTGTGACCAAAATTTTAACAAAATTTGATGATCCGATTTTGAAAATTAAGCCAATTTTTTTTTTTTGAGGGATTAATTGACAGTAAAAAGTGTTTTTGATTTTGTGTACACCATTTTTTATCGGAAAGAATATTGTAGTGTTTATTTAAGTATGAGTAATAGGCTGGGTAATGAAACTTCATTTCAAGGTTGGTGATAAATGTTAGAGTGTGTATAATAAATTTATGCAAAGTAACTCGCAAGCTGTTCTGTATGATCAAGCGGAGGTAAGGAATAAAAATTGCAAGTCTTCCATTCCTTTACCGTTTCAGGTATCGATAGAATGTTTTGAAGACGTGTCATTATACCTAATGTTTTAAACATTTAAATACGGCACACAGCTGTCGTGCTGACAAGGCAGAAGAGAACTTACAAACGTAACATTGAGCCTTATGAATAGAAAGAAGCAAAAGCCTTAATTCACAAAATCTGAAGCATATCCTTCAATTGATATGAATAAAAATATGAATCAAAACCTTTTACTTTAGAGTAAAGCAAATCCTTCTTTTGTTGATCCGTTTGCTTTGTCAGTAATAAATTGTTATGAATAAAACCGACCATTTACTCTAAATGAGAAGCAAATCCTATTGTTGATCCTTTGTTTTATCAGTTATGAGTAAAACCGACCGTTTACTCTTTATGAGAAGAAAAATCCTTCTTTTGTTGATCCATTTGCTTTGTCAGTAGTAACTTAAATGGTTATGAATAAAAGCGATCATTTACTTTGTTTTTAAACCAAAAATAAAAATCATGTGTCATGTTTTCTCTTCCTTTTTACTTTAATTATAATACAAATACGACAATTTGTCATAGCTAGTTTTTAACAACACAACCAAATCTGGACCTATTGTAGCCTATCAGCTGTTCAATGAAATCAGCTGATCGTTACGAATTAATATAAAAGCAGTGATCTTTTACTATAACATATCTAGTTTTTAACAACATAACGTAAAACGTATTATAGCTTATCAAGTGTTCAATGAAATCAGCTGATTTCTACGAATTAATATAAAACAACTGATCTTTTACTATAATTACCTTAGCTAGTTTTTTAACAACATAACGTAGAACGTATTGTAGGGGCAGCTGTACAATGAATTCAGCTGATCGTTACAAATAATTATAAAACGCAAAATCCATCACAATCAGTCCTAAAACGTGGTACATCTGTTGAAACTAACCTTAAACAACAACCGTAGATACTATAAAAATGGATGACTTATTTGAATAATGATTCATTTCCATGTGTTACATCGAATCAGGTTTACGTGAAAGGTTTTTCTGTTGATCCTTTTACTTAGACTATATACTGAAAGATTAACTTGTAAATAAAAGGTAATCATACTCATATGGAATGAATAAAATCCTTTTGTGCCTACATTTTATTTAAAACAAAATCTTTTGCTTCTACCTTTTCCTTGAAGTTTTTCCTCCAGTTCTATTTTCCTTCAGTTCCTTCAGCAAATGACAATAACGTTTTTCATAAATGTTTTTGAAAATGTATTTTCATCTTTTTAATCGATGTTAAAATTTGAATCAATTTTCACATTACGGTATCAAATTATATTGAAAATAGAAAAATAAATCCTGACAGCCGTTCAGTCGTAATGTAAAATAAAAAAGGGAATTAAAAAGGTTGATTTCTTTGATATCAACCGCCATTTTGAAACGGTTGATCGGATTTCGCTGGATAAGGGTCTAAGCTATTATCAAATTCGTTTTTCGTGGCAAGTTTTAATGAAATGTGTGTGTGTGTGTGTGTGTGTGTGTGTGTGTGTGTGTGTGTGTGTGTGTGTGTGTGCACGCGCGCGCGCGTGTATGCAGTATTTGTGAGGTTGGTTAGAAATTACGTTTGCAATTTCGCGGATTCAAACTCGTCACAAAAATCGATTCTTCTAATAACTTTGGAAAGTTCGTTATCCATTAAAATGGCGGCCGTTTTAAATCTTTTAAAGAAAACTGTAACTTTTTGGCCATAAACATGTACTGAAAATGTTATTTCACCATCGCCATGAGCGTTAAAATTTGCGTAAAGCAGCATTTAAAATTTTCAAAATACATTTCATTATAATCTTGATGGCAATTAGGGTTCATTTTCGTATTTTCAATGTAATAATATATACAGATCTTAATGCTGATTATAATGGGGAAAAGAGGGAAATCCAGTTGGCAATGTGCTTCTATCACGTCAGCGAGACAAGTGTCTGCCGCTTATTATTCTGTACCTAATTTTCGTCGGCGCCCATTTAAACAAAATGTAAACTCTTGCGAACAAACGAAACGTGTTTTGATTCAATGCAAGTTGCTTACAAAATGTTATCTGTTCTGAGATAAGGCGGTTTTATGGACGCCTACCTTAACAAGCTACAAAGTTATTATATAACATTAGATTGTGGAATCTATAGAATTACATTACAGTAGTGCGAGTGTTTGTATACATGTGTGTGTTTGTGGGGGGGGGGGTTTGGAATATCAGTCAAGGTTTACAATAACAGGTCCGTGTAGTAGCCTTAACCTACTGTGCCTTATACACTGAGAATAATCACGGCACGCAGCTGTCTCGCTAACGTGATAGAAGCGAAATTTCCGAAATTATATTTCTTACTCTTTTAGAAATTCTGGTTTCACTATCATAAACAACATTAAAATCTGCATATTAGCATTTTAAACTTCTAAATTGTACTGGAAAATACAAAAATAAACTATGAGCTTGGGCGCGGGACCCTCAGGTGCATTTAACCCCTTCCCATGATTTATTTAGACAATTAAAATGAAATTAATGAGAAAGTAGTGTTTTCGCTAAATGTATTTAAATATTCCTACGTATTCATCTAGATTAAGTTAATACCATGGCTAATAAAGAAATTAAATTTTAATTAAACCTAATTAATATTTTAATACCGTACGCGTTAACCCACAGAATTACGCATACACATTTTTAATCCAACGTGTAAAAAAAATCTACTTCTATCATGTAACACCAGCTGATCAAACTTTATCATCTCCATATGTTAATTCCCCCTCCCCTCCGATCCGCACTGTGTAACAGCTGATATTAATCACATGTAACAAATACTTAAATACAGACTGTTCCAAATGCCACGTCAACTTTTGATCTTCTGACGTACACGATATTAGGGCGCTAATGCTTCATTGAGGACTAGTACAATGTCAGTTTTATTACCCACAATGGGTATTGCTGGGTTATGAATTTGCCCGAGCTATTACCGAAATCGATTTTAGTAACGCGCTAAACTAATAGTTCAAAGAACAGTTCAAGGACCAAATTTTAGCCGCCTCGGTGGCCTAATGGATAGCGTACTAGGCTTTCACCCCGAAGACCCGGGTTCGATTCCCGGCGAGGGGTTGACATTTTCATACGCTATAAATCATCCCATCGTCTGCATTAGCCCAAGTGTGCATAACACGCACGCACGCACGCGCGCGCGCGCGCACACACACACACACACACACACACTAACTATTTTAACGACACCTAAAAAAGTGATTTAGAGGTCAGGACTTCACGTTTGCGATTTTGTTCCGACTTGATTAAAACTTGGCACAAAAATCGATTTTGGAATAGCTTAGACAAGTTCGTAGAAGCAACAAAAAGTTCGTTCAGCAGTTTCAAAATGGCGGCCATTTCATACTTTTTTCTCAAACGTTTTTGAAAACGTAATTTCACCACCGTAATCAGCGTTAATAAATACGTGAATTAGTATTTTTAAATTCGTTGAAATGAAAATTTTCTTGACGGCGTTCAGGATTCGTGTTTGTATTTTCAATGTAATTTGAAAGTTTAAAAAGTTAATATGTACAGACTTTATGCTGATTACGATGGCGAAATCAGAATCTCAACAGGGGTAAGATCGAGTATACTTTAGGAATTCGCTTCTGTCACGTAAGCTGAACAGCTGTAGACACGTCAGCTATCAGTAAGCGTTACAAACAGACAGCTGAAATAATGTTTGCAGCATGGTCACGTGACCGATTGTTTTGATCACAGGCTATATTTAGCTGTTTTAGTCATATATTTTATTAATTACAAATCCATTATTAACGGATCTCCATTGGAAAAATGTGCTGTTAGAGTGGCCGTAATGGTAAGACCCAGACTTGGGACCTTGAAATGAGCACCTACCCTGTTCCCTAGATCACTTTTTGAGGGGTCGTTAAAATAATATATATATATATATATATATATTTATTTATTTATATATATATATATATATATATATATATATATATATATATATATATATATATGCCTATTGTGTTTTGTGTGGGGGGAACGCGCGCGCACGCCACCTATTCGCAATTTTGGTTCAATTTGATTCAAGCTTGCACAGAAATCGATTATGGTAAAATCTTGGACAAGTTCGTTAACCAAAAAAATCCGTTAACAAATTTCAAAATGGCGGACATGTTTAAAATTCGTAGTTTTAGTCCGATTTTAATAAAAGTACAGTAGGCTTCCGTTACAGTAGGTCTAAATATTTAGATTTAAAAGATACAAACGCGTTCTATAAACTGATAACTCCGCTTCTAGTTGCCGTTCAACTTTGTTCCGCTCAGCGCAGCTCTGCTAAATTAGGCAACTGAAGGCAGCACAGCTTGCCTACGGTCTGGATAAATTAGCGTTTTAAAATTTTACTGAAAGGCGGTCAGAGTTCGTTTTCGTCTATTTAATTTTCGTTATTTGAAAATTTTCAATGCCAATAGGCACAGTTTTTAATGGAAAGATATTTTCAAATTCGTATAAGATAAAAAAGACAGTTGGAAATTCGCTTTAATCACGTCAACAAGACAGCTGCGAGAAATTTGATGTGTTATTTTGCTGTCAGCTAAGCTCGTATCACACGTTCAGCAATAAGCGGTTCGGTTGTCGAATTGCCTAAAGCATCTGCGCGTCTACTGCGTCACTCAACTGCGCACATAAAGGTTCGAGCCGCAATTGCTCTTGTTGCTTTTCCCTTACCGCTAACGTTGATCCATCGTCCTCATTAGTCTAACTGGCGTTTTAATGTTTTGCTTGAAAACTGTTGCCGGAATCGCTATCAACACTTCACCCAACGTTGACCTTATCCGTGACACATGGAACACGCGTCACAGGGGCAAAAATCTGCGTCACTCGGCCAACAATAGCAGCGATCTGTTGTTGGTGCTACAGCGGTGTTGATAAAGGGATGAGCCACCAATAACAAACACTTGTAAACAGGCACAGATACAACGCAACAATCCGTAGACGCAAAGAGCTATTCATAGTCTGTGAAAACAGTAATCAATCTGTTCAAGTGGAAATAGTTTTGTTAGCGAATTTCAATTAGAAAATGTGGTTGCAGCAGATTTGAAATATGCACTCTGACATTTAGAACACGGTTGGATGGCCTACACATTTGTTCCGATTGCTACAACAGTATTGGTTATTCTTTTTCATTTTATGAATTATTAAAAGGATTTGGTGATTGTGAAAAATCAGTCTTGAGATTTTGTTTGATTTCTATGTTCTCAGGTCCACTGGGTCCACGTTTTCTCTTCCTATTTTATTTTAATTACGATAATTTGTATTATAAACGACAAATTAACATAGTTTTTACCGCATAACCTAAAACTTATCAGATATTTAATGGGATAAGCTGATCTTTACTAATTAATATAAAAACTCTGACAAATCGGAGCTCTTCTTAAATATGAGGCCACATGAGGAAGTAACACACGATACTTACTCCGTATTAAGAGAGAAATCATTTCTGTTATTGAACCAAAAATTAAAATCATGTATCATGTTTTCTGTTGCTTTTTTATTTTAATTACGATAATTTGTCCGAAAACATGACGAATTAACATAGCTAGTTTTTAACAACATAACCTGAAAATTATTATATCCTGTCAGCTATTCAATGAAATCAGCTGATCGTTACGAATTAATATAAACGTAAAATTAACATAGTTTTTAACAACATATTCTAAAACATTATAGTCTATCAGCTGTTCAATGAAATCAGCTGATCTTTACCAATTAATATAAAACAACTGATCTTTTAATACAACTACCAATATTAAATTAACGATTCATTTCGTATACTTAAATGTATCAAACTTCTTCGTAGTTTCCATAGAGTAATGGTTATGACAATAAGGTCCCCGATTCTATCCCGGGCGGAAATAATAATTTTTAATTATAATTAATTTAAAACTGGAAACGAATGTAATAGACTCATTTTGATTAAATTTTGCGTGCAGTTTTTAATTTTTCAAAAGCAAGGTTTTTAAGCCAGTGTTCGGTACAAGAAAACTTTAAAAAATCGTCACTAACGATTTTGACCAAATCAAAATTTTTTACTCGAAAAACGTCATGATCCGAAGCTGTTTAAAAACAACCTAAATGTCAGTGTAATTTGTTAAATGTTTTAAAATTTCCATCTTTAACTAAAATCTGATGACGATTTTTAGAAATAAGATGCATTTTTCGGTTATTTTGGTCGAAAATGTTAGGGAATCGAATGCGGAAAAGTTGGTTTACTGTTTATTTGGTTCCACTGTTTGTTTGGTAACAGCTTGGAAAAATTCGTTACCCGGCAAAATCAGTTAAAGAATAATTCACTGCCGTAATCGGGTTTAAAAAAAATTGCATACATTAATGTTTTAAATTTTCAGAGCTGAAAAATGAACTAGACTCTTTTGATTTCTCGTTTTCTTTCGAATTTGAAAATTGAAATTGATAATTTCTGCTCATTTGAACGCTGACTGATGTTTATAGTCAAGTAGACCTGCCAATCTGCTAACCAACAACAGGTGCTATCTATCCGTTCCATAAGTGTTGTTGTTGATACTGAACTTCCTGCCACACAAGTACCTATCTTGACCTTCGAACAGAGATACAGTTTCTAATTATCTGTTGAACACTTATTGCATACATGCGTCTTTGAATCGTTCTCCGTATCATGTTGCACTTGGCACTGAATATAAACGTACTGGAAGTACAGCCACCGTAATAAAAAGCGTGCTCGATTTATACAGGGCACCTTCGTACTAAATTTCAAAACAATCGGTCAATACGTTTGGCTAAAACTGCGTAACGAACAAACACAAATCAAATGCCGAACGTTCGAGTTAAAACAGAGACCTCGCTTTGCTCTTAATATCATTACCGATACAAATACATCAGTAGGTCTATTTCAATGGATATTCGCAAATATGTTTACTAAATATATTATGTACTGTTTGTGTGGAAGTGATTATATTAATTAAATGTTAACGTGTTGTCAGCTGTCGCAGTGTTAACATTTCAAGGTTAAAATAATTTGCAACCGTTTAAAGATTCACAAGTAGTTGGGAAGACTATTTATACGGTAAATATGAATTTGTACTTAAGACGTTAATTGCTACAGTGATGGCGTACAAATATTATTGTACAGTTTATAATGAAACATTTATCTTATGTGTAGTAATACAATACTGTATTAGTTTTTTAAACAGACCTGGGACTTTGAAAGGAGCACCTCGATAATTTTTGCGATATAATCATATTGTGTGTGCGTGTTAACACTTTCACGTGCATACTTGGCACATACATCGATTTCGGTATAGCTTGAATGCAAAATCCGTTCAGCAGTTTCAAAATATCGGTAGTTTCGAATCGTTAAAGTCATAGTTTTTTATCTTACTCTTTTTTTTGGAATTTTCATTATCGTGATCATCGTTAAAATTTGTAAAAATTATCATTTTAAAGGTTTAAATTATGAAAATAAACCTGACAGCGGTCAGGGTTTATTTTCGTATTTTCAATTCGATTTGAAAGTTTAAAAATTCTAGTGTATGCAGATTTTAATGTTGATTGTAATGGCGTGATCAAAACTTTAAAAAAGTGTAAGATAAAGAAACAATTTGGGGAAATTCGATTAAATCAAGTCAGCGAAACAGCTGCGTGCTGGTATTACTTGATCCGAAATGTCTGTTCACTTTAGATTTGTTTTTCTTAGTACAACCGAAACATTTAAAATGAATTACAAGGAGAGATATTCACATTGGAAAACGAGTGTAAATTGTAAATATAAATTTTGCCAATTGGCTTGTCTCATTGTGGTTTTTTAGCCATATGTCAGTTAGTTTGTACTTTCAAAGCTGGGCCAAACTATCTGTCTTCCATTAATTCTCTGTATATGTTGTTGCTTGATATCCATTTACATGTTGCTTTGCTTTATCCAACATAACGTAACATTCAATTGTTGATTGGCATCCATTCATATGTTGCTTTGCTTTATCCCTACATAACATTCTAGTGTTACATGATAATCCATCCATTGACGTGTTGCTTTGCTTTACCCAACATAACATAACATTCTATTGTTGTTTGATATCCATTCATATGTAGCTTTGCTTTATCCAACATAACGTAACATTATATTGTCGCTTAATATCAATTCACTTATTGATTTGCTTTATCCTACATAACGTAACATTCTCGTATTGCTTGATATCCAGTTACATGTTGCTTTGCTTTATCCAACTTAACATAACATTTTAGTTTTGCTTTGCTTGTTATCCATTCGCATGTTGCTTTGTTTTATCCAACATAACGTTCTAGTGTTGCTTGATATCCATTCGTATGTTGCTTTGCTTTATCTAACTTAACATTTATTGTTGCTTGATATCCATTCAAATGGCGCTTTGCTTTATCCAACATAACATACCATTTTAGTGTTGCTTGATATCCAGTCACATGTCGCTTTGTTTTATCCAACATAACGTAACGTTCTAGTGTGCTTGATATCCATTTACATGTCGCTTTGATGTATCCAACATAACATTCTAATGTTGTTGATATCCATTCACATGTTGCTTTGTTTTATCCAACAAAACATTCTAGTGTTGCTTGATATCCATTCATATGTTATTTTGCTTTATCTAACATAATATAATATTCTAGTGTTGCTTGATATCCATTCATATGTTTCTTTGCTTTATCCAATATATACGTTTTTTTGTTATTTTAAGGCAAAAAGCACATTGAGGCTATTATCGCCTCCCTAAATGTAAGTGTGAGTGTAAAGTATTAAAGTCGTAAGTGTAGTGTTGTAAGTGTGTGTGTTAGACTCGGGTACCGCGAGGGACGTCTAAATAGGTCTAGTCTGCACCTCCTGCGGAGAAACCAATATATACTTAATGATCACATTATACGAGGTGTGTTAAGAAAGTAACGAGAATTGCAATTTTTTGAACAAAATATTTATTTATTCTTCTACATTGATGTTGTCGCCTTCAAAGTAGTCCCCATTTGAAATTATGCACTTGTGCCAGCGCTTCTTCCAATCCTCGAAACACTTCTCAAACTCGATCTTTGAGAATGCCTTTAGTTCTTTCAGCGATGCGCTTTTAATGCCATCTACGGCTGTAAAACGACGGCCCTTTAAGGTTCTCTTTATTTTTGGAAATAGGAAAAAGTCACACGGAGCCATGTCTGGGAATATGGAGGCTGGTGCATCGTTACAGTACTGTTTTTGGCAAAAAAAAAATCACGAACAAGCAATGAAGTGTGAGCTGGTACATTATCGTGATGCAAAAGCCATGAATTGTTTTTCCACAGATCTGAGCGTTCTTTTCGGATTGCTTCACGCAAACGGCGTTGAACTTGTAGGTAGTACACCTTATTGACCGTTTCACGTGGTGGCAGGAATTCATGATGCACTATGCCATTAATATCTAAGAACACAGTGTGCATAACCTTCACGTTCGACCGCACTTGTCGAGCCTTTTTCGGTCTTGGCGAGTCAGAATGCCTTCACTGGGATGATTGAGCCTTAGTTTCGACGTCATATCCGTAAACCCATGTTTAGTCACCTGTTATAATACGTTTCAGTAATTCTGCATCGTCGTTGACTTCATTTAGTGACTCCTGAGCCACTTCCATTCGCCGCTGTTTTTGTTCAAAATTCAACAATTTTGAAACGAATTTTGCTGCCACGCATTTCATACACAAAACATTGGAAACAATGTTATGACACGATCCAATCGCTATGCCAAACATCATCAGCGACCTCTCTAATTGTGATTGTTCATAACCATTTCTTTCACTTTTTCCACGTTTTCTTCGGTTGATGATGTGCTGGGGCGTCCAGGGCGTTCGTCATCTTCAACGTCTTCACGGCCTTCTTGGAAACGCTTATACCACTCGTAAACTCTTGCTTTACTCATAGCAGACTCATCATAGGCCTTTGTTAACATTTCACACATTTTGTTACACTTTATTCCATTTTTTACGCAAAATTTAATACAAATTCTTTGATCCATTTCTTTTAACAAACGAAAATCGCCGAGCTCATAAAAACACGTCTAACCTTAGTGGCTGTCACAGACAAAGTCAACAATGAAAACAGCTGAAAGTTTTATCATACTTCAAGGGCATGTTTACCAACATAATAAAAAAAAATGTTTCACAATCGAACTCTCCAAGCCCGCGAAATTAAAAAAATTTCGTTACTTTCTGAACACACCTCGTATACGTAATGATCACAACAATTTACTATATTCTGGAAGTCTTGTCTGTTTGTTTACCGGCGCGCACCCAATACACCTGTGTATATCGAGTCGAGCGCAGTGAAGCAGTCGATGCTTCAGTAACGTCGCAGAACTTGTGCCATCACGCACACAAAATGAGCAATACTTTGAAATTTCAACCACTTCAATAAAAATAAGTAATATTAATAGTGAATAGTACATTAGTGGTAATTTGTACAATTATTGTAGAAATTGAATTCAATACAATTTCTATGTATTCATTAATGAAGAAGTTCCCGAAAAGCAGCGCAATGTTGAACGTGCAAATGCCAAGGAACGAACGGCTCAAGCAAGAGCGGTCGAGACGGTGGGCGCACGTTCCTCTCGACATGTTCAAGCAAGAGCAAATGAAACATCTCTGTATGTTTGTTTGCTTATCTTTATATCCCATAAAATCTTATAACATTAATATTGTTTGTTTCTTTATTTTATATTTTAGGAAAATAACAAA
Source organism: Callitettix versicolor (assembly GCA_022606455.1). Lineage (NCBI taxonomy): Eukaryota > Metazoa > Arthropoda > Insecta > Hemiptera > Cercopidae > Callitettix > Callitettix versicolor. The sequence continues at coordinate 26,245,286 of CM040187.1, forward strand.
CAAATTGATATAACTAAAACGCAGGAAATAGTTATTTAAAGAAAAATACAACTTTAAATATATCACGGTTTTTAAAACGGACTAAAAAGTATAAAATAATTTCTAGCACCATACAGGTATTGTAGATTTGTTCTGAAAATTTGTAATTGTGAATTTTTAATACCTGTGAAAATACTTGCAGATTTAAAGCGAAAATCGTTGGGTTCATTGAAATGGATTAAATGCTGGATTCCAAATGGAGGTTAAGTAGCTCCTGATTTAATAGATAGAGATAACTTCTATGGTCTATTAGATGTGCCCCACGTTTTTCATTTTAAATTTTAGAAGTATTTTCATAGCTGTTAGGAATTTACAATCACAAATTTTCAGGACATTAGTATAATATCTGTACGGGGCTAGGAGAAATTATTGTATACTTTTTAATCCGTTTTAAAAACTTAGTATATTAATATTTTTTAAATAGTTATTTTCTGATAATTCCGAACCGAATTTTGTGGAGACTTTGTAAAAGAGTTTGCTGGGGAAGTTTTATGGGAAGTTTTTTTATGGGTATTGAAGTTGTGTTGCAATTTTGTTGTGAGAACATTTTATGGGAAGTTTGTTGAGAGGAAGTTTTGTGGGAAGTTTGTTGTGAGGACGTTTTGAAAGAAGTTTGTTGTGAGGAAGTTTTGTGGGAAGTTTGTTGTGAGAAAGTTTTGTGGGCAGTTTGTGGTGGGAAAATTTTGTGGGAAGTTTTTTGTGAGGAAGTTTTGTGGGCAGTTTGTTGGGGGGAAGAATTTACCTAATTTTATTAGCTCTAGTTGTACTGCAGTTTCTGAACTAGATTTTTTTTTTGTATAGAAGTAAATGAATGTGAATACGTTTTTGTAATGGTTTTTGCAATATTTTCGGCTCAGTTACATTACAAAAATTGTTTTTTGTTACAGATGCAACCGCCCGCATTACAGCCAAAAACCCAGTCGTGGAGATGGACGGAGACGAGATGACACGGATTATCTGGGCTAACATCAAGGAGAACTTGATCTTTCCTTATGTTAAGGTGAAATTTACTAACCAACTACCATAGCGTGTAATGTAATGAGTGATCTTCAACTCTGTCTGCTTACTGGTAGTGGCTTTGTACGCCTGGATGTTGGATTATAAATTTCTCTGTATTTTTCCAAAAAAATTAGAACACTTATATAGTTTCACAAAAATTCTTTTTTCTTCAGTGACATATGTTTCGCCGTGAGGCATCTTCAGAAATAGTGAAGCTACAAATTATAAAGTGTGATAATATATTAATACAGTTGGTGTTAAAACTGGAAGGGAGAAGGTGAAGAAAGGAAGGATTGACAGTGTAGGCTCGATCGGCAGCAGGTTGGGAAAACCTCTCAAAAATAGGTTTGAGTAAGGGAGAGTGGGTTAAATTGGTCTGTTCATATAAGTTAAAATTAGGGTTTTTACAAATATATTTCCAGAATTTCTAAATTATTTAGTTTTATACTTTTTTGGTTTTATGGATTACAGTGATATTGTACAAATTAGAGGAATACCAGATTATAATAAATGATTAGCAAACTTCGAGTAATTTGTTCGTACTTACAAGAATTGAAATGTTTTTTAACACGAGTTTTTATAGCTCTTCCAGACTGTCCTACACCAGTGTTTAGGAAAAGATCTATTTTATCCTTATTGTTGACAATGTGTTTCCCTAAGCTCGATGTACAGTAAGAAGTACATAATTATAATTATTTTTATCTAAGATTAAATTTCTAATTTTTTAACTTGTATTGCCTAAATATGGTATTTTAAGTGATCTATTTTTTCTGGATATCAACTACCGAATGTGTTCAATAAATAATCTCCATGTTTACTTTTAATATTTAATCTCTAATCCACGAAAATATTTTCTGAACTGAGTTTAAATTTATCAAAAAACACCCATACTGGGGTTAAATTGAGGTCCGGGTTTCTCTGTAGCGCATGGAATATTTATTAAGTATTTGTATTAGATAACATTAATTTACTGTATTAAGTTATAATAAAAAAACTTAAGATTGTTTGAAAAAATAGATTATTTTAAAAAAATGTCATGGATTTTGCTCCTATCGCGGGATTGTTGTTAAAAAAATAATTAAACAAGGTCAAGTATTACCACAACTTGTAAGTGATATATATATATACTTATAGAAACCACTCAAAAAGTATTGAGTCACGCTTCGATTGAGTGATACATCGTACTTTATTTTTCAAGTTGGCTGTTCAGTTAAGTATGCCTTTCCTGATCTTGTTTTGCAGAGAAAAAAGAAACTTCACTTTTAACATTGTTAACCCAGATTTCTTAATCCATGCCGTATATTCTTGGAAGTAAAAGGCAACCACTAAAGGAAAATTTGTAATTTTTCTCAGCCAATAAAGACTGTTTATCTGTTTATAAGTGCGCTGCATATAGCTGTTATCTTTTAAAGTATAATTTTATTAGTTAGGATTATGATCTATTTTTCCGTGTCTTCACCACGTTAAGGCTACCGCGGTTTCGAAACCTTACTGTTTCAACTTCAGGCCCTAATACAAAATATCAAGCCCCTCTGTTGAGGTTGTTACAAAGTTAAATAAAACAATGAAAACACACGTCACAAACACTAATCACTATTACACGATTAAAATACACACGATAATTTGGTTTGGCCAAACACTATGTGCAACTCGTAAGTCGTTACATTCCGGAATAATTTTATTACCACAATCTAAAAAATATTGAGTATATACATTAACATTTCAATAGTCAAAACTCAAACACCACGAAAATTGATTTCGGCAATTGCTTTTGGACACAGAAAAATTCGTTCATCCATTTCAAAACGGACAGTTTTTCAAAATTTTATAAAATCGTAACTTTTCAAACTTAAACGGTTGTTTTTTTTAAAAATTTTATTCATTTCATTGTAATCTGCCTAAGTTAATTAAATTTTTGAATTCCATTTTCTTATTTTAGTACATAAATTAAATATATTAATTTTTGTATTTTTTTCATTATTAGCGAGTTTTTATTGAAATTTGAGTGGCCATAATCGTAAAACCATGAATGAGCACTGAGCGTGAATTATAGATCACATTTTGAAGGGGTCATTAAAATTAATGTAAATATAGGGTGTTTGAAAAAGAACTACCTAGTTTTAATGTATCCTAGAATCTGTACGAAGTGGCATACACTATTCTAGTTTGTGGTATTTAATTCTTCAACTGTCCAAGTTTTGCTCACGCAAATGTGCGAATTCAGCTCCTGCAATTGGCAGGCCTGCGTAACCTTGAGAAAATAGCGACACCGCTCAGTTCATGTGGGGTTGTATATAGCTGGGACACGTTCTTTACCCAATAAACCCCTTTTAATTTCAAAATGGCGGCCATTTCAAATCTTCAAAAATTCGTAATTTATCTTAGTTTTTGGAAATCTGATGTGACCATTATAATCAGCGTTCAAATCTGCATAAATTAATACTTTGAGTTTTTGAAATTAAAAAAACTGAATTTATCAGCAATTAAGGGTTCATTTTTATTTTCAATGCAATTCGAACGTTTATATCATATTTCGAAAAAGGACTTGATAGAAAATATTTTGGGAAATTTGCTTCTATTACAGCAGTGAGACAGATGCAGTTCTGAGATTATAAATAATTTATAATTTTTATTCTGTGAGTTGCAAATGGACAGCTGATCTGATCTAGTGGTGGTACACTCAACTTTATCTGGGCATTATCATTAACGGTAATACCTAGTTACAGTTAATTGTTTTGTAAAATGTTTCCAATGTTTAGAAATGTTCCAATAAATCACTTGTAATTCACAGATAAGAAACTGATAACTTTGACAGTTCAATAAATGTAATTGATTACAGTTTTATCAGGTAGGATAAAATTGTAAACAAAGTACCTTTTTCTTCATCTGTGTTTGGCATGCAATTTTGGTACCTATAACAGGTTGATTCTTAGTACAATAGGATTTGGTTTTATAGTCTTTAGCGTATTCCAGTGATTACACCTTTGATTATTAAACATCCTAAGTTTTGTTTTAGCTATAACCTTCGTCTTACAGTATTTATTATTATTATAACATTTAAAGACCATTAAGATAGTAAATTATAAATATTAAATACAGAACTTCACTTATTCCACATTAGATAATTTAAAATAAAAACATATTTTTACCTTTAAGATTTTACCTAAATATTGTTTGTCATCAACCCTCAACCCCCATATTTCCTCAGTTTGCGTCGCTTGACTAAAAACCAAATTTTAAAGCCGCGCTGTTTATAGGTAAATATACATTACCGACAAACAAACTAACTTATAAGGGTCAACTGATTTTACCTTCCGACCCAAAAAAATACGCATATAGTGGGGCCTCAAATTACGAATTTGATTCGTTCCGGATGCCATTTCGTAAGTTAAAAAAATTCGTAAGTTAAAAAAATTCGTAAGTTAAAGCGCATTTTACATTGAAATTGCCTAATTCATTCCACCTTCCCAAACTTACCCCACACAATGAAAAAAGTAGACATTAATGTCAAATATGAAAGAAGTAGCCTATGCATTAATAAAACAGATAATCTTGGAATAAGATTCCAAGATAAAACCAAAATAAGACCTAAACCTGTCATTTCGGAAGAGGAGAGGAAAAGAAGATCGGAAAGAATGAAGAGCTACTGGGAACAAAGAAAAGTACAGCGCGCAAGAAATGATTGATTCAGCGTACCCCAAAGAGGGTGAAACGAAAAGAAGAAAACAGATAATACTTGAAATAAAAAAATGTAATGTATTAATTATTCATAATATGAACTACATTATATAAATACGAAATAATGTACGTAATAAAGTGTCTTACGTTTAAAGATTCGGATACGTAGCGAAGTTCCTGGTTTTTGTTTTGTTTTTTTGCAAGTTTTTGCAGGTTTGCGTCGTTTCGTTATAGTTGAGACACGTTTCGTAAGTTAGGGCGGAAAATTTCCGTTTCATAAGTTGAAAGTTTCGTTAGTAAAGTAATTCGTAAGTTGAGGCCCCACTGTATTTCCTTTTTTGATAAATAATATATCACTTGTGAATATCGATGATATTTTTCCCACTCAACTGAATTTACCCCTATACTGTACTTCGTAGGGAATTAATGAAAGTATAAAAGGACTGTTAATTTAAAAAGCATTAACGTAATGGCTGTTGTTAAAGTAATGAGTTTTAACAGTGTCGTATTAATAGTGTTCAATGTTAACATCGAACAAAATACATCGATATTTGAACCTGTGAAACAACGATGTTTTGGAAAAATAAGGCATTTGTTGGTGGAACAGAGGGCGAAAGTAAAGTGAACATTGGTGATTCCCGAGCGGTATGAGAAAATTTTAACAAACGTGACTGCTTAAATTAGTTCAGTCACGTGACTACTGTCATGACAGTTTGATTATTTTGACTTTAAAAAAGTGGAAATAAGATGTCTTAATATCACGCATCTAAAATCTTCAGTATAAAACACTTAAATACAAAAGATATATTATGTAAAAAAAACTAAAAACATCAACTGTCAACTATCGGTGTATACAAAACATTAACTATCAACCATCGGAGTATAAAAACATCGACTGTCAACTATCAGTGTATAAAAGCATCACTGTCAACCATTGGAGTATAAAACATCATTGTCAACTATCGGAGTATAAAAACATCGACTGTCAACCATCGGAGTATAAAAACATTGACTGTCAACTATCGGAGTATAAAAACATCGACTGTCAAATATCGGTGTATAAAAAACATCGACTGTCAACCATCGGAGTATAAAAACATCGACTGTCAACCATTGGAGTATAAAAACATCGATTGTCAACAATCGGAGTATAAAAACATCGACTGTCAACCATCGGAGTATAAAAACATCGACTGTCAACTATCGGTATATAAAGAACATCGACTGTCAAGTCAACCATCGGAGTATAAACAAAATCTACTGTCAACAATCGGTGTATAAAAAACATCGACTGTCAACCATCGGAGTATAAAAACATCGACTGTCAACCATTGGAGTATAAAAACATCGATTGTCAACAATCGAAGTATAAAAACATCGACTGTCAACTATCGGAGTATAAAAACATCGACTGTCAAATATCGGTGTATAAAAACATTGACTGTCAACTATCGGAGTATAAAAACATCGACTGTCAAATATCGGTGTATAAAAAACATCGACTGTCAACCATCGGAGTATAAAAACATCGACTGTCAACCATTGGAGTATAAAAACATCGATTGTCAACAATCGGAGTATAAAAACATCGACTGTCAACCATCGGAGTATAAAAACATCGACTGTCAACTATCGGTATATAAAGAACATCGACTGTCAAGTCAACCATCGGAGTATAAACAAAATCTACTGTCAACAATCAGTGTATAAAAAACATCGACTGTCAACCATCGGAGTATAAAAACATCGACTGTCAACCATTGGAGTATAAAAACATCGATTGTCAACAATCGAAGTATAAAAACATCGACTGTCAACTATCGGAGTATAAAAACATCGACTGTCAAATATCGGTGTATAAAAACATCGACTGTCAACTATCGGAGTATAAAAACATCGACTGTCAAATATCGGTGTATAAAAAACATCGACTGTCAACCATCGGAGTATAAAAACATCGACTGTCAACCATTGGAGTATAAAAACATCGATTGTCAACAATCGGAGTATAAAAACATCGACTGTCAACTATCGGAGTATAAAAAAAACAGACTGTCAATGTTGTTGTATAAATTAACATTGATTGTTAATCATTGGTGTTTAAAAAAAACATCGACTGTCAACCATTAGTGTATAAAAAATATCGATATGAAAAGCATCGAACATCGTCCTGAAAACATTGGTTAGCGACGCTTGTCCCTACTTCACGACAGTGCATACAAGACGGAAGTCAGCTAATCTATTCTTAAAAGACTCAAGTTTATATTTCAACAATTTACGAGGAGTGTTGATACTAATGTACAAAAACAAGACACAAGGCGCCTATAGCCTCTCAGTACGTGTGCTTTAAAAAGCATGTGCTGGTTTATTTTATTTAAAAACATGTTTTTATCTTGAAAGGTATCTTAAGGCTATTTCTGACTAGGGATCGATATATCTTGATTTTTAACACGGTTTTAATGTATTACTTTTGATTTTGGGCAAACACTTCATAGCTAATGGTTGTTTTATACCAGTTATATAACTTAAGACTTTGTTGGGTGCTGCAGCTTGGTTGTGCATCGTGATATTTCATCAAGTTTAATTATATAACATGAGAAGGAGACAACCACTTCACGTATTTGAAACTACTGTTGGATAGAAGTGCTTACTAACCGTATTTGTTAGTGCAATTCAACCTATATCCAGGATAATTAAAAATGAGCAAAAATGCTTACTTAAATTTAGTTGAGAAACAAATACGAACTACATTTAATAAATTTTGATGTTACTTTAATCAACTCGTTTGTGTGATTGTTACGCAGTTTTGGCTAAACACATTTACCGATTGTTTGGAAATTTGGTACGAAAATACCTTGTATAAAGCCTGAACGACATATGTATAAGATCTTACACCGTTCACTTTGGTTTCAAGATGTGTTCTGATTTAATGATGACGACTGTAGTTGCTGGCTTTTCATGTAATACTGACTGAACGGTAAAACCTGTCAATTTTGACTGCTTCACGAGGGAAGAGCACAAAATATCCAATGAAGTTGGTCCAGTAACATTTTTTCCTAAATATTACTGTTACTAGTTCAGCAGAAAAGTCTACGAGAACATCAGATTACTGTAGTGGAGCAGTGGCCAGGAAATTAATTAAGAATTCACTGCAAGGTCTTACTAGTAATTACTAATGGTTCAAATAACAGTTCAAGGACCACATTAGCAAATGCGAGATGCTAAAACACATGAACACACACACACACACAAAGACACACACACTACTGTACATACAATTTTTAACAATCCCTTCAAAATGTTATTTAGAGGTCACCTAGAGGATCTCATTTCATAAATCCAGGTCCTGGGTCTTACCATGATGGTCACTCCAATGTCTTATTTTCCAATGGAAATTCACTAAAAGTATTTACAAAATGTAACATTAAATATGTGCTTCTGTTTGATTTACAGTTAGAAGCACTTTATTATGACTTGGGTCTACCCTACAGAGATGCAACCGATGATCAAGTGACCATTGATGCTGCAAACGCCATCCTTAAGCACAATGTTGGCATCAAATGTGCAACAATCACACCTGATGAAGCTCGCGTAGAAGGTAAGTTGGGGAGTTGTTGAAGATTTCAATGATTTTGTGTGTAAACAAGTTAATCGTTCAAACCTATATAAATTTGAAAAGGTTTCTCTTTACTTGTGAGGAAAAATCGCAGGTAGATCTTCGATACGCTGCGTGATTGCTGAAACATTTTGTTAGTGCTGTGCTGTTTATAAGTAGTGGAGGAAAAAACTTAAACATTAAGAAAGGTTTAGAAGAACAAACCCTCAAGAAATCTAGTTAGTTTTTTACTGAATACATAGTCTGTATTTGGGGAAACTATGATATCAAAAAAATTGAAACACTAACATAATTTCAAAGAATTGTTTTATTTAATGACAAATGTTTCGCAGATGCCTTACGGTGAAACAAATGTAACTAAATAAAAGAATTTTGTAAAACTATATTAGTGTTCTAATTTTCCCTTGAAATCTTGTTAGCACTACCTGCGAACTTGTGCACATTATGAATTTACATTTATGCATTTAAAATTAATTTGATGACTAAATTCACTGAAAGGTTTAATTTGTTTTTTTTTTTTTGTATTTTTTATGACATTTTATTAAAGTAGTGAACATATCACAATTTCCTTTAAACCTTTTGGCCAATCTCATTGTGAAAACCTTAAAAAACATGTTATAACCATAAGCTTTTAGACACTAGATAGTAACAGAATTTAACAATATTTTGTATTATTGTTATTTATTACTTTATTTATATCAGTCATTAATAAAGTAACAGATATTCATAACATATATGCTATGTAGGTGTGATAATCGGACCAGAAAGTTGAAGCTCGATCGTTGGCAAACCGGGTTAACCAATTAGTACTGTTGCCATTGTATTTTTCATGTATGAATCTACCAGTTAGTGAACTGCTATCTGATAATAATACCTAGCAAGTAGGCCTTCTTAAATGGGAAATCACTAATATCGCTTTCAATCATGACATTTCAAACCATTTTCATACAATACTGTCACAAAGTCATTCTGCATTAAATTTTTTTGTGCTATTTCCTTTTGCCTGAACAAACTTATGGTGCTTAATGTATTGCATTGATGTTTAACCGATCAGAGGTTAATACAAAACGGTCTGTATTACCAAATAATTTTATAGCTTAAAAATTAAGAAATATGCGTATCGATATATCTGTTGCAATTAATTCTGTAATTTATTTTTTTTAGAGTTTAAACTGAAAAAGATGTGGTTGTCACCGAACGGCACAATACGTAATATATTAGGTGGTACAGTTTTCCGTGAGCCTATTATTTGCAAAACTATTCCTCGTCTTGTTCCCGGTTGGACAAATTCGATTGTGATCGGTCGTCATGCTTTTGGTGACCAGTACAAAGCCACAGACTATGTTGTTAAAGGTCCTGGAAAGGTAAGATATTTATGTTAGAGTATTTTCAAATGAATGTTTCAAACTTGTAAATATATTTAGGTAATGTATTAGTTTAAATTATCAAAAGAAATCTAAAATGATTTAAATCAATCAATTTAGATGGTTTAAATGGAAATTTAAATGGTTTAAATCAAAAGACATTTAAAAATGACAATTTCTGTAGATTTTAACGCTGATTGAATGGTGAAAATAGATTGCCAAAAAATCGTAATTCACGAGAGAGAGAGAGAGAGAGAGAGAGAGAGAGAGAGAGAGAGAGAGAGGGAGAGAGAGAGAGGAGGGAGAGAGAGAGAGAGATGCGGTTGACAGTAATTAGGTGCTTCTAAGGAGACAACTCAGGAGTGCCTGTAAGTAAAAATACTTGTTCCATATAGCATCTTTATCAAGCGGTGGACTGTGTGTGCTAAATAGGGGAAGGTTTGGAAGCTGCCTTTTGCGAAATTTGCTCGATTAGTGTGTAGTCTTAGCGTCTGGTTTATATTGTAAAATCAACTGTGGAGCGACCGTTATGGTAAGACTCGGATCCAATACTTTATAACAAGCGCCCGATAAAGTATAACAATACTTTATAAAGTATAACAATACTTTATAAAAGTTCCCGGAATTGGTTAATGAAAATTTCTTGAACATACTTATAATATTTTAACTTCATTTTCCTTAAAATAACTCTACTCTTGCAGTAAATACTCCTTCCTTTCATTCAATTGTTGGAATTTGTTTATTTGTTCTTGTTATTTTAAGGCGAAAAGCACATTGAGGTTATTATCGCCTCCCTAAATTTTTTTTTTTTATTTATTTTTTTTTTTTGTTTGGTGTTTAACGTCCGACTATTGGGCACACTTGGGCTATATGCAGATGATACCCGCCTCGCCTCCCTAAATGTAAGTGTGAGTGTAAAGTGTTAAAGTCGTAAGTGTAGTGTTGTAAGTGTAAGTGTGTGTTAGACTCGGGTACCGCAAGACACGTCTAAATCCTCTCAATAGGTGCAGCTAGTCTGCACCCCCCTATGGGGTGTAATAAATCATAATTAATGATCTGTGTTATAATTCACTTACTGTACATATTACCTAACCTGTTTAAAATTCACTCAATCAGTTTCCAGTAAATCTCTTTAACTGACATAAATGTCGGGCAACTTTCTGGCAGGATTTTTATGGATGTAGATAATTTATGTATTATTATTATTACATTCAGAAAATAATAAGGACATAAAGGATATGATTTAACACTTTTAGTACTAACATCCAATTAAACTGATGTCTGTTTTATATATATTTAACCCCAACATTCTTTAGCTCTGAAAATATTTATAAAAAAATAAATTAAAAAAAAATATCAGGCTGTAAACGAGAAGTTGATTAACATAACCAAAGATTAATAATACATTAACCAACAGCATATTAGACTAGTTAAGTGACAATATAGCAGATTGATCAAATGGCCAAGCAGTCTAAGTGCTAGTAATAGTGCGTTAGACTCAAATGGTTTTGAATCCCACATATGGCGTTGATTTTTGTGTACAGCTTGCTTAGAGTTTGCCTGTCTGTGGTAGAGTAGAGGGCCATAAGTAAATGGTGGTTGGTTTGGACGGAAGCTGACAAGGACAGGTAAAGTCTTTATGAGTTGCATACATGACCATGAGTTTTATTATTTTGATCTTACTATTTACAGTGCATGTTCAGCTGAAGAAAGCCGTTAGGACTGAAAGGGTTAATGAAATAAAAAATTACGTGTGGCATTTGGGATAGTGCCAACAGAAGTGATAATGATTTAAATACACAAATTTAGAAAATATACATTTTTAAAATTAACAAGAACAATAAACATAACCTCAGTTGAAGCAACAGCTCTTGTGCGAAATCAGCTGTTTAGAAGTAGTCACTTAAAGTCCAGATATATACAAGATATATCTTGTGAGATATGTGTTATGGAATTAAGCATGACGTGAAAGCAAATGTTTATACCTATGTTTTGTAAACCGCTATCATAAAATTTTTTACTTGAAAATTTATATCAGAAAATAAAAAATAAGGTTTGTCAGTTCAGAAAAAAAGACTAATTTAATATTGAAAACAAAAATAAATATTCTTTTGTTTATTTACTGTTTTATGAAGAACGATTTTTTTTCAATGCTTTATTCAGTTTTATTTGTTAAGTTTTCTTTTATGAACTTTTTTTTTTTTTTTCTTTTAACCGCATTTTCTTTTTGATTCAGTATGTTGTCACAATTTGTGTAAATTAATTGATAAACTTTTTTCAATACAATACTATTTTAATACTTTAAAAATACTGTAGAACCTTGGTGTCTAGAAAATTTGTTAAAAACTGAAAATCTGTAAATAGGCATGTGAAATAATAAAAATAAAAAAAAAAAACAAATAAAAAATTATCTACTTCTCATTTTTTATTTAAGTGTTTTAAACTTCAAGTTTATCTTTTACTGTAGGCTATACAGATTGTGTTTTTGTTTTTTAACTATTTTTGTGTACTGTGTAATAGGTAGGCGCTGCATTAATAAAAAAAAACAGTCAAATAAAAAATAATCATAACAAAACATAACGGAAGTGAATTACCAACAATAATTTTTTTAAATTTCTTGTCACCACACTTAGATCATAATTCCGTAAATTTGGGAAACATTGACTGAATGACTGTACTAACGTATAAGTTGTAATGAGTTAAATAACAGCATTAAAAAACATTAATAATTGCTTAATCAGAATTTTTGCTAGTTCAGACTTGTTGATCCCAATTGGTTTGGATTGGTGAGCTTGTTGTGGTTTCTACTTTCAGTGGCGAATGATGTAAAATATGATTGTTTTGCAGGTTGAATTAGTCTACACACCGCCCAGTGGGAATGCTGAACGACTACAAGTATTTGACTTTAAAGGTCCCGGGGTTGCCTTAGCCATGTACAATACTGATGAATCCATTCAAGCTTTTGCACATTCCAGTTTTCAAGTAAGTGTGTAAATTATAAATTTATTTTTCATTTAATACAAATATTACATGAATGTGATTACTACATTATAACCAAATAACATGTATTATAACCAAATACAGCACGACTAATAAAAATAAAAATAATAAAAGAATAAAACTTACAGGCCTAAATATTAGATTCATATAGAGTAACTCATAGAGTGCAGTATTAGAACTGAACAAATCAAAAGAATATAGTATAAACTATCATTTTAAGGAATAGAGATTAGACCCCCAAGGCATAGCCTCACTGGATGTGAGGCATAGCCTCATTGTACAAATGTGAGTAAATATATTAGCTTTATACAGCTTAATGCTATATACATATATAGAAAACAAAGAACACAGATCCCAAATAAATTGCCATTTACCATTTGTACAATTCTCAATACAACACACACACCACACACACACATGCACAAGCTCACGCATATACACACGCACACGCATATACATATACACACACAAAACACAATACCGACTCTGTTCAAGCTTACATCTGAGGAACACAACTCTATATACACTATTGAGTTCCAGACATTGCCACATACATAAGTAATTTTACTAGTATAACAACATAATGCAATATAACCAAGGTCATAATTTTAAATATTAAATCAGATCCTTATCGTCATTTGAACATTTTATACATTTTATTATTACTGAAATATTCCAATGCTATTTTGAATAAGAAACTGATATTTAATATCTTTCTGATATTAAACTTTTGTTAACAGTTAAATAAATTGTACATTATAGATATTAATTTTGAAACCATAAGCCATAAATATAGCATTGAATTATTACATAACTTCTACATAAGTGTATGTATACTTCTGTCTATACAATGAGTCAAAATATAACCAGGAAACTTAACATTCAAATAACTCAACACTGTTTATATATATATATATATATATATATATATATATATATATATATATATATATATATGTATACACATGGTATCTTTAAAACTCAACATTTTCTCAGTCCACCATGAGTCAAGCTTTTGAGGTTTTATTGCTTTAAAATAATGGTCAATTTAGCAGCCAAACCTTGGAATAATATAATAGTTAGAAACATTTTGTGATTTTTAAAATGAAGGCTTCAGTTTAACACTTTGTAGTCAGGCAGGCTTCTCTCTGTTTTATCAAGATTAAAGAAGTGATTTTCTTATGTTATTTTTAGTTCCTGAACATATAATTATAATATTACATAATTAATTTTAAAGGAGACCTGATTTTAGTTTTTTATCGATAATCAAAACTGCATCAAAAACTCACAGATCCTAATTTTATACAGATTTTGAAAGTGAAATCAAGTTTTCCAAAAAAATTCAAGATAAAGTTTATTTTTTAATGGCTGCATTCTGAAACGGTTAACTAGATGTTGCATTGAAAAGAACATGCATTATTATCAGTTGTCAAACTGATTTTCGTTTCAAGTTTGAATGAAATCGGCATAAATTAAGATGTTAAACTTTCAAGTTACATTGAAAAAGCAAAAATGAACCCTGATTGTTGTTATATTTATTTTCGTATTTTCAATTTTCGTTTGGAAATCGAAAGTGCTAATTTGGCATACTGAAGTACTAAAAAACTTTGTATGTGGGCCTACATTCACAAAAAAGTATTAACAGATATAATTTAGAAAATCGGTATTATACACTTCAAAGTTGTCAAAACGATTGTGTTTAAAGAGGATATCAGATAAATAAAAGCTTTTTATGTTAACACATGATTTCTCCTTTGTAAAATGATGGGTCATTTTTTAATCTATGACAGATCAATCTGTTATTTATTTAAATTAAGTGCCCTATTATCCAAGTCGTTGAACCCGAGTAGAGAAACTCTTATCTGCAAACCATAAATTATGTATTTTATTTATTATTCATTGAGAGTTTATTGTTTTGCAGCTTAAAAAATTCAAAGGTATGATTGATTTTGATTTAATCTTCTTAATGCAGTATGTTTATTTACAACTTTTTTTTTAAGAGAAATATGTGACAATAGTTAATAAAATATTTATTACGATTTTATCACAAGTGAACATTCGGCTAATGCTATAAATCTTCTGTACTACAAGTACTACCGATACACAGAAACAAATGAATAATTCTTATCATGATTAATTCAGTTCATATTTGAAAATTAACCACAGATTAAGGTTTAATTGCTTTCAAAATACTTCTATTTTGAATACTTCTATATAATCATAATATTTCTGATTATTTATAAGTAGAACAAAGCAAATTTAAAAGTTCTTATAGATGTTTGAATTTGAATGGATTTGTTTCTGATAATGTAGTTTCATTTCAGTGGAACAAATTTTTTATTATACAAATCTGTAAACAGAAACATTTGATAAACATAATATATATTTACACAATTAATAACACACAATTTCAATGAACATTAAAATTTTCATTTAAAATTTAAACATTTAAAACAATTGAAACATTTAAAATTGTTTTTCTAACAATAATTGTTATTTCTAGTATTATTTTCTAAAGTTTTTATATTGAAAATTAATATTATTATTGTATTTATTTCAGTTTAGAATAATGTTATTGTATAGAAAGCGTGCGTGCGCACACACGCACACACCAAAAGTGAACAAAAGATCGGCATTACTTTCAAGATCCTGAATCAGGGTTGTACCATGATGGTTGATCTACTGATCATTTCCAATCATATTTTGATTAACAAGTGATCTAATACAATAATAATAGTTGTATTAACAATTAGTTAATAATAATGAAAAAGTTAGTTAACAATAATGAAATAAGTTCTAATGAAACAAAAATTATTTGTAAATGGTTGCTTGTAAAGGCTTGTGTATTGAACAGCACACAGATATCAAATTACACTTAATTTTATTTGGGAAAAACAGTATTTACAAACTACCTTAAATTCCAGTTAACAACAATTCTCTGGCTGTAGGATGCCATCAGAACTCTACTGGGAGCATACCTCTCACCCATAAGCTGTATGATACCTTAATAGATAGATTAGGTATCAGAAAGTCATTTAGGTTGTTCCTTCCAGACTTATTTGTATTGTTTTCCCAATAAGAAAATATGAACAACTGAGTACTTTACTGTGGAATATCGCTCAAAGTAACAGCGTTAATATTTGCTATCATGTGATTTTATATTTCCTGCTTCCCTGTTAATAATTTTTTCAAACTGCATATTATTTCATTTCGTTGATAATCACTTCACCAATCAGTGCTTTGTTATCAATATCAATTGATCATAATTTCTTTGCCACCCTCCTTCATTGACTCTACACTTTACTTTTGTCATATATATTTGATACTCTCAATAAGTAGAATAAATAATAAGGCAATTCATGGTACAGTAGAAGTCCATTAGTCCGGCATCCAATAGTCCGGAATGCCCGATAGTCCGGCATCGCTCCGGAAAATTTTACAAATATTGTTTTTCTCCAAAAGTGTCTTTAAAGCAAATAAAAACGCTCGAGAGCTATTCTGAAGTTTTTGGGGTAGTTCGGGACCATCCGGAAGCGCTCGGTATTGTTTGCAAACAATGCAATGCCATCTGTCACAACGAAGTCAGGTGTAGTGCAGCTCTATCATTCCATCACGAAGCGTCTTCGCCATTTTTTTGTGCTTGGTGTTTTGTGCTTGGTGTGTTTCAGCGCATCACAGTAAACGTAGCTTTTGAAACTGTTTATAAAAAGTGATTTTCGTTCTAACTATACAATGCCCATGTTTTCAAAACCTAAGCCTTCGAGTTCAAAAGGAGAGAAACGAAAACACGTAACACTGACTCTCAATCAGAAACTAGAAATCATCAAACGGCTAGAAAAAGGCGGGAATAGAAATGTTTTAATGAATGAGTTTAATATTGGCTCATCGACTATTTATGACATTAAAAAACAAAAAGATGAACTAATGAAGTTTGCTTCTCAATCGTTAACAACTGAAAAATTGGCTTCTAGACAAACATTAAAAAAGCCAAAACTGGAACAGCTAGATAGTGTATTGTTCAAGTGGTTTAGTGCAGTACGTTCTGAAGGGAAGCCGGTAACAGGGCCAATGATTGTTGAAAAGGTAAAGAAATTCGGCCAAGATTTAGGACTTGCTGAAAGTGAATGTAATTTTTCTGATGGTTGGCTCAGAAACTTTAAATTTCGGCATGGAATTAGAAGACTTGATGTAACTGGAGAAACACTTTCAGCAAACCAAAACTCTGCTGAAAACTACAAAGACGAGTTTGAGAAAATCGTGGCTGATAATGATTTAACACCTGAACAGATTTACAATGCTGACGAAACAGGGCTATTGTGGCGATGTTTACCAACATCTACACTAGCTGGGGGAGAAGAAAAAGCAGCCAAGGGTTTTAAAAAAAACAAAGACAGATTAACCGTTTTGCTGTGTGCTAATGCGTCTGGAAACCACCAGTGACCCCTTTTGTGATAGGTAAATCTGCAAAACCCAGAGCTTTTAAGAATGTTAAACACTTGCCTGTCCAATACGGTGCTCAATCAAATGCGTGGATGACTGCCGACCTCTTTAAAGACTGGTTTTTTCACCACTTTGTGCCTCAGGTCAAGGAATCCTTTAAAAGCCTTGGTGTACCAGAAGATACCAAAGCCATCCTTCTTTTGGACAATTGCAAAGCCCACCCTCCAGTAGACGAGTTAGTTTCTGGAAATATTGTGGCTACTCTGCTCCCACCTAACGTAACATCTTTGATCCAACCCATGGACCAAGGGGTTATTCAAAATTTTAAATGCTTCTATAGAAGGTCTTTTATTCAAGGCCTTTTAAATGCCGACTGTGACGTGACTGATTATCAAAAAAAGTTTACTGTAAAAGATGGCGTCTATGCTATTGCACTGTCTTGGAACCAGGTGAAAAACAAAACACTCCAAAAATGCTGGAGAAAACTTTGGCCAGCTGCAAACCCTGCTTCTGACCTAACTCTACAGACTGATGAGGAAGAAAAGGATCAAGACGCTCTGATCAAAGTTTTGGATGTCGTTAGAAGTGCTGACAATCCCATGAAAAACCTGTCTGAAGATGAGGTAGAGGAGTGGCTTCTAATCGACGAGAATGAGCCTGTTGAACAACAACTGACCGATGAGGACATTATCAACAGTGTAGTAAACCCTCAGCCTACTCCAAATCTTGAGAAAAGTGACTTGGATGCCGAAACGGAAGAAAAGGAAAAAACTAGCTGGGCAGAAGCTGCAGAATCATTAAACAAGTTTATCACTTTTGCTGAGGCTAGTACAAGCTACAGTGCTTCAGAAGTTATTGATTTGCATATAATTAGGAATAACTTTTACACTAAACGTAAAAATTCTATAAAACAAAAGGACATTCGTGACTTTTTTAAATCTAAGTAAAATATGTTTTACATTACGTGTATATACATTATATTATATGTATACATTTACATTATATGTAAATTAAAATAAATTTAGTTGTATGCATTAGCATAGTGTATTAGTACTTTATTTATTAACCTATAATTACCACCTGATCGATCGGAATTTCGGACTGCCCGATAGTCCGGCATCGAGCCGGTCCCGAACGTGCCGGATTATCGGACTTCTACTGTATCACTCTCATTAATGAAGGGCCCACTCAGAAGACTGTTGGGGTGGTCCAGGACTGGAGACCTGGCAAGGAAGTTTAAAGTACTTTCATGTGGTTACAAGTCTCCCCTCATTACTGTTTTCCCAAGTCTAGAGTCTTCTAAGCCATAAGCGGTATGATACTTCAATACATACTTAGGTATATGTCTCATAAAGTAATTTAGCTTGTTCCTTTCCAGTTCCTTGAAGAAAAAGACTAACCCCTGTCCTAAAAGTGACAGACGTAGTTCTTTTGTCGAATAGTTGAGAATGGGGATTCATACTTTGTGACTTTGTACAAATGTTGGCTACAGATGTTGGTCTCACATGAAACTGTTATTTCAAGGACTGTTGCTAGTTTCAGTCCATTTAAGAAAGCTACCAGCACAATGAAGTAACTGTCAGATTTGGTGGACATTCATAGTGTTTAGTCCATAAAAATCTACCAATAACTACTATTCTTATTTATAGAAAGATTCCTCTTGGACTGCGACTTCCCTGCATGGATGAAAGCAATAGATTAGTTTGCTGCGAATTTATCCCTCCTAGCCACAGATTTATCCCTCCACTAACATAAAAATATTGTTAGATTTTTATTTCGGAAAAAAACTTGAAATATTCAAAGCAATTCTGGACTGTTGGTAGTCATAACAGGTGTTAAATTGTAAAAAAAACTTGTCCTTGTAGTAAGCATTCATTTGATATAATTCAGCTTGCTATTTTAAATTGTAAGAGAAAACAAGTTTTAAATTTAATAAAAAAGTTAATATAAGATTTTAATTAACTGCTTTATCACAGAACTTTAGACCACTTGATAGAGAAAATAGTTGATTTTTTGTGTGTGTGCAAATTGTGATAAACATACAGTGAACATGTGTGTTTGTATGGAATATGTCTGAAAAAATGGCCCAAATACATTTATTTGTTTAGGATTTTTCCGTGTAATTATTTCATAATTACTGTAGCTTTTATAACAATTTATTTAACTAACCTACTGTTTATCTGATTATAAAACAAACTGTATTTTGGTTACAGGTTGCTTTAACCAAAAAATGGCCGCTTTACATGTCAACTAAGAATACAATTCTGAAAAAGTATGATGGTCGCTTCAAGGACATTTTCCAGGAAATTTATGAAAAGTAAGTATAAACAAACATACAGTTTAATGTCCTTTATAAATTTATATTTTATTTCAATTCTACGAACGTGTGTAAAAATGAGGCCTAACTTTGAGAAATGATTCCGTATTGTTGTAAAAGTTATTTTTCAACAATTTTTCTCAAGTGCTTGCAAATTGAGGTAAAACTGGCCAAAAATTTATGCATATGACTTGGCCAAATAGAAAATTGCAGTTCAACAATGTAGAAAGAAATATTTTATAATTTTTTTTATGGCGAAAAGCACATTGAGGCTATTATCGCCTCCCTAAATGTAAGTGTGAGTGTAAAGTGTTAAAGTCGTAAGTGTAGTGTTGTAAGTGTAACTGTGCGTTAGACTAGGGTACCACGAGGGACGTCTAAATCATCTCAATAGGTGCAGCTAGTCTGCACCCCGCTGCGGAAAATATTTTATAAAAAGCAGAACTGTATCAACAGCTTTAAAATTTACTTCTTTGTTAGAAATTCATTTTATAGTAGAATATAGTGAAACATGTTTTTGTCTGTAGGCAGTACAAAGCCGATTTCGAGAAGGCTGGAATCTGGTATGAACATAGATTGATTGACGATATGGTTGCTCAAGCTTTGAAGTCTAATGGTGGTTTTGTATGGTCATGCAAGAATTATGATGGTGATGTCCAGTCAGACGTTGTCGCTCAGGGTTATGGTAAGTTAGAGCCTGACATTTTCCTTTTTTGCAATGAAACATTTTTTTTGTTTATGTTGATAAATTATTTATTATTTAAAATTATATATTTAGAAAATACATGATGTATGCTTGTAAATTTTGGATGTAACTGTTTTTTTACTCTTTTTTTGATGGCCATCTAGGGTGGCTAAGGCACCAATCAGTTCACTATGTCTCTGAGCTTGCATACCTCAGAGTTGTAGGTTTATGGATCGTATTTACTGCCATAAGTTATTAATCATTTAAATTAATGTGCCGATCCCTCGAAAAAAATACTCTAAAACTGTTTTTTTAATCTAAAAATTTCCTTGTTTTCTTTGATATATTTTTTGCTTTTAAAGATATCTTTAAAAGAAATAAACAAAATTTAAGAAAGAAACTGATTACATTTCCATATAAAAGACATTTAAAAGTAGATATTAAAAACATAATTTTACCTAAATAAATAATAGTGCAGTAATCTATATCATTAATCTTATAGGGAATAGATTTGATTTGACAGTGTACGCAGAGCCTAAACACTTACTTCATAAGTTTCATTCCAAGCACTTTGCATTGTTTTACTATTTGTTGCCTGTTAGTCATGATTAGGGCTAATCAGTTCAAGCCTATTACAATTCAACATAAAAACCATTTAATCACATTCATTGTCAAGTGTTGTAGATAACATGTAACGTAAATGCCCACTATTAATACTGGCCAAAGTACTTGGGAGAGATTGTTTCACGATAAAGTACGAAAACTCAACCCAATACATTTTTTATAACAATATACAGTATTTACACTCAACTTTTGCTTTTATGAATTGAGTTACAATAATATGTCATACATTTGGTACGGAGTACAGTAAAAGCTAATACATACAGGGCTGTGCGATGGCTGTATGGTCTTTGTGGAAATTGCCTTTCTGGAATAGATATCTACATTTAAAAATTTGCAGGAAAGTGTAGGAAACTGTGCACCAGTTATATCCTACTTTGCTTGTCTTTGGGTCCTTCGGTTTGTATTGTGGAAATAGCACTTCTAAACAGGGCAAGTAAACATGGAAAATGTTTCGTTAACAATATTGTCACAGTAGATGAGTCTTGGGTATTATATTATGATCCAGAAAGCAAGCAACACAACGAACACTGGAAAATCTCCAAATTATCAACTCCAAAAAAAAAACAGTACTGGAAAGTTAATGACGATTTGATATAAAACTTCTTGAGTGTTATACGTTAGTGTTGTGCACATATTGAGGCATTAATGGAAGAAATAACTGACAGACACCTCAGAAAGATTCTTCTGCACTATGACGATGAATAGTGCAGAACATCATGCACTATGTACTATGCATGTAGTGCATTTGCACAACATGATGCAAATGTTGTGGCAAATATTTTAGACTCAAAAAGTACTTCTACTCTGCCCCATCTTCTTTACAAATCTGACATTTCTCTGTTTAATATGGCAGTTCTATACAATGAAAGGAATCTAATCAAAATTGAGAAGGCAATCTGCAAACAACTTTTGATTCAAGGCATAGATTTTTTTAATCAAGAGTTGACAGACCTGCTTGAAAAAGTGCAACAATAACAGTGGGAATATTAAAAAAAAAATCATTGTGTAAAACCTGTTGATTATTCCAATAGTTCCTGTGTAATTATATTTGTATTGTTAGTTTTTAAACAGTTCTCATAAATATTTAAATAACTTTTAATTTTTCGTATTTTTAAATAAAATGGTTGTTTGCAGGTTCGTTAGGTCTGATGACTTCAGTGTTAATGTGTCCTGACGGAAAGACAATCGAATCTGAGGCAGCTCACGGTACAGTTACTCGTCATTACAGGTAAAATATAACCCCTGTTTAGGTACTATTAGAGCAGTATAAAATAATGACTTGAGGAAGGGGTATTAAAATCTCGGGCACTGTGGTCAATGGACCTGTTGTGCAACTAAACGTCTTGGGCTCTAATTCAGCATGTTGGTGTCCTTAAGTTCCAGCTGACCTGGAAGCAGAAGCTGGAGGTGTTTAGGGTATGGAAACCAAATACCTTAGCCTCCTGCCAGCAAGAGCCACAATTGTAAATTATGTGGTCTGCAGTTTCCTCTTCCTGTATAACCTACACACAGTTCCCCCATGGTACATTCACGTCCTGTTCATAGTGCTCTGTAATGAGACTTTAGGTACTATTAGATTTGAGTTTTGGTTGAAATACATTAGAGTTATAGTGATTGAAGTTAATTGGGGCTGAGGCCATTCGGAATTACAATGAACTTGTAATATACAGGAATAATCGTGGATAAAAGTAGCAAAATTTAATAAATGAACATTTTATTATTTGGATATTTTTTGTATTTTTACTTTTTTATTAGTGTTGTACAAAGTGCCTTAAAATTTAAAATAGTATTTTACAAAAAAATTGCAAATAAAAATTATGATTTTTTTAAAGGTCTTAAATGCCATTTTAGTGGCCACTTAATTAAAATTTTGTCAGTTTCACGATAATAATAATAATTGTATTATACACTTTTACATTGCACGGAGACAATCAACTTGAAATAAATTTTGTCATTATTATTACTGTTCAGTGTATTTAGTAACATTATGTTTTTTTTATTATTCAGACAACATCAAAAAGGAAAAGCAACTTCAACAAATCCAATAGCTTCTATCTATGCCTGGACTCGTGGCCTCATCCACCGTGCTAAGCTCGATAACACTCCTGAATTAGCTCAGTAAGTATAAACAGAATGGTCAAGCATATGCTTTGAAAGCAAGTACTGAGGTTTTGTGAGAGCCTTGTTTCAAGTATGTATACTATACATATTAGTTAAAATGGATCAGCTGAGTTCTCTGTCATCTGTCACAAAGTAGGCTGTATTCCTTGTTGGATACGATTTAAGTGCTCTTTTTGAAACGTTTTTGATGCCCAAACATGAAAATGACTTTTGAATCATATTGTACTTACTTTTAGTCATGCTGCAAGGGGTCGAGCAGTATAAAAGAAACCTTTTAATATTGTTAGTGTATTTTTCAAAAGTCGCTTTTGTTAAGGTCCATAAGGTCAATACATAAAAACTTGTTTTGTTTTGATTCAAACAAAGTTTATGAATTTGTTGAGATTTTTCTGCCCTAACTTGTTGAAACTAAAAGGTGACATGAAAACTTGAAGACATCTCCTTAATGTGCAAGACTATGTGTACAAGTAGTATTCTAAATTAGTATCACTTTTAATAGCAAATGATACCCCACACTAGAAAAATAAGAATACCTTTAAAATTTTACACCCTTACTACCACTAAATATTTTGTTGTCTTCAACCTCTGTATTTTTCCTGTGTTAAGGCCACTATACAGGCCATTTTCACAAAATTTTATAGTGATCAGTTATGTTGTTTACAAGTAAGAGATGCCTTATTAACAGGCAAACTTGTATAAAACATAAGTTGGCTTGTATGGAAACAAACTTGTATCTAATGATGTTGGCTTTGCCTATGGATCTTAAAAATTTCTTTGTTTTCTAAAGTCTGTTTTAGGCTAATGGGAATCATTAGATCTGTACTTATGTAAAGTATTTGTTTAATATTTCAAAAATTGTTTATACTTTTCTACACAAAAATATCTGTTCGTTTTCTTTTATTGATCATTAATGAATTTATTTTAGTTTTGCCGAATCACTCGAACAAGCCTGTGTTGAATGCGTCGACTCGGGTAAGATGACCAAGGATCTTGCTGGTTGCATCCATGGATTAGCCAACGTTAAGGAAGGAATGTATCTAAACACTGAAGACTTCCTACGAGCCATTAAGGAATCCCTGGATGCCAAATTGAAAAAATCTAATTAAGGATGTCTAATTTTTAGATGTGTATTTTTTACGCTAAAAATATACAGAAAAACAATTATTTTCTAGGAATGAATTGTAAATGTAAGAAAAATTGTGTTCAAACTGTGCCATAGTTCATTCCACGATATCGTTAGGGAAGTTTTGTTTTTTCCTTCTGAAAACAATTTTTATTATCATTCAATTGTCAGTATTGTTATATACTCAGTGTGTTCTAACTAAGAAAACACAAATAATTTTGTATATAATGCAAGTGAAGGAATGACTTCTATTATTTATGATAGTAATTTAATTTTTTTAAATTTATTTTTTTGTTTACAGGCCTTTTTCTTTGGTATTGATTTTATATATTTTAATTTTATTTCAATCACTTTGTAGTCAGGGAATAAATATTTTTATGTTTAGATGTACAGTACATTTTAAATGGTCTAAAATCACGTCAGGTTATATTAGTCAAATTATTTGATTAACTTTTAAATAATACAAAACCATACAAAATATTGCAATCTTTTACAAAATATCCAGTAGACTTTATGTCTTAAAATAATATTGCTCAAAAAACATTTTAAAATCATGCTCATTTTAGTAGATTTTTAATTAGTAAATTTTCCTACTGCTTTTTCTATTAATATCATACCAAGTTAAGTACCTGATAATTTATTTTCATTATTTTTAGTTTATAATTTTAATTTTTAGTTGATACAATGAAATTCTGTTGAAAACAATTCTGAATTCGATAAGTTTTAGCATGTTCGACCGCTTTCTTTTTAAATTCAGTAGTGATGAACAAATTCATGAATTATTGTTTTAAATATCGTTTAAAAAGTAATGTTGAATAACATTTAGAAAATGTCTGTTGTAAATTAATTTTAAGCAAAAGTCACAATTGTAGAGGAAGGCATAGTTTTTTTTGTATTGTCCTTGTCTTCTGAAAAACAAGAAACCTTCATGATATTAAATTTAAGGAATAAAAAATATTAAAATTAAGATGTTTCAGTTTATTTCAATCCTTTTTCATTAGTGAGTTTTGTAGTAAAAGCTTAGTTAATATTGTTACATATTGTTGTTTCAAGCTAGCCTTTATATATTGTATACTTTTAGGGAATTTCAATTGGAAAATGAACTATAAAGTGGCCATCATAGTAAAAACCAGTTTTGGGACCTTGAAATGAGTACTTATGGTGATAAGAGATGTACACAATCTCTAGGTTACTTTCTGAGAGGTTGTTAAAAAGTTATATATATATATTTCAGGTAGCACTTTAGTGTTTACAATTTTAGTCCTATTTGATTCAAACTAGGCATAAAAATCGATTTCGTTTATAGCTTAAACAAGTTAATTGTGCAACAGAATCCATTCAACAGTTTCAATAGTGGTGGCAATTTGAAATCTTAAAAATTCATATTCATTTTATCTTGCACTCTTTTTGAAACTATGATTTCACTGTCTTAAACAGTTTTAAAGTCTGCGTAAGTTAGAATTTTCTATGTATTTTGAAAGTTAAAATGTTGATGTACTTATAACGATCCTTTAACTTTGGAACAGCTTTTCTCCCTTGAATCACTAAAATATCATTACAACAGATTAAAGGACAAATTCCTAAATTCGAACAGTATCATGAGAAATAAAAGTGTCCAGTTATCCAAGAGATACAAACGGTTAGCGGTAAAGATAGTATAATAAGAGCAATTAATACCTTAAATTTACTTCCAAATGAATTAAAAACTATAAAAAATGAGTTTGCAAGAAAAACAAAGTTAAAAAAATGGGTTGCATAAAATTTATAGCAACTCTCAAGATTAATTTAGACATCCTTTGCGGTACCCGAGTCTAACACACACTTACACTTACGACTAACATTTTACACTCAGACTTACATTTAGAGAGGCGATGATAGCCTCACTGTGCTTTTTGCCTGTATATATATATATATATATATACAGTGGGGCCTCAACTATGAATTACCTTACTAACGAAAATTTCAACTTATGAAACGAGATTTCGGAAATTTTCCACAATAACTTATGAAACGTGCCTCAACTAACAATATTGTTGCTGGACCATTATTTTACCAAAAGTACGTCAGAAGAAACTGGAGAAGGTGAAAGTGAACCCAAAAAAGCAAAAGAAGTGATGATAGTTAAAAATTAAGTTCTAAAAAGTGTAAAAAAATTTTAAATGTACAAAATTTTTTTCAATTCTTAGCGTTAAATTTTATTTTGTAATACACTGTGTATGCATGCATGTATGCTCTCTCAGCTCTCCATGTTCATCTCCTCCTCCCTATCCACAACCTTCGTACTGCCTCCTACGAACTTTGCTACATATCCGAATCTTTAGACGTAAAAAACTTTATTACGTATATTATTCCATATTAGAATTATGTATATGTAATGTAGTACATATTATGTGTAATTAATTCATTTTTTTATTTCAGGTTTTATTTTAAGAAGTATAATGCATATTTCTTCCATATATGACATAAATGTATATTTTTTTTCATTGTATGGAGGGAGTTTGGTGATGTTTGAATGAATTTGACAATTTAAATGTAAAATGCGCCTTAACTTATGAACTTTTTAACTTACAAAATGACTTATGGAACGAATTAGATTTATAGGATGTTTACTTTACTATTTCTTTTGTATTAATAATTTATATTGTTATACTTATATATATTTTAGTTTAGTTTTAAGTTTTGTACCAAGTTGCGAACAAGTAACTTGATTACCTCTGTGGGGTTGCTTGTAATTTATTACTTGTAATTTTTATGTATTATTCTTGATTAATAATAAGTAAATAAATAGAGATTTTGAAGTTAATTATAGGTGGGAATGGATTTTCAGAAAAGCGTAAAATAAAAAATTTGTGATAGTTACTTTTTGGAAATTTGTTTTCATCATGTCAGCAAGGCTGTAGCATGTTAAATTTGCTACATCTGTTACTTTGAAGTTATAAAATATATATGAATAATTCAAATTGAGCTGTGCCATCAGGTTCTGTAGGACATTGATTTCTGAGTTATTATAAGATATTTTTTAAAAGGATTGTTTTTCCTATTGCTTGACGTCCATACTTTATGCCAGTTAGAATAATAAGTATGTAGGATTAGTTTTAATGGAAATTTCAGCAACTGCTATCTCGAACCTATGACATCAAGGTGTAAATTTTGAGATGTAGCAGGCTGACCAGTGTCTTAGCACCTCGGGTGCTGGCGGAGGCAGCTGAGATATAGTGATCCCATCGTACCTCTAGCCATACTCACATTTAACTACTTGGCACACACATTTACATAACTTGGAAAACTCTAAAGTGTAAAGCGACCCATGCTAATGGAGTGAATGACACTGGCCTAATGGTGTATCAAATGGAGCCCTGGGATACCTATGCTCTGACATGTCAGTTTTAAGCTTTTTGTGTTCCCCTTCTACTTCACCATAAACCTACTTCAGTGCTCTTGCCAAGCTCCAAAATCTTGTACAAGGTGTTCTTATGAAACTCCTAATCTGAAAGAGTATCCTTTTGACCTCCAGGACTTTGTACTTGAGCATATGTGCTGCAATTTCAACCCCCTGCCCACATAGATGACACTCAGGCGAGACTTGTAACAATCCCATCGTATGTAGCTGACTCGGGATGTGGCCGTTTCTGGTGATCATGGCGACGACCTGCTTCAGTGACCTCCTGTCGAACTGAACGTGTCCTTGTCAGTACAGGGTCTGGTCCTGAGAAAAATGATTCCCGAATCGTTGCACAGAAAATTGCTTCTATCGTTTGATGTGCTCTTTCCTAGCCCATTTTCTTACTGCACCTCACAGTTGTGCAACTAATCCCGCACGCATGCTCTGGTCTCACAAGTTGAGCAGCAGTTCCTCTTTTGGCCATCAGGTCTGCTCTTTCATTTCCCTCAGTACCACACTGCCTAGGTACCCATCACAATTGGACTGTATTAGTATTTGACAGGACTCAGAAGGAGTAGAGGAAATCCCATACCAATTTGGATGAGATTTCTTCAAAGCTGAGAACCCTTATTACTGCCTGGATATTATAAAGTATTAGAATGTAAGTCCTTCCTCTCATGCTTGACAAACACATACTGAGATTGCACAGATTTTAGTTACATTAGATTCGAGGTCCTTTGCAACCCATTCTCTTTGTGGGTGGGCATAATTTCCCTAGCTACTCATGTTACCATGAGTAAGAATGTAAATAAATGAGCAAGAACTGAATACACCAAAAAGCTGACCAAATGGGGCACAACCTCTATGGTAAGGTTCAAGAGTAATGGAAAAAAATGAAAAGACTGTTTAGCAGGGTAAGTACCTCTACATCAGAAAGTACCTCCGTAATGAATAGGGAATTCACCAATTAGAAGTGAGGAAGCTACTCACCTTGAATTCTCTCCCTAATCCTAGACTTTATAATGGGACTAGTACTAGAGAAGGCGCTGGTAACTGAGCATCTCAGGAATACAAGGGATACAATAATAGTAACCCCAGAAAGTGATTCATTCATTTATAACTTGCATCCCCTCGGACATGCTTGCCTTTTTTTTGAAAACCTGATGGAAGCAGACCATGAAGGAATCGGCAAATTAGAATTAAAAACCATTTCAAAACTAATTATGACAACTGTTTATAAGTTGGTGTTCTTACAATTTTTTTTCAGGAAGCTAAATATTGTAGTAACACTTTCTCTAATTAATATTATATATTTAATATTTACAAATTATGTTCATACTGTGTATTTATACAGAGAAAAAGAATAAAGATACATTGAAGGAAATGTCAGACACTGGCTTTCTTGAGAAAGCAATAAATATTTAACCTACTTTGCATTCAAGAATTGTTTTAATACATAATTAAGTAAAGTAACAAGGAAATGAGTTTTATATTTTACTTTCTCAGTATAAAGAGTATATCGTAAAAGTGATGGTGATCATGAAAAAACAAAAAATTGTTTGTGTTAATTTTAACGTCCTATTAGTCTTAAAATTAGTTCTAATAATATGATCAAGTGTAGTCCATATGTACCCAAACAAAATGTATCATTTACTTACTTGAAAAATCCAGTTAAGCTGTCAATACAAACCCTGACAACTGACCTAATTTCTTACTTAAATTTTCCCCTTAAATTTTGTTGTCAGATGCACAATAGTTGGACGTTAAAAAAAAAAAAAAAAAAAAAATTGTCAGAAAATTGTCAGAAAAATTTTAAAAAAAAAGTATACTTTTTTTAAATTTCAATTAGCTATGCTGACTTGAATTATGTATCTTCAAACATGATTAAAATTTCTGTAAATTCTGAGAAACTGATTTGTGAAATTATACAAATTTCTGAGTTTTTTTATAGATAGCAAACTGGAATTTTTCACTGACAAAACAAGCGAAGTTTTTGTGGTGTTTGAGCACCATTTGTTATTTTCACTGATGGCATTACAGTATCCCTATGGGATTTAGACAAGAAGTCAGAGTAATTCACATGTTTAAAGCATTTTTTTCCTAAAAAATAGTTGAAAGTAACTTGTTGACCTGAGGACTCAATGGTGAGAACTGAGGTTACTCACACTGATTTTAAAACTCCAGTGTGTTTGATGTGCCTTGGAGATGTAAAAAAACATCTCTCTCTTCTTTAAAAAAAGTTATTCTACATGTTGAAAATAATTTAAAATCTTCGTGTCCAGGTTTGATGAATAGTTCTGAAACAAAACAGAGCATATTAGCACTGAGTGAGCAGTAGACATTTTTTGCTTGATTTAATTCAATCTTGACAACTTTACCTCATAATGTTTTGAAAATTTGATTTCAGTTGGAATCATTGTGAAAATCTGAAAAAAATGTTATTGAAAATTTCATTAAAAATGCTAATTTATGCTGATTATGGTCAACTATCGGTGTATACAAAACATCGACTGTCAACTATCGGTGTATAAAAAACATTAACTATCAACCATCGGAGTATAAAAACATCGACTGTCAACTATCAGTGTATAAAAGCATCACTGTCAACCATTGGAGTATAAAACATCATTGTCAACTATCGGAGTATAAAAACATCGACTGTCAACCATCGGAGTATAAAAACATTGACTGTCAATTATCGGAGTATAAAAACATCGACTGTCAAATATCGGTGTATAAAAAACATCGACTGTCAACTATCGGAGTATAAAAACATCGACTGTCAAATATCGGTGTATAAAAAACATCGACTGTCAACCATCGGAGTATAAAAACATTGACTGTCAACCTTTGGAGTATAAAAACATCGATTGTCAACAATCGGAGTATAAAAACATCGACTGTCAACCATCGGAGTATAAAAACATCGACTGTCAACTATCGGTATATAAAGAACATCGACTGTCAAGTCAACCATCGGAGTATAAACAAAATCTACTGTCAACAATCGGTGTATAAAAAACATCGACTGTCAACCATCAGAGTATAAAAAACATCGACTATCAACTATCGGTGTATAGAAAATATCGACTGTCAACTATCGGAGTATAAAAACATCGACTGTCAAATATCGGTGTATAAAAAACATCGACTGTCAACCATCGGAGTATAAAAACATCGACTGTCAACCATCACCGTATAAAAACATCGACTGTCAACCATCGGAATATAAAAACATTGACTGTCAACTATCGGAGTATAAAAACATCGATTGTCAAATATCGGTGTATAAAAAATATCGACTGTCAAATATCGGAGTATAAAAACATCGACTGTCAACCATCGGTGTATAAAAAACATCGACTGTCAAGTCAACCATCGGAGTAAAAAAAAATCGTTGTATAAAAAATGTCGACTGTTGAACTTCGGAATATAAAAAACACATCAACTGTCAACTATCGGTGTATAAAAAAAACAGACTGTCAATGTTGTTGTATAAAAAACATTGATTGTTAATCATTGGTGTTTAAAAAAAACATCGACTGTCAACCATTAGTGTAGAAAAAATATCGATATGAAAAGCATCGAACATCGTCCTGAAAACATTGGTTAGCGACGCTTGTTCCTACTTCACGACAGTGCATACAAGACGGAAGTCAGCTAATCTATTCTTAAAAGACTCAAGTTTATATTTCAACAATTTACGAGGAGTGTTGATACTAATGTACAAAAACAAGACACAAGGCGCCAATAGCCTCTCAGTACGTGTGCTTTAAAAAGCATGTGCTGGTTTATTTTATTTAAAAACATGTTTTATCTTGAAAGGTATCTTAAGGCTATTTCTGACTAGGGATCGATATATCTTGATTTTTAACACGGTTTTAATGGATTACTTTTGGTTTTGGGCAAACACTTCGTAGCTAATGGTTGTTTTATACCAGTTATGTAACTTAAGACTTTGTTGGGTGCTACAGCTTGGTTGTGCATCGTGATATTTCATCAAGTTTAATTATATAACATGAGAAGGAGACAACCACTTCACGTATTTGAAACTACTGTTGGATAGAAGTGCTTACTAACCGTATTTGTTAGTGCAATTCAACCTATATCCAGGATAATTAAAAATGAGCAAAAATGCTTACTTAAATTTAGTTGAGAAACAAATACGAACTACATTTAATAAATTTTGATGTTACTTTAATCAACTCGTTTGTGTGATTGTTACGCAGTTTTGGCTAAACACATTTACCGATTGTTTGGAAATTTGGTACGAAAATACCTTGTATAAAGCCTGAACGACATATGTATAAGATCTTACACCATTCACTTTGGTTTCAAGATGTGTTCTGATTTAATGATGACGACTGTAGTTGCTGGCTTTTCATGTAATGCTGACTGAACGGTAAAACCTGTCAATTTTGACTGCTTCACGAAGGAAGAGCACAAAATATCTAATGAAGTTGGTCCAGTAACATTTTTTCCTAAATATTACTGTTACTAGTTCAGCAGAAAAGTCTACGAGAACATCAGATTACTGTAGTGGAGCACAGTGGCCAGACACACACACACACACACACACACACACACACACACACACACACACACACACACACACACACACACACACACACACACACACACACACACACACTCACACACACACACAAAGACACACACACTACACACACACAAAGATTTAGAGGTCACCTAGAGGACACACACACATGATGGCCACTCCAAAAAATTGACACTCAAGTGACCAAAAAATTGAAACACTAACATAATTTCAAAGAATTGTTTTATTTAATGACAAATGTTTTCTTTACTTGTGAGATGCCTTATGGTGAAACAAATGTAACTAAATAAAAGAATTTTGTAAAACTATATTAGTGTTCTAATTTTCCCTTGAAATCTTGTTAGCACTACCTGCGAACTTGTGCACATTATGAATTTACGTTTATGCATTTAAAATTAATTTGAGGACTAAATTCACTGAAAGGTTTAATTTGTTTGTTTTTTTTTTTTGTATTTTTTATGACATTTTATTAAAGTAGTGAACATATCACAATTTCCATTAAACCTTTTGGCCAATCTCATTGTGAAAACCTTAAAAAACATGTTATAACCATAAGCTTTTAGACACTAGATAGTAACAGAATTTAACAATATTTTGTATTATTGTTATTTATTACTTTATTTATATCAGTCATTAATAAAGTAACAGATATTCATAACATATATGCAATGTAGGTGTGATAATCGGACCAGAAAGTTGAAGCTCGATCGTTGGCAAACAGGGTTAACCAATTAGTACTGTTGCCATTGTATTTTTCATGTATGAATCTATCAGTTAGTGAACTGCTATCTGATAATAATACCTAGCAAGTAGGCCTTCTTAAATGGGAAATCACTAATATTGCTTTCAATCATGGCATTTCAAACCATTTTCATACAATACTGTCTCAAAGTCATTCACAGAATCATTGTGAAAATCTGAAAAAAATGTTATTGAAAATTTCATTAAAAATGCTAATTTATGCTGATTATGGTAATGAAATCAGATTTTTCAAAAAAAACTTTTATGATAGAAAACACTTTCGTGATATTGTTACTTTTTTAAAATTCACTATAGCTGATTACAATGGTGAACTCATATTTTCAAAAAGTTACGAATTTTTAAATTTTGAATGGCTAAACTTTTGAATCGATTCTGTTATGTAACTCATTTTTTAAGCAAAAATATTAGCAAAATTTATTTTCATGCCAAGTTTGAGCCAATATGGACGAAATTTCAAATGAATTATCATGTATATAGCCTATGCGTAACCCTTCAAAAAGTGATCTTGAGGACAGGATCCCGATCTTCCAATCGGGTGTTACTTCTTATTTCGCTAATTTTCATCTGTAAATTTGATTAATAAATAAAATCTACTTTTCATGACTTCTAAAAGCTTAAAAGAATTTTCTTAAAAGAAATCTGAGTGAGGGTATTAAATGAATTGTTTTTGATTTCCTTCTTCTTTTTAGTTAGTAAAAGAAGAAAATCACTTTCTATACCTTTTTTACAAAAATATTAGATTTATGTAAAACTAGCTGTACTACTCAGTGTTTAAACATTGTTTTTAATATTGCTGTTGCTAGCCCTAAGGGCGTGTTTTGTGAATTGTTTTTAGAAAAACTCAAAACACATTGTGAAATGTTATTAAAAACTAAACAACCTCAAACTAAAGTAATAGGTTATTATATACTGTTTGTGTTTGCATTATAATGTTATACTGGATATGACGATGGGCTCAAAAAAGCCCAAAACAATAATCCTATTGTAAATATTGGATTGTTAGGTATAAATCTCGACAATCCGTAGACTACAATGTTAAAAATGAAAACCTTTTCATTAAAAATCAGTCTTTATAAAAATATATGAAAAAACATAATCCATAAGTGTGGTATGAAATAGAAAACATCAGATTTTTGTGATATTTTAGAAGTTAAGAAAAGAAACCAACCAGTTTTCACCGCTATGTTATTATTTTGTTTTAGTTTTTTTTATACTACTTGATTAACATTTTTTTGACCAGGTAGCAACCCACAAGATCTTTTTTAGTGCTTAAGGTCTTAATTTGAGCTCTTTAATTTATTATTATTTTTTATTAATTAGTAATTAATTATTATTATTTTATTGAGTGTGTTTGATGAGCATTTCTTTTCATTAGTCACCACTTATTGGCCTTTATACCAATACTTTTAAAAAAACATCTCACCTTTCAAGGTGACAAGCAACCACAAATGGAATTTTTCCTAAACATATTATAATAGTTATTAAAGGTAATTAAAATTGTAACATAACTGACCTTTATTTCCTAAAATCTGTAAGGCCATAAGGAGTGTAGTGTTTACCAGGAGGTGCATCATTGAATACTTGTTGGTTAGGTGCTGCTATCTGTTGTTTCCCTTTGGAAGTTTGTTGGTGCTGCAGTGTGTTTGCAGATTGTGGCTGAGAATTACTAAACCCTTGCATCCTCTGGTGGCCTTGTATTCTCTGTTGACCTTGTGCTTGTGTCCTTTGGTGACTTTGAACTGTCCGTTGCTGACCTTGTGATTGTGTCCTCTGATGGCTTTGTGTGTTTTCTGGTAGCGCCAGAGTGGAGGCTAGCAAAAGTGCTGTAAAGAAAATCTGAAAACAAAAATTGCAAATAAGTAAAGGCATTTTGAGTTAGTGTCTGTTGTAACTGCATTCTAGTACTTAAATGGTAATTCAGAAAGTTATAAATCGACAGTATTGTTGTTTTAAGACAAAATAGTGGTCCATATTTCATTTTTAAAATATGAGTATTTCATTTATTGTCCGATTTTGGTGAAATGCAAAATTATGCTAGCTGTTAACAGAAAAAAATTGTTCAACAATGACCGAATCCAAGATGGCACTTATTTTAAGCTAGTCAACAATGGTTGTTCTAACAACCACTGTTTCCGGCAGAGGCAGTTGAAGTGAGCAGCTGATGGGCTAAGCGATCCCACTTTACCTCTAGCTCATACTACTCTCACTCATATACTCAAGTCGCACACACATTCACTACTCTACATAGCATGGCTAACTTTAAAGTGTAAAGCAACCCTTACTGATGAAGTGAATGACACTAGACTAATGGTTTATCGTTAGGATACTTGGTGACCTCCCTGTGTACTTTAAATTTACCAATGAATGCTGGTTGTCTCTGACATTATTTCCCTAGCTACTCATGGGAACAAAATGAGTATGAATGTAAATAGAATAAGCGTAAACTCACCCCACAACAAAAAGCTGGCCAAATGAAGTACAACCTCCGTGATAGGGTGACGAATATGGAGGAAAACATTGAAAATAATTAACAGTTCAAGCATTTGCATACACCTCAATAAGAAATAGGGAAGTCACCAGTTAGAAGTGGGGGGACTTATCCACCTTGAATCCTCTCAAAATCCTAGACTTTACGAAGAGACTAGGATTGGAGAAGGCGCTGTAAGTGAACAATTGAGGAATATAGAAAGAGAGCACAATAGATCTACTAAGGTCGCAGTGCAGTAGTAACCCCAGAATATCATTCATTCTTAACATTAACGACTGTTTTTCTAATTTTTGTGAAAGGTTTCTTAATACTAATCACATATCAAGAAATTCTTAAATTTAGTTTACAAAAAGTTAGTTTTTCGTAGTCTCAGGTTTTTCGGCGGTCAGGGTTCATCTTCTTATTTTGAATTTAATTTAAAGGTTTAAAAAACTAATATATGCAGATTATGATGATGAAATCAGAATTTTAAAAACATACTTTTTAGAAATTCGTTTCTATCACGTGAGCGAGAGAGGTGCTTGCAGCGATTATTTTAAAATTATTTTTAGGTTATTAATATTATAATCTTATGAGATGCAGTAGTTCAACTTGGCTTACAAAAAAAATTACTAAAAATGTATTTTATTTTTATATCTACCAAATACAAGAAATAAAAGACTAACAAAGCGAGGTTTCTGTTTCAACTCGACCTTTAGGTTTTTAATTTGTGTGTTTATTTTTTACAATTTGTTTACCCGTGCATTAACCGAGTGTTTTGAAATCTGGTGTGAAGATACCTTACATGAAGCCCGAATTGACTTATGTATAAGGTTTTCCCTTATTGACCTCATTTTCAATATAACAGACTCTGATTTACGATGACGAGTGTATGCAATCGTTTAAACGCTTGTAAACGTAAGAATTTAATATAAAGTACTAGACTGATAACCTTTATGAGAGATATGTGAGCGCTCGCTGCTAGTTACATTTTAGGACAGAGTGTTAGATAATACTTCATTTTCTCAAACGACTTCCCCTTGTCCTTGCAGCTTGCAGCATTCGTAGCAGCAAATAGGCCACTTACTTGGAATTTAGGTTCTAATATCGAGCACGCTTTTTATAATTGTGGCTGTACTTCTAGTCCGATTATACTGAATGACGTTAGGTTTAATTGGAAAACACCCAGAATCAAAATGTGTCTAAAATAGGTTATCATTAAATATTGCAAAAAATAACGATTTTCTTAAGGAAATCAAAAGTTGGCAGCCATGTTGAAGAGTATTGTCGAATTTTAAAAATTCTAATACACCGTTTTAGTACAGACAAAAGGCACACATCGTCCGTCCTTCATTTACGTGAATCATAGTTTCCCAATTGTAGCACAGTCAAAAAACACACCGTATAACCTAATTCTTATTGTTTTGACTAAAGTCAATAATAAGCTAGTGTAAAATGTAAAACAGAATAACCTAAAATCTATCAACTCACAGAAAACATAGTTAGAAGAGTGTTGGCTATGGTAGAACGTAGGTAAATAACTTAATTTTGGCAATAGCCGTCGGTTTTATAGGTTAGGCCTACTCTCTCCAGATCGGCATTTGCTAAATATATTCAAGTAAACAATTACGTGACAAATTTCATTGTAGCTTAGTAATTTTCTAAGAATTAGGCTTATAGAATTACCCGCGTTTTAGTCTGTTTATTAAAATTGCTTTTTATAAAAGCATTCGTGTATTTGAGTATTTCATTGTTAGGCTCATTTTGATTTTTTTTAAAGATAGGATATTAAAGTATACAGTGCATGCAAAAAGGAAATGTTGATTCGTAGGCATAATTTAACTAGTTAGGCGTAGAACTGATTATACAACTATTCTACGTAAAACGTGAATTCTAACCTATAAGATCTACAATCTAACCTATAAACCCTACAGCTATATTTCCAGAATTGAGTTATTAATCTACAATCCTCCGTAGACTCTCTTTTAACCACTTTTGCTTTGAATTGTTCGAATTTAGGTTATTCAGTTTATTTTTTGCAATAGTTAATACTGCATTAGATTTACTTTCTGTAAAAGTTCACTTTCGGGCCTAACGGCATTTTTGATAAATTTTGCACTGTAAATTATCCTCAATAGAAACATCCTCAATAGAAACATTTAATTTCGAGATAGGTTTAATTAATTAATTAATTAGATATTAATTATTTAATATCTCAATCCTGCATCCTCAATAGAAACATTCCAAAATATAAAAGCGCAGAAACAATGGGAAGTTAAGAAAAAAATGAAAATAAAAGTGACAAACGTAACCTAAAAATGACTAGCTTAGTTGTTAGGAAGAGTTTTTCCTAACAAAAACGATTAATTAAATGCGTGTTATTACGCGCGCGCGCGCGCACACACACACACACACACACACACACACACACACACACACACACACACACACACACACACACACACACACTCATGCGCGCCCACACACGCACGCGTACGCACGCATACAAACACACATATACTCATGCGTGCGCGCGTGCACACACACACACACACACTTCATTTCAAAATCCTTGGTCTAGGTCTTACCATAATGACCACTCATTTTCCAAAGGAAATTCGAAAATCGTCAACCGAAAAATCAACACTAAATTTAAAATGTAACTGCTCGCGTTGATGTGCTAGATCAGTTACGCTTGGTAAGGCCTACT
Source organism: Callitettix versicolor (assembly GCA_022606455.1). Taxonomy (NCBI): domain Eukaryota; kingdom Metazoa; phylum Arthropoda; class Insecta; order Hemiptera; family Cercopidae; genus Callitettix; species Callitettix versicolor. Next base: position 26,283,189 of record CM040187.1, read on the forward strand.
GGTTTTTACCAGTCACAAAAATATGAAAGTTTCAGAAGTAAGTCATAAATCATACCACACGATTCAAAAACATTTGTCGGTTGTTTGGAAATAAAGTGATTACGTGGCCTAAATAAGTGTAATAAGATTATTGAAATCCTGTTTACGATTTCAAGCCGTTAAGTCTGGTAAAGCACAATGTTTGTTGGGTTTTTCAATAATATTTACTGGCTGGAAAGTGAAATTATTTCTGGATATAAATTATCCGCTTCCGTGTTTGGGAAACATTTGTAATGCTGTTGTGTTTCCTGGGCGTCTTTTGGATATGCACCACGAAATCTGTAAGGTAAGGTGAAAAAGTAAGGTTAGGTTAGCGGTTACAGTAAAGCAAATATGCATTGGAAAATTGAAATATTCAAGTGGCCATCAGTGAGACACTGGATTATTTGACTGTGCACCTATCCTGATTTCTAAAACAAGTTGTTAAACTTTTTAAAATTGTTTATAGGCTACGTGTGTTTTAGTTAGTTTTTGTAACAGCTTTGACAAGTTTTCTAAGCAACAAATTTCATTTATCAATTTTTAAAATGATGGCCATCTTTGAAATTTCATAACTTTTGAAGCGAAGCTTTTAATGTTGGCATTGGTAAAAGGAGTGAATAGAAAAAAGTTCTGCCGAACGGAAGAGTGTAACGTAAATATGAAACGAACAAGCAAACGAATTTCGATTCTCAGTTTCTGTCTCTTTCTTTCTCCCCTCCCTTTTCGATAACAGTACACGTGTATTATATGAAAACGTTGTGTTGCTTTGGTTTCGGTATTTTTCTTTAGTTGAAGAACACGTGCACGTTGTAACCGTTTATAATACATTCGGAATTAAATATAAACGTTTATAATAGTTGTTGTTCTGCTAGTTTTTAACAACATAACCTGAAACGTATTGTAGCCTATCAGCTGTTTAATAATATCAGCTGATCGTTACGAATTAATATAAAACAACTGATCTTTTACTATAACTACAGTAAATAATATCTAAACTAGGTTAAAGTATGTATTTATTTAAACAAAACAAGATATTTATAAACATATCTTCAAAATAATTATATATTCAGCAAAGATATAACAAAAGTTTCGCTTCTGTCGGTAATTTTCCGAGTTTTACACGTGTACTTTTTTGTTTTAAAATATTTTTGAAATTTAATTTCACCGTTTTAATCAACGTTAACAACTACATTTTGGTTACGCAGGAAGATCCGTACTACAGTTTAAAAATCGTAAAAAAGTGATGTGGTTTTTGGAAATCGGATTTCACTATTTGCAATCAGTGTTAAAATTTATGTTTTAAAATCCCATAAAAAATGAATCTATCACTGGAAAAATGATCTATTAGAGCGACCATCGTGATAAGACCCAGATACTAGATCTTGAAATGAGCACCGAACCTGACCTCTAGTTCACTTTTTGAGAGCATTCGTTAAATTGTGTGTGTGTGTGTGTGTGTGTGTGTGTGTGTGTGTGTGTGTGTGTGTGTGTGTGTGTGTGTGTGTGTGTGTGTGTGTGTGTGTGTGTGTGTGTGTCAGCACGCAATTATGTGTGTGTGTGTATTCGCAATTATGGTCCGATTTGATTAAAACTTGGCACAAAAATCGATTATAGTAATAACGTTGACAAATTCGTCATCCAGTGAAATTTGTTCAACAGTTTCAAAATGGAGGCAATTTCAAATATTAAAAATTCATAACTTCTTAAGATTGGATGTCTTTATAGTAATCAACGTGCAAAAAAAAAGATAAGCGTTTTGAATTTTCAAAATCCGTTGAAATTAATCAATGCGTTGACGGCGGTCATGGATCGTTTTTGGTATTTTCAGTGTAATTTGAAAATTTTAAACACCAATATATGCAGATTTCAATGGTGATTAAGACGGTGAAATGAGTTTTTCGAAAAATTATAAGATAAAAAGAAATTCTGTTGGAAATTTGCTTCCATCACGTCAGAGAAAGTTGCGTGCGTGTTCGATTTTTTGTCTATGTTTAGTTAATGTTACACTAACGTGTTATTGTTTCTAGGTTATCTTAGTTGCTTTCATATTTCTGTCGACGTCTTCTGCGCGAATTGGCAAGCTCAGGATCACTGATGATCTACTTCACCCATCTGCAGTTCTGGGACACGATTCTGATCTCCAAGATCTCATGATCGACAACGAATCAATCCTCCAACCGATGTGGATGAGGATCATGTCAAGGGCATTCCGCAACTGGTATCCAAGAATAGAATCACGCTTGCCGCCTTGGATTTTACTTTGGTTGTGAAATAGCACTGTTCAAGAAACGACCTAGACCTTAACCTCAAGTGAAAGGTTATTCTTCGTGAGCAGAAGTCTATCGACAGTGATGTTTTGTAAGAGAAGGATAGATTTAAAGTAAGCAACTAAATTATTAGAAATCAGTGATTAGGTTACAAATAGATATATTTTCAAACAGGTGGAACCATTTTCAGTCCTAACTTAACACTTGTTTTTTGGCGTGAATGATGTTGTTTTTGTCGGGTTTTAAAGGATATATCATACGACAATCTTAGAACTAGTAGTTCAAAGAATCGCACACTTTGCAGTATATCCTTAATTAATATACAGCGCTCATAACGTCTTCCGTCAATGTAACCGGTAACCGTGATATTTACTAATGTTATTTATTTTAAAATTTATGCCCTTTCTTCATAAAGCGGTCAAAATTATAATATAAAAACGTTAGGATCTAACCAGGAACTACTAACGTAGTTCAAAACCCACCTTCTTGAAACGGAAGTGAAAGGGGAAAAATTTGACACATATGTCTTTCGGGCTTCGTATCAAATTTCGTAACAATCGGTCAATGCTTTTGATTGAAATTGCTTACACTCGTCATCGTGAAATCAGAAACCGCCATTTTGAAACGGAAGTAAATAGGAAAAATGTTGTACATACGTCTTTTGAGCTTTGTAAAAAATATATTGTTAAGAAATTTCAAAACAATCGGTTAATGAGTTTGGCTAAAACTGCGTAGGTTCGTTATTGCAAATCAAAAGCTGCCATTTTGAACGGAAGTGAATGGGGAAAAGTCTTACAGATACATTTTTCGAGCTTTGTACCAAATTTAAAAAACAATCGGCCATACGTTTGCTTAAAATTACTTACACTCTTCATCATAAAATAAAATACCGCCATCTTGAAATAGAAGTGAATAGGAAAAAAATTATACATACGCCATTTGGGTTTTATACAAAATATCTTTTAACAAATTTGAAAACAATCGGTCAGTGGGTTTTGCTAAAACTGCATAACTCGTCATCGTTAAATCAGAGGCTTCCGTTTTGAAACGGAAAATAGTCTTACACTTCATCGTTCGAGCTTTATAAAAGGTAGCTCCGTACCAAATTTCAAAACAATCGGTCAAAGCGTTTGGCTAAAACTATGTAACAAACATATCCACAAACCGAAATCTGAACGGTCGCGTTATGTCTCCTTATGCCTGCATTTTGCTGCACTCCTAACTTTGTACTAATCATAGAATTTGTTTACAGTTAAAACGACTTCTATCGGCTTTAAGTCGGGTTATTTTATTGTAAAGCCTTAAAATGGAAATAAATGAAACATGAGAGTTCTCTGGTGTTCTGACGAACCTGTAGATAACCAATAACATAGGTCCTTATTTTTGGTACAAAACCGATCGAAAAGTTTAGCGTAATAATATACGAAAGATTCCTTGAAAACAGTTGTAGGTCGGAATTTTCTCGAAAATAAGACCTCGACCAAAGAATTTCTCTTATTGAAAAATCTCTGGAACTACTTCTGAAAAAACGATGAGGCAATATTATAAGTTCTTATAAGCAATATTATAAGTTATAAGCTCGGAAAATTATAAGTTCTTGACCAATGAATTTCTCGTGAAAATCTTCCAATGTCAAATTTTGTAGAAAACCTTCACAGCCGTTTCGGAAAAGTGCACAATTATTGCTCTTTTAATGTTACAAAATCTATAAGTTAAAAATGTTTATTTTTCAGTAAATCCGAACTGACGGACATTGTACGATCGACCAGTTGCAGTACAAAATTATGAATGACAAGTTCTGCATTGTGACGATCTTCTCGATTAAAAAAGAATGCGTATCGATTAGTTTGGACCGAATGAAGATAACATTGAATTACTGTAAAGACCAATTTAGTTATAGATATTTGTAACACAATACAACAATACTGAATTTGATTATATTTGTTTCATCGTTTATTCATGTTTATATATAAAATTGTGAATTTAAAAATGTCCTGTTATGAATATTAATGGCGCCTTTAAAAGGGAATTATTTTGTAGGCTTTGCAGCTGTCTGATCGCGCATTTTACATGACTATTAGCTGGCTAGCCTATTAAGCAGCACTCGAAAAGTAACCTAACGGTTATAATTGGCTATTTTATTTAATTATATAATGTACGGTTTTACGAAGTATCGATTTTGTAAAAATCGATCTTGAGACTAAACTAATTGACTAGTTTGCATTAGTTTTGGTATGCACATGTATCGAAATGCAGTTGAATATTTTGGAATGAATTTGGATTCAAAGCTGAACTGGTAGTCGCACATTACAAAGAAAACATTGAGCTTAAAAACAAGTTCAACAATATATGTTGGCTATTTAGATATAATGCAGGATTAAGTATAAGTAGTAAATTACTTTTATACAATCAAGTTCATAAGCTGGTGTGGAGCTATGGACTGCAAATCTGGGGATGTGCCAAGAGAAGCGATATAAAGGAAATTCAGATTATTCAAAACAAAATACTTCGGATAGTAGTAAATGCACGGTGGTACATACGCAATTAAAATAATCACAGAGATCTTAAAGTGAACACGATTGTTGATGAAATCAAGTCAATAGCAACGAAGTATGAAAAACGACTACAAACCCATACTGATGCTAATGTTCAGCAGATGCTAGCACATAGGACTTGGTGCAGTGATAGCATATCAAGCTAAGCATATCATGCAGTGATAGCATGACAACCAGAACCGTTCAGTGGAATGAACATCTGACACACACAGTGATATATTTTAAGTTATAACTAATAGCTACATTTGTACTTAGTTGTAGTCCTCAATAAAAATAATAATTAAAAAAATATGAAAAAATCATTTTTTTCTAAAAAAAAATCTAAAAATATACACACATCCAGGACTGTTTTGGGTTTCGACTTATTCAAAAACAGTAAATTTCCTTTGTTTCAAATTTACACTGGTTGGAGTTATGGTTCAAAATTTTACCCTAATCTAATGATCTAATGATTATTTTTTTGGGAAATAATTGATAGTGAGAAAGTTTCCGTAATATTTCTGCGCTATTTAAATTTTCAAATTTAAACATGAAGATTTCCATAATCTAGAGGTCAGGATCAATTTTCATTTCATGATCTCGAGGTCTTACCATGATGGATCATGGTAACCGACAATCATGGTAACCGACAATCATGGTCGGACGTACCATCATGGATCATTGTAGTACGACAATCAATATTGAATACGAAATTCAGAAGATAGTCTATCCAATGTAAAGTAATTGACGTATATAAAATGAAAACACATTTTTATTCTACTGTAATATTTTAATACTAAGGCCGGGTGGCCACGAAATGCAGATCGGGGCTGCGCTGAGAGGAGCGAACTATGCATTCAAAACTTATTGTTTTTAATGTGTGCTACCACTGAAAGCGTGACGGTGCTGAGTGGAGTCAATAGACGTTGCTGGGCTCCGCTTCGCATAGCTATGGCTCTATCTAGGTTCGGTTTTGAAGCTGACTCAGGTTTCCCCACCACATTGACCACGCCTCCAAACTTATTATTTCTCGTTACCTAGGTTACCGTTGCCTAGAAAACGGTTTTTAAACATACTAGTTTCCTAGAATCCGTTATAGTAGGCCTAAATATTTAAATTTAAAAGATACATAAGCGTTGTTTAAATTGATTGAACTCCGCTTCCGGTTGCCGTTCAACTTTGTTCCACTCGGTTCCTTTACGCTTGTCTCAGCTCAGCGCAGCCAATGAATACAGAATCTATAGATTCATTGGTTTCCTCCTGGCCTAACGTCGATACTTTGTCAATTAAATTAATAAGGACGAACGTTCGGCGTTGACGGAAAAGTTAAAGCAACAGCAGTAACTGCGTCTCGAATCCACGAGTTTCAGGTGCGCAGTTCTGACACGCAGCAGACTGACCGGTGTCTCAGTTACACCGACCACTAAGCCCTCTACAACTTTTGTATCATTTGTTAATAATCTGTAAGCTTGTGGTTCGAAAGTGGTAGTGGGCAATAAAGCTCTATAGTGAATTTAAATTTTCATTTATAAACTTCAACATGTTTGACGTCCGCATAGTTAAAAACTCATATTTCTAACTAGTCACGGCACGCAAATGTCTCGCTGATGATTTTTTTTTTTTTTTTTTTTTTTTTTTGACGTTTCGCTTCTGTCGGTTGGTAACTCTCCGAATTCCATACGTGTATACTTTCTTTAAGTGAAAATTTCTTTTGGCACACCTGACTACAATTTTGTTGGAGAAAAACTCTGAACTCGCGTCAGGTAAAAATCGTCAAGCTGATTTCTGCTTTTGGAACTAAAAGATGCGAGTTTGAAATCTGCTTACGATTTTTTTTACATTAAAATTTTTGTTTGTTGTAATTTTAAGGCGAAAAGCACATTGAGGCTATTATCGCCTCCCTAAATGTAAGTGTGAGTGTAAAGTGTTAAAGTCGTAAGCGTAGTGTTGTAAGTGTAAGGATGTGTTGGACTCGGGTACCGCGAGGAACGCCTAAATCCTCTCAATAGGTGCAGCTAGTCTGCACCCCCTGCGGACTCAGCTCACTGACGTGATGGAAGCTAAACTTGAAGAGTAATTTTTTAAATTTACATCTTCGTAAAACTCTGACTTCATCATCATAAACAGCATTAAAGTCTCCATATATTAATATTACGAAAATGAACCCTGACCGCCGTCAATTTAAATTTCATACTTTGAAAAGATTTTGAAAATTTAAAACTGCAGTTTATGCAATTTTTAGCGCTGATTGCGTTAGTCAAAGAAGATTTTTAAAAATATTTGAAAAAGAAAGGTTATGATTTTAAATGGCCGCCATTTGAAACTGTTGAACGAACTTGTTCAAATCTAAATCGATTTTTGTCCGTATCTTATCTCATTTCAAACTCTCGGGTCTGAGTCTTACCATGATGGCCGTACTATAGCTAATTTTCCAATGGAATTTCACAAATAAGTAAAACTTTCCCACAGATAAAGGTCTCATTAGAAAAGGCTAAGTACAGTATTTATAATGTTACTTGTAATTATATAAATTCTCTGTAACTGAAGTCCATTGTGCCCCAGGTCAAGTGACATAAAAATAAAAGAAAGTTAATGCCTAAATTAACTTAAGGCGATGTTTGTCAGCGGGCAAAAGTGTAAAATTATGTTGTTATTGTAATAAAGGAAAGACATGGTTATGCTGAGACATTTTAAATTTTCCCGGATGTAAATTTATTTTGTATTTACGTAATTATCCTAGTGGTGGAAAATCAACACTGACTAATGTAATCATTAGTTCAAAGAACAAAACCTTGCAGCGACAGCGTCGTAACATTTCCGCCAATTTAACCGGAAATCGTAATTATTTAAGAAAAATTTCATTGGACCAACTTTATTAGAAATTATATGCTATTTCTCCGTGAAACGGTCAAAATGATAGGTTTTGCCGTTCGTCCAGTATTACAGAAAATAACCAGCAACTACACTCCAATGTTAAATCAGAACCCTCCTCCATCTTGAACCGGAAGTAAGTGGGGAACAAATCTTACACATCTTTCGGGCTTTATACAACACATTTTCGTACCAAATTTCGAAACAATCGGTTAATGCGCACGGTTCAAAACTGCGTACACTCATTATTGTAAATTAATCGCCGCCATCTTGAAACGGAAATAAATAGGAAAACATTTTGCACATATATCGTACCGGTTTTATACAAGTTACCTTTGTAATAAATTTCAAAACAATCGGTCAATGTGTGTGACCAAAACTGCGTACATTCTTAATCGTTAAATCAGATGCCGCCATCTTGAAACGGAAGTGAATCGGAAAAAATCTTTAACTTTACTACATATATATATATATATATATATATATATATATATATATATATATATATAGTGTGTGTGTGTGTGTATATATATGCATATATAGTGTGTATGTATATATATATATATATATATATATATATATATGCACGCACACTCAAACACACACAACCCTACATAGCCTGGCTAACTCCTTGCGATACACGCTGGTGGAGTGGATGACACCACCAGCCTTATCTCGCAACCTCCCAGTGTACGTTAGCTTTACCCATGCATGCAGGACTCTGTATGGTCAGACATTATTTCCTTATTTACCTATGTGAACATCATGAGTAAGATTGTAAATAGGATGAGCAGGATCTCTCAGCACGTTAAGAAGCTGACCAAACAGCGCACAATCTCCTACATAAAGGTCAAGAGAAAGACAATTTTTAAGGGAATTACCAGAGGAATCAGTACGGCCACTGACCACTGAAAGAAAAACAGAAAAATGCCTTGAAGCTACAGAAATGAGCTATTAGCGAGGAGCCGGTTGGATAATGGTCCAAACGGGAAAAGATAAAATGTAAGAATCCGCGAAATCATGCATGTGAAGCACACCATTGTAGACATCAAGACAAAACAACTTCAATGGTTTGGTCATGTCCAAAGGATGGACGAAAGTCGACTTCCCAAACAGATTTCAAAATGGAACCACATGGTCGCAAAAAAAAAGAGAAAGACCGAGACTAGATAAAGACTAGATAAAAGAGAGGAGGAATTGATAAGGAAGTGAGAGAGAGGATATTGGATCAAGATTTGTGGATGACAGGGGAAAATGGAAGCTAGGAATCGGAAGACGTCGGAGAACGTCGTAAGCCGAAAAGAAGAGATTAGAGCAAGCATCTGCAGGCACCCTACTAACCAGAGATGTCACAAATTATAAGTGGAAGAGTTACCCACCTTGAACAATCTCCAAATCCTAGACTTTAAGAAGAAGACTTTAAGAGGGCTCTCATGGCTATGAAATTCGTTACATAGTTTCAAAATGGGGGCCATTTATATTTTTAAAAACTCTTAACGTTTTAGTTTTTAATATTTTTGAAAATTTAATTTCACTATCTTAATCAGCGTAAAAAATAGCCCTTCAGATTTTGTAAATGTACTGAAAAAGAAAAAAACATTTGACGGCTATCAAGCTTCGTTTTGCATTTTCTATGCAAGTTGAAAGTTTAAAAAACTAATATATGCAGTCTTTTAATGATGTTTAAGATAATGAAATCATACTTTCAAGTAGAGGGTAATTTAAATAAAATACTTTTAGAAATTAACTTCTATCACGTCAGCGAGACAGCTGCTTGACGCAATTATTTAAAATTGGAGGATAGCATGTAATATCTTTTACGCGTCATGGGTAATTAATTTCACATTTAATTGTAAAATAAAAAGAATGTCTTCTTATATTGTGATGTTAAAAATTCATTACATTTTATAAATTCGCTTCTATCACGTCATCGAGACATCTGCGTGCCGTTTTTAATTATTACATACATCACTCGAGAAAGATAATATTAACACAATGGTTAAAATTAAATAATTTATTTGCGATATTAAAATTGTTTTTCATACAATCTTTCGGAACCAAAAAGAAATATTAACACTAACTGTACACATATGTTTAAAGTTCATTTAATTACACAAAACAATAACATCGGTTCATTTGTTGTGAGATAACTAAGTTTAAAGCTCTGGTAGTCCGTATTTCCTTGATGGCACTTCATAAGTCTTTGCAGGTATTTTGTAGACAGGAGCTGGTGGTGCACGTACTGGTTCCGGTACGTGGTATATTGGTTCTGGTACGTGGTATATTGGCGCTGGTGCGTGGTACACTGGCGCTGGTGCGTGGTATACCGGTGCTGGTGCGTGGTATACTGGCGCTGGTGCGTGGTATACTGGCGCTGGTGCGTGGTATACTGGCGCTGGTGCGTGGTATACTGGCGCTGGTGCGTGGTATACTGGTGCTGGTGCGTGATACACTGGAGATGGTAAACCATATCTACCCGGGGTAGCTATTCCAACCGTCAAGCAGAGAGTTGCAAAGAAAAATGTCTGCAAGAAATAAAAGATCAGTTCAGTATGCAGAGAAAAAGAAAGAGAATAAGAAATAGAAAAAATAAGAGGAGAAGATAGAGGAAAAAAAGAAAAACAAGAAAAAGAAGAAGAAACAAATGTAAAACAAAATTATCAGTGTAGTAATAAATATAGCAAGAAACACGGTATTTAAAAGAAGAATAAGAAGAAGGTGATGGAAAAGAAGAAAAGTAAAAAAATGTAACGGTCATTTAAAATAAACATATTAGGAGGCACGATATATAAAAGAAGAACAAGAAGAGTAAAAGAGAAAAAAGAACAACAAAAAAAGAAAAAGAGGAAAAGAAGAATAAGAAGAAAAAAAAGAAAAAGAAAAAGAAGAGGAGAAAGAAGAAGAAAAGGAGAAGAAGGTGATGGAAGTATAAAAATATTACGATCTTCTAAAGTAAATATAATAAGAGGCACGATATGTAAAAGAAGAAGGAAAAGAAAAGAGAAGGAAAACAAAAAAAATAAGAAAAGGAAAAAAGGAAAAGAAGAGGAAGAAGAAGAAGAAAATGAAGAAAGAGAAAAAGAAGAAGAAGAAGAAAAAGAGAAACAAAAAGATAAAGAAGAGAAAGAAGGAGAAGAAGAAGAAGAAGAAAGTACTTCGTAAAGTACCTTCTTTTTCAATACTTCTACGTATTCTTACGTCCACCATACTTTGTCAGGTAGATTAATGAGGAGGTACTAGCGATAACTGAGTGTGTAAAAAGAGTAAAGCTTAAGGCAGTAACTCCAAATCTCGAACCCTCGACCTTGAATTTTGCAGGAGACAAACCTTAATCACATCAACCATCGAGTCTTTTTTGTGTAACCCTTTTCTTCATTGTAACGTGGCAGAAGGTTTAGTTAGGGCCTACTTCGTGTAAGAGTGTAGTAGCATAACTTGGAGTTATTACAAGAAGTAAACAGTTGTTTGGTAAGAATAAGGTACAATTTTATTTCTGTCCATTACAGTTTTAAGGCTGTACAGATATTGCATATTATTTTGTTTAAAATATTAAAATACATTTTCTAAAGAAAAACCATTTACAGAAAATATTTCTAAAATCGTTTCAGAAAATCCTAAGAATTTAAAATACAAACTCGCTCTAATAAAATAAGAATAACCAATTTGTTAAAGTTTCAAGTTACTTTAAGCTTTTTTAACAAATCGAACCGTCTCGTTTAAGTTTTGTCAATAGCTTACGAAATGGATTTTTTTGGCTGTTTAATATATTCGAGTTAAATTTTATCAACATCTTTACAGATGGTTCTAAAGAAATCTTACTTTTCTAGTGGTTTTAGTGTTTGAATATACACAAACGGACATCCAAATAAAGCATCCTTTTTATTGATCCCGAAAAGGCATATTTACTGAACAAAATATTAAAATCGATTTTTAGGTTATTTTTGTCACTGTATTTAATAGGCCTATATGTTATATTATTACAAAGTGATACTTAAAGCGATTTCTCTTTAGAAGTAAAAATATCTTTTGAAAATTATCAGAAAGTATTTTTTAATAACCATTTTGAAATTTTGAAACTGTATAGCTATTTTAACACTAGTATATAATAGCTTATACAATTTTTTTACCCAGAAAAATGCGTTCAACAATTTCAAAATGGTCGTCATTCCAAATTCGTCTTAGAAAGATGTTTTTTAAATCCATAAAATTCAAAAAAGTGCAGTTTTTTTACTATTCTATATACTTGTTTATTATAACCAACTACTAAATCTATGAAATACTTACAGTATACATGTTGGCTGTTTCACTGTGTTTCCGTGACATGCTCGTCCTTAATGTGTGAGGACATTATATACAGTTGCCTACTGGGATTTCGTAGGAGTCGTGATACGGAAAACTGAAAAAACCCACTGTAAAATTAATGTGTTTTGGTCCAATGTTGATGGAAGAAAGAATTAAACGTTATAAACATCATTAATGGAATAACGGAGATGTGGGACTTTTCACGAACAAGGCAAGTTTCTTTAGTTCGATTACTGATGGGTGTTTTCCCAGCTGCGAACGGAATCCGGAACACTATTCAAAATACTTCAGGCGCCTGCGCACTGTCATATTCCTTTTAATATATTTTAAGAACAGTAATGAGTGGTACAATCTTATATCTTATTTATTTTCCATGAAAATCCTGTTCGGGACCGTTTTGTTTTTGTAGCAAATGTTAATCATAACTTATAACTGAAATCAGGTAGCGAATCTGAAATAAGAAAATTGAAGTACAGTTCAAGGGTTAAGTCGAAAAAAACGGGTTTGACAATCTCGAGGTGTTTTAACTGGACCTAACCTTTCTTCGTATCAGTTCAAGATTAGATTAGATTCAAACTATAGGAAGAGATAATACAACTATTTTGCAACTGAACCTCTTGAGTACTAGTTTAGCAAATTGATGCCCTTAGTAAATTCTAACAATCTACTGACTAGCTCACTCTGCTAAAGATCTCTAGGGTCCTGGAAACCAATAACCCCTAGCCTCCTAGCGGCAAGAGCTTCACAATCAAGGATTATGTCTCCTGTAGTCTTCTTTACCTTATTGAACAACCTACACACCATGGTACATACCTCTCCTGTTCATGTGTACCATCAGACCATAGTGTCCAGTAAGCCCCATGATTTTTCTGAGTTGTGCTCTGCCCAAGACATCTGCTACCCCTTTAAGCCCATATGGAACCAAGCTTATGAGGCGTTAACTTTGGGAATGCCCATGAAGGTTATCCCATCTTGCCTGGTGTTGCTTATTAATCTACCTATTAATAGCAGATTTGGCCGACGACAAAGAGATCCTTAAAGCCGGCTCAAGTCCGGTGAACTCAGATGCAAATCGAAGTCCAGCCAGTTGGTCTCTTACCCTCAACTCCCTTATGCCCCGGAATCTAGTAAAGGGTTACCCGATTATAAAGGACAGAGCGTTGAGGTCCTCCCAACACTCCCAGACCAGCTTGGACTGAAATGTAGGTTCTGTAATTGCTTTTATTGCTGCCTGACTATCGGTATGAATATGAATACGTGTCTTCTTGATGGCCTGTTTCAAATTCTTCCGAACATAGTCATTAATGGCACACTTTAGCCTGGAATACTGTTGTGTGTTGTCCCAGGGTAATAAATTTCTTTAACCCTGGTCTCAAACCGTACACCGCAGCACCAGTGCTTATTTTTTTCATGGAGCCATCTTCATACCATACTATGTCTCCAGATTTTGTCCCACACACGATCTTCACCATCAAACGTCAACTTGGCATCAAAGGGTCTAGAGACCATGTATCCTTTGACCATCGGATCAGGCCCCATCATTAGAATTGGGTTACTGATCTTTCTGTGATTTTCTAGGGTTAGATTCCTTCATTTCAAGCTGCAACAAGGATGTGTGGTTAAGGATGAAATTGGCACATTTAAAAAGTATGCTGACTGGATATCCGACGACTTCCAGATTTAAGCTAGCCTTACCTATGCAGGCGGGGTCTGTACGGATGGATATTTTATTTTCCTAGCTACTGGTGGGATTTGTACGGCTGGAAACAAATATTCAAAGCTCAGAACACCTTAGGGAACTGCCACAAGTGAATCTGGTAAGTGAAAATAGCACTGAGGGGAAGAAAACTGGAACTGAATCTAAACCCATGGAATCCATAAACAGTGAATTGTAACAGACTGTAGGAACGCTAGGTGGGCCTACTGAATCTACAGTGGAAGAAGATGGGGTTCAACATGTCAAGCGACGACTTATTTCAAATCAGACAGGCTACGGAGGATCCAGCTCCTACAGAGACGAATCCGTTAGCTATTGGACATTCAATGGCCACTACGACGGTCAGAAAGCAGGCGATCAAGACTGATTGGTAAAAGATAATATTATTTACCATGAACCACAATATTCAATAAATATATTGTAAATTATTATTTTGTAAATATGTTTGTGAAACGATTGTAGGAGCCAACATTTAAACACTAATGCATTGGATTTTTTTAAACCCGAAACTCACAGTTTGCCTTTTATCCGATATTTTGATTTTTTGAAACGAAAATTATTTATATCTACAAAACGGTTTCAACGATTGAATTGAAACTCTATACACACACTTGATACGTAAATACATAATTAGAAACGTGAAATATCTCGAAACAAGCGAAAATTTTTCAAACAGCTGCCATTTTGAAACGAATTAACCGATCAAGTTGGTGTGTGTGTGTGTGTGTGTGTGTGTGTGTGTGTGTGTTAGTATTCTCATGTTCACAATTTCGGTACGATTAGATTCAAACTTGGAACAAAAATTGATTTAGGAACAAACCTTGGACAAGTTTGTTGTTCAGCGAAATACTATCAACAGTTTCAAAATGTTGAAATACTATTCAACATTTCAAATATTATACAAAAATAACTTTTTATGTTTTTTTAAATCTGGTTTCACCATAATAATTAGATTTAAATCTACATACATTTTCAAATTCCAATAAAAATCCGAAAATTAACTGGACGGCGGTCAAGGATTATTTTCGTATTTTTCAATGTAATTCGAAAATTTAAAATAATATACTATATTTTTTACTGATTTTGATCAAAAAAACTTTTCAAAAAAGTGTATCATAAACAATAAATCGGTACTTACCGACTTTTTAGATCTATATTTTTGAAAATCATTAGCTTAATAAAACTTTTCCAAAATACCAACAAACAAATTTGCGTAAAAACCAAAAATAAAAATCATGTATCATGTTTTCTTTTCCTTTTTTATTTTAATAACGATAATTTCTTTTCGAAAACACGACAAATTAACATAGCTAGTTTATAACAACATAACCTGAAACTTATCAGCTGTGGCTATCAGCTGTTTAATGAAAGCAACTGATCATTACGAATTAATAAAAGCAATTGATTATTTACTATAAATACCTGTATAAAAATTAAAATAACGATTCATTTCATATACTTAAATTGGTCAAACTTCTTCGTTGTTTCCGTATTGTAGTGGTTATGACGCACGCAATAGTCTACTATTCAACCCGTGATTTTGAAACGATTACAGAACCTGAAATCTATACGTTATCATTTTTTACAATTTGTTAGACAATTTATGTTTGTATAAACCTATGGGTTACCACATTAGCGTTCGTAATTTTAATCCGATTTGATACCAATTTGGCACAAAATTAGGTTTTGGTAAAAGTTTTGAAAAGTCCGTTATGCAACTTCAAAATACTATTTCAAGTCTTTAAAATAAAAAATAATAATTTTGTGTGTACATTTTTTAAAAATCTATCGTCACTTCCGTAATCATACTTGAGTTCTACAGAATCATTTAATATTTTTAGATTCCATTGAAAACATGAAAATCAACCTAACAACGGTCAAGGCTCATTTTTGTATTTTCAATGTAATTTTTAATGACATGTACTTGTTCATGTACTTCTTTTTACAGATTTGATTCAAACGTGGAACTCGATGGCTAAAGGATCGGTCAGTCTACTGTGTTACTCAACATTTTAGTTCGAGCCGCAGTTGCTCCCGCTGTGTTCCCTTATCGTTAACACTGATCCCTCGTCCTCATTAGTCTAACTGGCATAAAGTGTGGACCTTAAGCAAACACTGATTCAAACGTAGCACGAAAATCTTATTTGTAGCAGCTTGGAGGAGTACGTTTTTCAGCAAAATCCGTATATTCGTTTTAAAATAGCAGTCATTTTAAGTCTTTAAAAAATTTCTGATTATTTTATTATCTTATTGAAAATTTTATTTCACCATCGTATTTATAACTTAGATATCTGCATTTGTTAGTATATGAAATATTGAAAATATGAAAAATAATTTGATCGGTATCGGTTCATCTTGTTTCAATTGTAGTTTACAAATTTAAACTGTAATTTAAGCAGGTTTTAATGTTGATTACAATGTTAAAATTGTATAAAAAACTGTTAGATAAAACAAAATATACTTTAGAAAATTCGCAGACACTTTAACTAAACGGTTGATTGCGCTTTTATTATTAAATTTTTAGAACTTTTGTTGCACATTCCAATAGCCTGGCAACTAAAGGATCTATCCTGCAAGACTCTTGAATTCTAGTTCAATAAAGTGGTTTCCTTAATGAATTCAGCAGTCCACTGATTAAGTAATTCAGCTGGAGGTCTTCGAGGTCCTGGAAGCAAAGTAACCTTCACTTCCTGCTGGGATGAGTTTCACAGTCAGAATATGTGATCTGCATTCTCGTTATAGACTACGTTCTCTGTAGCACATTCCTGTCATGTGTAGATGTATCCTCAGACCACAGTGCTCCTTAATGAAGCCATGATTTCTTTTAAGTTGCTTTCTATACCAGATCCTTGCTGGTCTCTTAAGTTCATCTAGAGGAAAGGTTTTCAAAATATTCTTACAATAGGAATATCCTCTCCATCGTACCTGGCGTTCCTTGTAACATCTATTTATTTATACCTGAACCAGCCAGGCACATAGAAACCTTTACTGCCAGCTCCTCTTCAATAACCACAGCTCCCAGTCTAATCTTCTCGTTACACTCAACCCCCTTTTGCCCTGGAGCTAATGTAAAATAGTCTAGTTTTCCAGGGGCAGAATATCGAGGTTTTCCTGATATTCTGACACTGCCTGAATGTCGGTAAAAACATGAATTCGGGTTTCCTTACACGTCAGTTTCAAAAGTTTTCCTCACGCAGACATTGCGATAATAGTCTTGCTAAACTAAAAATAAGATTTTTTAAGTAATCTAATTGTGAATTAACAATAAAACAACTTGATCCACAAAAAAAAAAAAATTAAATGACATCTCGACATTTTCTCAATAATACTTTCCCAGTAACTTTATTAACTGGAATTACTGCTTAGTAACATACACACTGTGTCCAATAAGTAAACCAGTTTAAAATATTTTAAGTTATAACGAGTTGTTCTACTTAGAGTGCATAACTTTAGTTACATTTGAGAGTGGAAATTAAATAAAAATAAAGTATAAATTAATTGTTGCTTACATAAGTTTATTTAAGGTAATTAAGTTGTACAGATTTTTAATATCATAACAAATAGATGAAGAACTGTTAAGTGAGTATATTGTTTCTGACGGTTTTAAAGTTGGTTAAACATAACAAACGAAATCCTTAGTCCGTATATTCTGCTCTAAATGCGGTCCTAATGTGTCGGCAGTCCGTACTCAGTTGGTGGTGGGGCAGGTGCAGGGACAGGCGCGGGGTAGTGCGGGGCATCAGCTACGATGGCTTCTGCAGCGGCGTGACCGTGTGCAATTGGAGCTTCAGGCTTTGCCACTACGACGGCCAGGAGAAGGCAGGCGATGAAGATTGACTGTAACAGAAAACGTTTATTATAATTATATTATAACTCCAATGTATTATCATAATTAAAATCTTAATTCTTATATAATTAAATATCCTATATTTATATATATTATAAACATTATTTATATAACGTAAAAATTATGGCTGTTGTATGGTTATGCGTAGCAGCTAAAATGAATAATTATAGTGATGATTGCTTACACAAGACGAAACGATGGTCTGAGCTTAGCGAACATAGAATGGTAGTAAGAGCTTAGTGAGCATAGAACGGCAGTAAAAGCTTAGTGAGCATAGAACGGTAGTAAACGCTTAGTGAGCATAGAACGGCAGTAAAAGCTTAGTGAGCATAAAACGGCAGTAAAAGCTTAGTGAGAATAGAACAGCAGTAAAAGCTTAGTGAGCATAGAACGGCAGTAAACGCTTAGTGACCATAGAACGGCAGTAAACGCTTAGTGAGCATAGAACGGCAGTAAAAGCTTAGTGAGCATAGAATGGCAGTAAAAGCTTAGTGAGCATAGAACGGCAGTAAAAGCTTAGTGAAATATCCTAACGAATATTAATTATAGTTTCAAATTTCAATCATTGCTGAAAAGATCTTCAGATATTATAATTGTATGATAAATATGCCTTTAGTTTTCTTTTTCACTATATGAAATAAAGAGAAAGTAGGACGATCGTTAAAAAAATCGATTTTGATGTTTGTTAAGTCAAACAAAATGGATTTTTTTGTATGTGTACGTGCGTGCGTGCGTGCGTGCGTGTGTGAGTGAGTGAGTGAGTGTGTGTGTGTGTGTGTGTGTGTGTGTGTGTGTGTGTGTGTGTGTGTGTGTGTGTGTAAGTGAGGGGGCGCAAATACATACCAAAATTGAAAGAAGTAACTGATTCCGATGCAATTTGGCACGTAGTTTTAAAATGTTCATATCTGGAGTTAAAAAGAACGTAATTTTCAAGCTTTAATTAAAAAAGTTTTAAACTGATTCTAATGATGTTGATTATATTTCGTTTTGTAGCCAATCTATGGATCACAATATGCAAGATATTTTGAAATTCGACCTAGTTTCTTAAAATTTATTCATTAATTTTTGCTAAAATTTTAGGTTACATATAAAAACTGTATCACTAAAATCCAAGTATCAAATATGAAGTTAACCTGACAGCTTTTTAAATAACGCTTGCAAGATTAAAAAAAAACAGCTGATTATTTCGAACAGTATTTTTACCTTGTACATAGTGAAGTTAGTCCTGAACTTGTTCGAAAACAATGACAGAATACTTGATCAGTGCTCAGTGCCACTATTATATAGGTCTACCTCGGTCGTGATAAACTCCAAGGCATTTAGTGACATGAATATTGTTGTCACCGAATTCTGCGAAATAGAAGATACTTTTGTTTTGTTTGGTTGTTACAACTGGATTACACTATTAGGCGTCGGATTTATTTCAGTGGAACAATAAACATGTGAAAATCAGCGTTTTTACTGCATTCGGTTATTAATGATTTTAACTACAAATACAAATTTCAAAAGACGTTTGTTTTATTAACTTAAAGAGAACCAGTAAAAAATGCAAAAAAATTACATAAAAACTTAATTACATTTAATTATTTTAATTCGGAAGCTACCAATAAAAAAAGCTATTCCTCATAAGAATAATTAACTAGTAGTTCAAAGATCAGTAGACATCGTAGTATATTCTTAATTAATGCCAAGCCTTAATTACCTGACTCACTCAACATTTGTTTCTAATTTAACTAGTAAACGTAGTTATTGCGAAAAATATAAATAACATAACTTTATTGGAAATATTTTGCTCTTTCTCCATGAAGCGGTCAAAATTGTAATGATCGAGCCGTCCAGCCAGTGTTACAGGGAATAGACAGAAACTATATTCGTAATCGTTAAAACAAACCGCCATCTTGAAACAGAGGTGCATGTAAAAACTCTTACAAATATGTCGTTCAGATTTTATATGAGGTACCTCCGTACTAAATTTAAAAAAAAATCGGTCTATGCGTTTGGCCAAAACTGCGTAATAAACACACAAACTACGTTCAGTGTCGATACATAGGCCTAATACTCATCTATTTTTTAAGATAAAATTATCTGATTTTAAAAGTCTTATTTGTGGGAATGTGTTTCTTTTAAATTTTATAAATAATTTTTGTTTTACAAAATGCAAGTGCAAAAAAACAAAGCAAAATACAGTAAAACGCTGCTTATACAAGACCATATACAAGACCACATACAAGATCATTAAAATGACATATCAAACATAATTTTATCTGAACAAATGACGAAGTAGTCCTATACTATATTGTTAATTAACATTGGTATTATAGGGGATACATTATGACCGACAAGATTACCAGATTAGGCCTACAGTACCAATTTTTTCGATACAGGCGATTTGAAAACGGTCAGTTTGCTTTCTTGTCAGAAAAGGAAAACGCAGATGTTTTCCTCTCATCTAATTTTAGAATTTCTCTGTACAAGTAAAGTGCTTAAGCTAATTTAAAGTACCGTGACTGGGTCCTTACCATAATGGTAACTTCAGTATAGTTCATTGACCAATGGAAGATCGCTAAAAAGTGGTTAATGCAGATTATAATGTAATTTTTTTCTTAAGAAATTTTAAGAAAAAAAGTTATGTATTTTTAATATTTTATAAATTGTCGTATTTTTTGTGAAACAGTTAATCAAATTTTACTGGGTAAGTAACACTATTTTTGTTACAACATTCCATTTAAAAGAACAGCCACCATTGTAAAAAGCGTGCTCAATATCAACGCCTAAAGTCGAAGTAATTGGATTATCTACCGTTACGATCGCTGCAATCTGTAACGACAATGGTGAAGATGTTTGAGAAAATAGACAGTATTATTTAACTGTAGTTGAACAATTTGCCGCAAGATGCCACCAGAAGCACCAATCTTTCATTAAGTTTATCATTCTAGTACGTTTACACCGTTATTAAATTAACAGTTTCCCGCATCAGTCATTTTCCATTTCGATATTTATATTTTTACCTACTATATACAATACACACCCATTCATCATTTATACAGATTTTCCTGAAACCACTGGGAAATTTTGCTTTCCTGTAATGTCCATAGGTAATTGTTATATTTACCGCTATTCATTACGTCAATAGTTACATTAATATTATTATATTTCCTGTAGTCTAAATCACTTTATATTTTCAAACTGGTTTTTTTAATTCGTTACTATATAATCACAGATTGAATTACGAAGCAATTATTCTGTGTTTAGCGATCCGTTGGAACTTCTTCAGAATGTATTTAGTAAGTATTAATTAAATTAATTTGTATTACGTAACACAAATTATTTTTTCTTTTATTAGTAAGTTTTGTTTATAAACTCTTATAACTATTTGAAAATGAATTCTGTAATATGGATTGATAAATCTTTTAACAGACCACGCTGAGTCGGAAAAACGTTGTTTCTATTTCAATAATTACTTCCGGTTTTCCCCCGGAGATTAAGATCGAAAAAATGACCGATTTTGATGAAATTCGGCAAGTAGTTTGTCCCATTTTGTAGTTGTTCAATATTATTTTAGAAAAAATCGGATTTTCTAATATATATATATATATATATATATATATATATATATATATATATATATATATATAAAACTTATATATAGTAAAACGTTGGCCTGATTGTTCAAAATTATTTTGTCAGGATCAGCTAGTTTTGTTCATAACTTTCATAATTTAAGTTAATCCCTTCATCTTAATTTGTAGAAATTTATCCCACACCTACTCATACACAAACACAGAAACACAGACAAACACACACACAATCGATTTAAGAATAAATAGAACAAATCTAATTCATATTATATTTCTGAAAGTTTGTTTGTTTGTTTGTTTGTTTGTTTGTTTGTTTGTTATTCAATCACGCTTTAACCACTTGACCAATTGAGATGAAATTTGGTACGAATATGGTTTAAGTATCAGAGATACATATAGGCCTATTCCCGTTTTACAAAACGTCATTATACTACTTACCCAGCCCAAAATAATTATCAGTTTTTAGTTTTGTGTCATGTGTTAATTGTAGTTATTTACTGGACATGTGATTTAGTTACCTGAGATGAACATAGATTCAATCCTATTTTAATAATCTTAATCTGTGTTTTATTTATTGCAAAATTATTGTTTTTAATGTAACATTTTCATATTTTAGTTGAAATTTTTTTCAAACTGACTTTAATTTGTTACTTTGTGTTAAATTTTCAATATTAAATGTAAAAAAAATCCCTACACAGAGTGCCAATTGTAAGGTAGTATATATATTTGTGTAATTACATTACATGAAATATAGTAAATATGCAGTGTAGCATAACCTATATTTTTCGATATTTTTGTTACTAAAATGCTTTATTATGTGCCCAAGAGCAAGAATCCAAAATATGAAAGCACGAGAAGTACGATAAAATCTAAAATAAAAGTGACCAACATAACCTCAAAATTGGTACCAGGCGAAAATCAGTAACGTGTTGTAAATCGGTAAAACAATAAAAATACGACTAACACGGGTTTTGGGTGATAAAAAACCAATTTTTTAAAAGAATTCTCCATAACCAAACTGACACGGTTGTTAGGCCTAAAACGGTGATGCGTGAAAAACCTTTACATTTTTTTTTTTAAGAATACTACATATCCTAATTGACATGGTTGTTAGGCCTAACACGGTGATGCTTGAAAGAACATGTATAATGTTTTAAAGAATACTACATAACTGATACGGATGTTGAGCCTATCACGGTGATGTGTGAAAAATCTTCATATTTTTTTAAAGAATACTACATATCCTAACTGATACGATTGTTAGGCCTATCACGGTGATGTGTAAAAAAAACCTTTACTTTTTAAAGAATATTATATAACCTAATTGACAGGGCTGTTAGGCCTAACACGGTGATGCGTGAAAAATCTTTATATTTTTTTAAAAGAATACTACATATCCTAACTGACACGGTTGTGGGGCCTATCACGGTAATGTGTGAAAAAAAACTTTATTTTTTTTAAATAGTACTGAAACCTTAACTGACACGGTTGTTAGGTCTACCATGGTAATGCGTGAAAAATACTTTATATAGTTTTTTAAAAGAATACTCCATAAGCTAACTAACATGGTTGTTATGCCTAACACGGTGATCCATTAAAAAAACCTTTATTAATTTTTTTTAAATAGTACTTATAACTTAACTGACACGGTTGTTGAGCCTAATAAGGTGATGTATGAAAAAAACCGTTATATTTTTTTTAAAGAGTAACTTAACTAACACGGTTGTTAGGTCTAACACAGTGATGCGTGAAAAAACCTTTATATTTTTTTAAAGAATACGACATATCCTGACACGGTTGTTGGGCCTACACGATGATGTGTGAAAAAACCTTTATATTTTTTTTAAGAATTCTACATATCCTAACTGACACGGTGTTAGGCCTAACACGGTGATGCGTGTGAAAAACCTTTATATTTTTTAAAGAATACTAGGCTACATATCCTAACTGACACGGTGGTGCGTAAAAAACCTTTATATTTTTTAAAGAATGCCACATATCCTAACTGACATGGTTGTTGGGCCTATTATGGCTATGTGTCAAAAAACCGTTATTTTTTTTAAAGAGTACTTCAAACCTTAACTGACACGGTTGTTAAGTGTAACATGGTGATGCGTGAAAAAAAACCGTTATTTTTTTTTAAAGAGTACTCCAAACCTTAACTGACACGTTTGTTAGGCCATGGTGATGCGTGAAAAATCTTTATATTTTTTTTAAAGAATACTGCATAAGTTAACTAACATGGTTGTTAAGCCTAACGCGGTGATGCATTAAAAAACACCTTTATTTATTTTTTAAAAAATAGTACTCCAGAACCTAACTGACACGGTTGTTGGTCCTAACACGGTGATGCGTGATCTTTAATTTATATTACGATTGCGGGAAAAGCCGTGACGGTTAACAGGTAATCATATTATATTTCTGAAAGTTTGTTTTTGTTTATTTGTTTGTTATTCAATCACACTTTAACTACTGGACCAATTGAGATTAAATTTGGTATGAACACGGTTTAGGTACCTGAGATAAACACAATACTATTCCAGTTTAATTGAATAATAGTGATTTTTTAATAATACTGTATTTTATTAAAATATGACAGGACCCTGTTTTAGAGTATCGAGTAGCAAAAATGTATATTTCTTGGCCGAAAACCATAAATCGTATAATATTGTAAATAGAAATATATTAAAATGAAATGATCTATTCTATAAATTTTATAGCCTACATTATAATTGCAGGCAAAGCCGCAACGGGTAACAGCTAGTCAAAAATAAAACTCAGATTACTGTCATATTTGTTTCTCAATTTGTTTTCGAATCGTAAAAATGCTTCTCTTATTTTAAATATGATGCACTGACTTGCGATATGAATTTTCACGTGTGACTGGGAATTTCTTGTGAAATTTTAAGAAATTAGGCCGATTTTCCGGAGTTTTTGTCGTTAAAGTTCGAGCGGGAAATACGATTTTCCACTGTTTTATTTGTCACAGTGATTCAAAAACAGACGATAATTCTGACCGCTGTCGGCGTTTTAGTTAATTTTAATTACTAATCATCAGTTTACTTTATTTAAAATTGATACCCTAAATTGAATTATGATACTTGACTATCGGAATTTGAACAAAATCTGACAAATTAGTTTTGAGAAATGATACTGATCTTCCTGTTTTTTGTAACTGAACCGGCAT
Organism: Callitettix versicolor; assembly: GCA_022606455.1. Lineage (NCBI taxonomy): Eukaryota > Metazoa > Arthropoda > Insecta > Hemiptera > Cercopidae > Callitettix > Callitettix versicolor. Next base: position 26,307,513 of record CM040187.1, read on the forward strand.
TATTGGGGAAATAATTGTACTTGAAAAAGTTTGTGCAAAGTCCCGTGCCAAAATTTTTACTCACACTTTGTTGTTAATTAAATATCGAAAAATTTTTAACATTTAATTTAACAGTGATTTACAAATTAAAAAAATTAATCAATTTTTTCAATACCTTTTTTGATCATTTATTGTATTCTAAAATTATTTCTAATCAAAATGTTTTCGTTTGTTTCAGAATTTCTTTTTCGTCGTAATTTCATTGATTGGTACTTCCGTTTCCGCTGGTACCAAGTACGGAGTACCAAAAACAGAATACAAATTACCATTTTCAGTGTATCAGATACCGGAAAGAGAATACGGAGTACCAGCTCCTGTATATAGGATACCAGCAAAAGAATACGGAGTACCCGCTCCTGAGTATAGAATACCAGCAAAAGAATACGGAGTATCTGCCCATGTGTATAGGATACCAGCAAAAGAATACGGAGTACCAGCCCGTGTGTATAAGATACCAGCAAAAGAATACGGTGTACCAGCCCCTGAGTATAGTATACCTACAAAGCAGTACATAATACCTGCTCCTGAGTATAGGATACCAGCAAAAGAATACAGAATTCCAGCACAAGAATATCAGATACCATCGTCCGTTTATAAAATACCTGCCAAAAAATACAAAATACCATCGCCTGTTTATAAAATACCCGAAAAAACATATGGTTTACCTCTTTCTACGACTTATGGTTTGCCTACGTTTTAGAAATATTTGTTTCAAGGTCATTGTACATAGGCTATATTTATTTCCTAATTTATTATTAAATACGCCATTATTACTGCGTGTTTTGCAATATTTAATGTAAATAAAACAATCAAAACTGTTATAAAACACTCATTGCGTTAATTATTTTTGTTCTTACTTACGATTTCTTTGCTAAAAATTAAATAATCGCTTTAAAATACGTTGAAATAATACATTTTGTAAGAGTGCAGACATATTTACTGGTACTGTACAATAATATAGATTTACATATTGTTTTAAATTTCTTAGGAAACTAATTCCTTATTTCAGTCTTGGTTTATTTCCTTATTAATTCAGTTTGTGGCAATACATCAACAGAATGTAACCTGATTCTCGAATTTGGCAATGCCTGTCGTAATATAGCATTACTAAGGTTAAGATGGATATTTTGTTATGAAAATACTGACATCCTTGCAAAAAACAGGTACCCAAACCTGCATCTGAGTTATGCTGGCCCACTGTATCTATAACTTATATTACTCTCTCATTAATCTAAATAAGACACAAACAAACAAACAAATACACACACACACACACACACACACACACACACACACACACACACACACACACACACACACACACACACACACACGTCTTGAAGCCATTTTTTCGGAACGTATTGTGTTGACATAGCCTCCCCCCTGAAAAAAACTCGTTTTAGGAACTATTGGAAAAATTGAAAAATCATGGCACAATCTTGAAATTACTTTATCAGACATAGTTTAAATTCTGGCCAGTCTGTGTGGGATGTTTTGATAAAAGCTATGTGTAAATAAAAGAAATTTTCGGTTCGGAAATCAATCGAAAAAAATGACCCCAATCATCGTCGGTTTATTCTGATTTACTCTCGAACCGTAATTTTCAAAATTTAAGACATTGGCTTGAGGTATGATTTTTCACATATAAACAAAACCTGATTAAACGATTTTGTGAAATCAGCTCGATTTTCTTACTTGTTTTGACCATAGCTTCTTGGTATAATTTGTTTGGAGGAAATAATTCAATGTGAGCAATTTTGTATAATTTGTTTTGTACCGTTAATTTTATATTTGCACATAAAACATTTATGTTATTAATTTTAATTAACATTAAATATTAATTAATGAAATTAATATAAATTTATTAATTAATCATTCAGGTTATTAATTTCGTAGTTCAATTTGAAATCTCTTTTATTTTTTACGCTATTGTTATTTTAAAATCTTCATTAAATATATTTTCAACTGAATTTTTGTTCGTCATGGAACTTTTAAAGAAATTTTGAAATACGTTGTTTTTAAAATACGAAAAAGGACGATCACGTAAATGTATTTTCACAGAAGTACTTAATTTGTTTCTTAGAATTAGGTAATATTTTCAAAAACAAATTACTTGTTTACAATTTTGACTTGTCAGTGAATGTTAACAGACGAAAGTAACGCTTTCTACAAGTTAATATATTAAATTAGTCATGTACTTAATTACAACAATAGTATAAAAACGAATAACTGGACATCGGGTCGTCATTGTAATTTAGTTACTCAAATCGACTAAAGATCTAATCTTCAACATGTATAAAGTAAGTATATTAGAAACATATTTTAATTTTAATAAATTATGTAAAAGTTAACAATAAATGTTAATATTACGTAATTAGGCTATATTCCTTATTTATTAGTATGAAATCAGTAACTTAAACGATTTATGTTACTATGTTTTGACAATGAATTTTAAGTTAGTTTTTGTTGTTACTTTAATGGTTTTTTTAGTCTATCTACATTCTAACTGACTTAAATCGACCACAAAATTTTATTTGTTTGTTTGTTTGTATAAATCACAATATAAAATGGTTGTTTTTTAAAATTTACTATTTGGAAAACAATTTATAAAAGATGTATAGCAATAATACAAACTTATATTCAATTATTTCAACCAAAATTCAGGACTGAAACTATCGGAATTTCTCCGCCTCGCTTAAAAAACCGATTAATCGTATTATGCTAAAATCAGCGATTTAATTTAGAAAAAAAATGAACACGGTTTGGTTTTTCGATTATATTCAAAACCAAAAATTTCTTTTACATTAAATTAGATATACTGTTCTTCAAATATGACTATAATAAAAATCTGTTAAAGAGATTTTGATAAATTAGAGACCAATTATCAGTTACTCGATTAAATATGATTAATAGTCCATGTTATTTTTGTATTTATAGACTACATTTGAACGGTACTTGATGAAATTCTTTAGTAAAAATTTGTTGAAAAGAGCTTTAATATTTTTTCAAAAAAGTACCACAATTTTTTTTAAAATTAAATTGGTTTTGAAATATAGATAAACCGAATCTATATTAAATTGCTAAACATACACAGACAAGACATTCTGATATATATATATATATATAAGTCAAAACCACCTTTTTTGGAATCAAGGACCTGACTATATTCGAAAACATTTCCAAATTTTGTTCGCATTACAATTTTGTCTTTATAAGCTACTTCCCATGGTAAAAAATATGTCTTTTATATTGAATATTTTTTAACTTAAAAACACTCTATAATAAATGTCTATTTAGTTAAGCACTATTGTGTAAACCTTTAACTTACAAATATATTATGTAAATAGATAATTGCTTTAAAAAAATTATAACAATTTCGAACTTGAATGTATAACAATATCGTCAAAGATCTTCATATTAGTAAAAATATTACTAAAAATCATTTATTACAGTCAATCTTCATCGCCTGCCTTCTTCTGGCCGTGGTAGTGGCAAAGCCTGAAGCTCCAATCGCTGAAGGTCCGCTCTCCGCAGGACCAGGATCCTTCGTAGCGGATGCCCCGCACTACCCCGCGCCTATTCCTGCACCTGCCCCACCACCAACTGAATACGGACTGCCCACACACTAGGATCACATTTAGAGCAGAATACAACAGAAATTGAAAAGCTTCTATGATGTATAAGACTGATTAAGTAATAATTCATTATTATTTTGTTTTAATTATTTACTATCTCATGTTCATTCAACTCAATAAAAACATCTGCAGCAAGTATTTAGTGGTTTATGATTATGGTAACGTACCTATTGTAATATAAATGCACTTTGAACTTTATAAATTGAAAAAGTACTTTATTTGACAAAAATATCGTTTAAGGATATCTGAAGGAAGTAATAATGAAACAGCTGTGATGGTTGAAGAAAATGTTACAGAGTTAACCTAACTTCATATTAACGAATATTTTAGTACGATAAAATTTGTGTACTTCAAAATAAAATATTAAAACAAGAAAATAAAAATAAAATTGAAAAGTTTCTGCGTTTGCATTAAAAAGTGCTTACTAATAAAATAAATATTGATTACAAAATTTAGTTAAATTAAAAAAAAAGTGTATGATGGTTATAGTTTTTTAAAAGCCGTTCGACGGTCCCAATTTTGAAACTATTAAAGTGATTTTGCTAGTCGTTATATATGCCCATGAACATTAAACACATACTTATGCTTTGTATAGAATATTACCAACGCCAGTTAGGCTTATTTTATCTTTTTGTCGGTGTGATTGACTCTGTGGGACTCCAGGATTGCATCAAGTGCGGTACCTTTTGAAATGACAAAAATGGTAAAGCAATTGAAGAGGTAATTATATTTGTGACATAAGTCTCTTTGTGTTTTAAGGATATACAGGACTTTCTACTATTGATACCCACTGTTAAGAGAGCAACATTTTATAAATAAAATGGAATACTGTTTGTAAAACAATAATTTCCCCTCTTCTGAAAAGCGGAAACTCTGCATACCTCTGAGAGTTATGTGTAACTTTAAAGATCAGGAGATGCAAAAAAAAAGAAAAAACTGAGACTTCAGAAGATAATTGAGAAAACTTTACTTTAAGAACCTACTACTATTATATTGCAAAAATTTTTTGAAAGTCAAAAGTGCTTAAAAACAACACTATTTACAGGAATGGGATATTACTTCATGTATAAGCGCAATCTTCTTTAAACAAATCTTATTAAAAAATGACAAACATCTTAAGAGTATTTGTGAAAAAAAGTTAAACTATTTTAAGTAGTTGGCCAACTGTATGTACAGTATGTACCACGAAGAGGTTTACGCATTTGGCCTCCATTATTTTCCTTCATTGATCATTTTGAAGCTATACGTACTTTTAGAAAAAGGTATTATGTGGACATTGCATGTGGCTGATGTTTATAGAAACAAAATGGCGGTTGAAATAAATAAATTTTATCCCTCTTAAAAATCTCACTGTACTGCAGTATTAAATCAGATTGTTAATTCTTTAACAGCTGTAATATTATTTCCAGTCTGAATAGGTCTTATTTGTAAAATCTTCATTGCTATTTAGTTTTCTTTTAAGTAATATGTGTCTAATTAAATTTGTAAAAAAATAAAATTTTGTTTGAAAAAAAACAAAATCAGTTCTACACTTTATTAAAACTTTATTTTGGCCGCTATGTTTTTCTGCAAACATCAGTCAGACGCAATTCTCACATACTATTTCTGGTACCTTCTTAAAAAAATATGCATAGTCTCATAATGAATAACGGAGGAATGAGAAAATAATGGAGGATCAAATGCGTAAACCTCTTCGTGGGACACACTGTATACAATTAATTTTTTTTAGCTTGAAGCCAACATTGATTACAACATGAGTAAAATTTAAAAAATACGTATTTGGATTAATTGGGTTTAAACAGAGTATTAAATTTTGAATTTTCCTTCAGGGACAGTTAGGCCTAAAATGGACATATCTGTCCACCATTCAAATAATTTTATAATTATTTTTCTAGCAAGTTTAAAATAGTTGTTTTGTACAATCTATTAGCATAGGTACATATGTTAAGTTTTTGATTTTAGATATTTGAGATTTATCAATAACATAGGGATGGTTTGCGCAAGTTAAGTAATGCACTATTCAAAATTTGTGGTTTGTCATTTGGTTCGAGCTCAAATTTTCATTGCTCCATAGCTATTGGCAGCCAGCTTCTTCAGCCAGTTGCTCGAACTGGTTTCGCTGTGGTTAAGCTATAATGCTATAGATTTTTTTATTTGTTTTAAAGCGAAAATCACATTGAGGCTATTATCGCCTCCCTAAATGTAAGTGTGAGTGTAAAGTGTTAAAGTTATAAGTGTAGTGTTGTAAGTGTAAGTGTGTGTTAGGCTCGGATACCGCGAGGGACGACTAACCTCCTCCTCAATAGTCCTCTCAATAGCTAGTCTGCACCCCCTGAGGGGCTAGATTTTCATAAAACAACCACCTTTCTACATTATTTCACAATTCTCACGTTACTTTGATTGTGTTTAACAACTATCGCGTTCGCTCCAGGATTGTGCAGATCTGGTATGCATGGACCTTTCAATTTCGAATGAAAGACTCGATTGTTGGTTTTTGTTATGTTTGTTGTGGCTTCGGTGCATTGAAGGGGCAATTTAGTCAGCTGGAGTGAGAGCTACATCTGAACCATTTAAGTAACGTAAATCGTAACGGAAATTCTATGTACTTAGACGGACAGCAAATAATTCTGTTATTGAACTAAAAATAAAAATCATGTATCATGTTTTCTCTTTCTTTTTTCTTTTAATTACTATAATTTGTTTGAAAAAACGACAAATTAACATAGCAAGTTTTTAACAACATAAAATTATCATAGCCTATCAGCTGTTCAATGAAATCTGCTGATCGCTACAAATTAATATAAAACAACTGATCTTTTAATATAACTACCGAAATTAAATTAACGATTCATTTATATTCTTAAATCGATCAAATTATTCCGTAGATTCGGAAGTGTAGTGGTTATTGCGTGTGCCTCCCATGTGCAGTCTTCTGTTCAATCCCGGAGGAAACACTGAAATTTTTAATTATAATTAATTTAATATGATACTTTCTATGCGTAAAATGTACTGTTATATATCAATATAAACTTGTTCCTCGCATCACGCGTCTCGCAAAGTCCATCACAACCAGCCCTAAAACATGACACATGTTAAAAACGTCATAATAATTTTCCTTAACACCAAGAAACAAATAAATGACCATTGTATTTAGAGCGAGTGTACTTGTCCGACTCATTAAGTACCCCGCTCGAGGCTACAGTAATCCCAGAACAGTTCGCTTACACGTTTTCCTCAATTAAACTACATTATGTTTCAACTGACAAGACAATAAACATTTTATCTTTACACGATTGTAATTAGTTCTTGCTTGGAAATTAATCTTCCAAATGTACACCTTCTGGTAAAAAGAAATGAAAGTTTGGAACCGCTTTCTGTTTTACGGTCGTTGAGTATAAAGCACTGTACAAAGAGTTGCGCCACATTAGCTTCTCTCAGCTGCAGTCATCATGTACAAGGTAAGTTGTAAGAACTTAATAAAAAATGTCGTAATAATACTTTTAGTATTATTATAACATATACAATGTCACTAAAATCAGATACTGATATTTAAATTTATTGTACTATAAAGAATAAAATACTCTACAAGAAAATGCAAATGTCTGATTTTTATCTCCTGAAGATTTTTGAAACATTTAAAAAAGTTCGTAGTAACTAACCTATTGCTTCTAGAAGAATTTTTTTTCGATATTTCATCAAAATAGTATGCAGCGGTTTTCACTTCAAGTGTAAAATCGAACACAGTTATAAATATTCTTAACTTAGCCTTCCAAATTTTAAATAAAAGACATTAACGATTTCATTGTAAGAAAACTAAACATATTCGAAGGTGGGCACAAATTAATTTAGGACATAAAAAGTTAGATTGGTTATGTTATGTTCGGTTAGGTTATGGTTAGGTTAGGTAATTTTCAATTTACTTCTAAACCGTTTAAGATATCAAACCAACAAGTCAAGTTGATAAAAATAATCTGTTAATTAGTTTTGACTTAATAAAGGCATTTTTATAAATTAAAAGTAAATTTTATTGCGGTTTTTCCTTGAACATTTTTAATTTAAAAGCAATTGAAATCCTTGAATTTAAAATAAAAATCACACTCACAAAATATTATTTTTAAACCTACCCAAAACAATATTTTAATCTGCAGATATTGAATATTTTTAATCAGCTAATATTGAATATTTTCCTTTAACTTAAATTTGTTTTCGTTTAAAAAAATCACAACGTAAGTATTCAACTTTATTGAACTTTTAAAAAAATTGTTCTTTAATTAATATGGAATAAACCGTTAAAAACATTTAAACTTTATTTTTGTATAAGCATGTCTTACATTATTCACTCTATGTTTTTCTGTTGCAGTCAATCTTCATTGCCTGCCTTCTCCTGGCCATCGTAGTGGCAAAGCCTGAAGCTCCTATCGCTGATGGATCCGCCTCTGCAGGAGCTGGATCCTTCGTATCAGATTCCCCTCACTACCCCGCGCCTGTCCCTGCACCTGCCCCACCCCCAACTGAGTACGGACTGCCTACACACTAGGACCGCATTTAGAGCAGATTAAAATACTCACATGTCTCCTTCACACATTTTTAATTCAATTTGTAAAAGCTTTCCCACAAATTACCAATGTGTGTTTTAAACATAAATAAATAAATGTTTCATAAAAGCAGGAAAGTTGTTGTTTTATATTTTCAGTTTATTTATCTTAAGAATTTAATTTAAAACAAATAAAATTACACTTTAATTAACATAATACACTGTTGTAATTAAATGTGTTTTCAATATATAACTATACAATTTGTATAGCTTAACTTAAAAGCCATTAATTATTACAAATATTAAGATTTTTTGTGGTAGATAATTCGGTTAATTGTGTTGAGAATGTAGTTTAGAATTTCCCAGTGGCTTTGTATTATTTGTACATAATGGTATTTCCAAAATGTGATAAAATTTAGAAATTCTTTTACCTTATGCAAGTATCATTTCGTAGACAATAACTGTTTCGGTAAAAATAAGTACACAGAAAACAATCACATATAAGTTTTTTTAAAAATATAATCAATAATTTTAACGTCAAAAGTGTCAATAATCGTGACGAGCAAATGTTTCGTTGAAGTGATGTTAAACAGGTTTTAAATAAATTTTTATTAACTCAATGTTAAAAAAAAAGTTTCACAATCATAACCAGTACATATTTTCGTACATTTGCATATATTTTTGGAGAAATAAGATTTTAAAAAAAATAAGCCTGTTTTTGTGCCAAATTTAAACTTCTAACTCGAGTACGCTAACACACACAATTAATTTTTAGCGTTCAATCAAAAATATATCTACTGATTAGCAACGCTCTCATTTCAGAATAAGTGGATGTAAGTGTAACCATGATGGCTGCTTCAATTAATTCTACTATACAAATTTTTACATGAATAACATTTTGTCTGCCACTAAATCTAAAGCAAAATAATTTCTTATTTTTAAATTTTAAATTACGTAAACTTAATACAACTGCATTGTAACTAAACATTAAGAAACTTGCAATAGACTTTTGAATTAGTGTTCAATTGTGTCTTTGTATTGTAACTACACATCTAAGAACTTACAATAGACTTTTGAATTAGTGCTCAATCGTGTATTTGGCTTGGGTAGTTCTAACTCGCAAGTTTAGAGCGCCAGTACTGAAATTTTAGTTCTCAACCATATGAGAAACTGTTTTCTTGACTTAAACAGAAAGTAATTTTTGTTTTTCTTTCAAAAATAAATCTAGTTTTAATTCATCATATTTTTTTTATTTATGACTAGCAAAGAACTATATAAATTTAACTTAATACAAAGTTTTTCCCCAAAATTAATGAGATTTTATAAAGAAGTTATATATATACTAGCTGTTACCCGTTGCGGCTTTGCCTGCAATTATAATTTAAGCAATAAAATTTATAGTCGATTTTCAAAATCAGAATAGGTCATTTCATTTTAATATATTGCTATATACAATATTATACGATTTATGGTTTTCGGCCAAGACATTTAAATTTTTGCTACTCGATACGTTAAAAAAAGATCATGTCATATTTTAATAAAATACTGTATTATTAAAAAGTCATTATTATGTAATTAAACTGGAATAGTATTGTGTTTATCTCAGATACCTAAAACGTGTTCACACCAAATGTAATCTCATTTGGTCCAGTAATTAAAGTGTATTTGAATAACAAACAAATAAACAAACTTTCAGAAATATAATATGATTAGCTGTTACCCGTCACGGCTTTGCCCGCAATTATAATATACATTAAAGTTCATGCATTACCGTGTTAGGACCAACAACCGTGTTAGTTAAGTTTTGGAGTACCTACTCTTTAAAAAAAATTAAGGTTTTTTTCCTGCATCACATTTTAACCCAACAACCGTGTCAGTTAGGTTTGGAGTACTCTTTTTAAAAAAATAAATAAAGGTTTTTTTAATGCTTCACCGTGTTAGGCCTAACAACCATATTAGTTTGCTAATGAATTATTCTGTAAAAAAATATAAAGATTTTTCACGCATCACTATGTTAGGCCTAACAACCGTGTCAGGATATGTAGCCTAGTATTTTTTTTAAAAAATATAAAAGTTTTTTGACGCATCACCGTGATAGGTCCAACAACCGTGTCAAGATATGTAGTACTCTTTAAAAAAATATAAAGGTTTTTTCACGCATCACCGTGTTAGTTAAGTTATGGAGTACTCTTTAAAAAAAATATAAAGTTTTTCCATGCATAACCGTATTAGGCCCAACAACCATGTCAGTTAGGTTATGGAGTACTCTTTTGAAAAAAATAAATAAAGGTTCTTTTAATGCATCACCGTGTTAGGCCTAACAACTACGTTAGTTAGCTTATGGAGTATTCTTTAAAAAAATATAAAGATTTATCACGCATCACTATGTTAGGCCTGACAACCGTGTCATTTAAGGTTTGGATACGCCTTAAAAAAATAAAGGTTTTTTTCACACATCACAATCATGGGGGTAAATGGGAGTGATGATGCGTAGTTGCTGAACACCTAGTAACGTAACTTAAGAACTTAACAAGAAAGTTCTCCTAGCCTCTCTCACTCCAACTTCAGTACTTAACCTACAAGAGGTACCCCTGTTAAGCCGAGTAACCCAGTGGAAGGTTGGGTTTTAATCCCAGCGGGAAACTGGGTCGGTGAGCAGAATTGTACTGGGGGCTGAGTTTTCTCAGTTTTGCCTATATAGGCTATGGGAAGGTACCCTGATTTCAAACCAATTAATTATGATGTGTGATAAACGTACGGATATACCCCAAGAGGGCAAGCCTGTAGAGGTAAATCCCTCCGCTGGTTCCGATCGGGTGAAAGCCCCGGTGGCTGGCGCTAGTCGCAAGGATTTGGGGGCGACAAATCACACGAAAATATCAACAAAGAGATAGAAGAACTTGTAAATCCCTTTGGCAAGGGATCTCTGACAAAAAGATCTCCACCTGCTACAACTGCAACTACTAAGCAGAACTTAGAAAAACAGCAAAATCCTAGTGAAAGTCAACTGATTACCTTAAAGAACGAAAATGAAATGCTTAGGATTGAATTGAGTGATATAAAGCATCTTTGTGAAGAGCTGAGGAAGGAAGTCGGAATGCTTAGAACAGACAATGAAGAGCTAAAGAAAGTATTGAACAGAGACAATGCTACTAATTGCCGAACAAGTCAGGATATGACTTGTAATACTGAATATTGTACAGACGAAGAAGAGTTGGTCCGAGAAACAGATTGGATTCTAAAAGAAATAAGAAAAATCCTACCAAGAAGCGGAAAGCTGAATCGTCGCCAGAAGTGGATCAACTTAAAATGAGTGCTACATGTTCTCAAACTCTTCAGTTAAGTTCCGAGACAAAAACAACTGCTCCACCTGTTACTAACATTAGAAAAGAACCGATTCCACCGCCGATTATGGTTGATAATGTTGGAACATATGAGGATTTTACAATTTATTACACCGTAATATTCCAGAAAATTTATTTAAAATTAAAATCATTAGTAATACGATAGCAAAAATTAACTGTGCTGACTCCGAAAACTACAGAAAAATAATTAAAGCGCTGAAAGAAGCAAAGTTTACTTTTCACACATATGAAAATAAACAATCCAGACCCATTAGAGTTATGGCAAAGAATCTGCATCATACATGCACGCCTGATAGCATCAGAGATTTCTTATTACAACATGATTATAAGATTATTACGGCAGTCAATAAACTGTCGTGGCAAAATAAAACACCATTGAACATGTTTATGTTAACCTTCGAAAACGGTGAAAATATTGATAAAATTTACAAAATAGATAACATCCTTGGATGTAAAGTGGAGATACAACCAATTAAAGGATCAAATCTTATACCACAGTGTAAAAGATGTCAAATGTTTGGACATACTCAAAGGTTCTGCTCAAAAGAACCTAGATGCGTAAAATGTGCTGGTAAACATATAACCAGAGAATGCCTAAAGGTCGACAGACAAAATCCAAAATGTGTAAACTGCGGTGAAGGACACCCAGCTAATTATAGAGGATGTGTTATAGCTAAAGAACTACAAAAAATCAAGAATATAAATGTAGGTAAAAATAAGCCAACTAGAAATATATTTATGAAAGATACACCAGTTCAATATAGGAAAGAAACCAACAGTAGTAATAATAATAAAACAACATATGCCTCGGTTGTTGCTTTGGATCGGAATCATCAGAAATCACAGAATAGTGAGAATAATGATTGTATACAGTCTTTACAACTCATTCTTGCTAAAATATCAAACCTTGAAGATGCATTTATAGAGATGAAGGAACGTATACAGAAAATAGAGAGTGGAATTAAGAAACCACCTTCAAAATATAAAATTTAATAACAATGGTAAATGTTTTAAAAATCATGGTTTGGAATGCAAATGGATTGCTTAATCACCAACAAGAGCTTCAGGTAATCCTAGATATAAATAAAATTGATCTGTGTCTGATTTCAGAAACACATTTCACAAGGCAATCCTTCATCAAATTTAAAGGCTATAAAGTTTATCATACAATTCATCCTGATAATACAGCGAGGGTGGAAGCGCGGTAATAGTTAAAGATAATATCGAGCATAATGAGGAATCTAAAATTGAAGCGCAAGATATTCAAGCAACATTAGTGAGTGTCAGGACTAATAACTATAACATTACTGTGGTTGGACTGTATAGCCCACCAAAGCACAATATAAAAGCCGAAAGGTATCTTGAACTGTTCAGAACATCAGGAAATCGATTTATTATTGGAGGAGATTTCAATGCCAAGCATACGTTTTGGGGATCTAGAATTATAACAACCAAAGGTAAAGAATTATTGAAAGCAATAAAAGAATATAAATGTGATCCTATATCAACAGGTAAACCTACCTATTGGCCCACAGATCTTTCAAAAATACCTGATTTAATAGACTTTTTCATTACAAAAACATTTCCAGCAAGTATATGCACATAGAAGACAATGTGGAGCTCAATTCGGATCATACACCAATTGTTTTAACTCTAAGTGAGTGTGTTATCTGGAAGCCATGCAAACCTGTGCTGGTGAATAAGTTTACGGATTGGGAGAGCTTCAGGATTTCACTTGAAGAAAGGATCCAACTGATGGTGCCATTGCAGACAGAGGAACAACTTAATTTTGAAGTTGAAAAATTCATCAATGATATACAGAATGCAGCATGGGAAAACACCCTGAAATCAAAAGGAGATTAAAAGGTAACAGTTATCCTGGATATATTATGGAGCTAATTAAAGAAAAAGAAGAGCAAGAAGAAAATGGCATCAATCTAGAGCCCCACAGGACAAAACTAGGCTGAACAATCTTACGTCACAATTAAAGGAAAAAATTAGGCAGCTGAAGAATGACACCATAAGTGAATCCTTGAGAGAACTGACTAATATCAGTACTGAATATTCTCTTTGGAAAATCACTAGAAAACTTAAGAGGCCAACTATGCAAATACCACCTATTAAAAACATGGATGGAAGTTGGGCTAGAAATAACCAACAAAAGGCGAACCTCTTTGCTGAATACCTGGGAAATATTTTTCAACCGAATGCAGCCGATAATAGTGAGGAACTGCTGGATGTCATAAGACAAGATAGTGTAGATATTCCATCAACCACACCAATCGAAATTAAAAAGGAAATCAGAAGGTGCTTTAGGCTCAACAAAGCTCCTGGTTTTGATCTTATTACTGGGCAAATTCTGAGAGAAATCCTAGAAGAGCGCTGGTAAAGCTAGCCAATCTGATCAATACATCATTTCGTTTGAAATATGTACCTCAAATGTGGAAGGTGGCTGAAGTTGTGATGATCCCCAAGCCTGGAAAACCACCTAACGAAACAACATCTTATCGACCAATATCACTTTTGCCAAGTATGTCAAAATTGTTCGAGAAACTTTTGTTAAAAAAGACTAAAACCCATTATCGAAGATTCTAAACTCATCCCAGATCATCAATTTGGGTTTCGAAATAAACACTCTACAATTGATCAGGTCCATAGAATTACTAATGTAATTGAACAATCGTTAGAAGAAAAGAAGGTCTGCTCAGCAATATTCTTAGACGTTTCACAGGCATTTGACAAAGTTTGGCATGAAGGTCTGAATTACAAACTTAAATTATTCCTTCCTGTTCAATATTCAATGATACTGGAATCTTATATATCAGAAAGATATTTCAGGGTTAAGCAAGAAGACGCCTATTCTAACTTGAAGGAAATTAAAGCAGGAGTGCCTCAAGGCAGTGTTTTGGGGCCTACCCTTTATCTTTTGTACACCCGTGATTTACCAACTTTTGAACAAAGTATAGTTGCTACCTTTGCTGATGACACAGCAGTTTTATCTGTTGGTGACAATAACATTGAATCGATCAGACAACTTCAAACAGCTATAAACCAAATACAAACCTGGACTAAAACGTGGCGAATTAAGCTTAATGAAAGCAAATCTGTGCATATCGATTTCACTAATAAGCATATCGAGCACAAACCCGTTTATATTAATCACCAAGTGGTTCCATATGCGAACACAGCTAGATACCTTGGCATGACGTTGGACGCTAAACTCAGGTGGAAACCCCATGTTAAGAAAAAGCAAGAGGAGTTAAAATTAAAATACAGAAAGTTGCATTGGTTGTTGGGTCGTTGTTCCTCCTTATCAGTGTATAACAAAGTATTGATATATAAGCAAGTCCTTAAGCCCTTGTGGTCCTATGGTATCCAACTGTGGGGTTGTACTGCCCAGAGTAATAGAGATATCATTCAGCGATTTCAAAATAAGGTACTTCGGGGTATAGTTGATGCCCCTTGGTACATCAGGAATGAGAACATACATAAAGATCTTGAGGTTCCAACTATTGATAGTGAAGTCAGTAAATTTGCACGAGGTCATAGACGAAGATTGCAACAGCACATCAATGTCGAAGCACTCCAACTACTTAACAGCGATGTCTCAATGAGAAGATTGAAAAGAGTTAAACCATTTGAACTGTGTAGCTCTTAGGTCACATTAGTTAAGTGACTATTAATTATATACTAAGGGATTGTCAGTGGATTGACCTTAGTGGAATGTTGTATCGTAGTAGTTTAGGTTAAGGACAAATAGCTTATTAGTGTATTACTAGATTGCTATAATAAAATAAAAAAAAAAAAAAAAAAAAAAAAAAAAAAAAAAAAAAAAAAAACATCACAATCATAGGCCCAGCAATCATATCAGTTAGGATATGTAGTATTCTTTAAAAAAATATAAAGGTTTTTTTACGCATCACCGTGTTTGGCCTAACAACCGTGACAGTTAGGATATGTAGCCAAATAATCTTTAAAAAAATATAAAGGTTTTTTCACGCATCACCGAGTTAGGCCTAACAACCGTGTCACTTAGGTTATGCACTATTCTTTTAAAAAATGGGTTTCCTATCATCCAAACCCGTGTTAGACGTATTTTTATTGTTTTACTGATCTGTAGATCAGTAAAACAATAAAAATACGTCTAAAATCAGTACAACACGGTACAGATTTTCGCCGGTAGCAATTTTGAGGTTATGTTGGTCACTTTTATTTTAGATTTTTATCGTACTTCTCCTGCTTTCATATTTTGGATTTTTGCTTTTGGGCACATAATAAAGCATTTTAGTAAGAAAAATATCGAAAACTCCAATAGATGCTGCACTGCATATTTACCATTTTTTCATATAATGTAATTACACAAATATATATACTACCTTACAATTAAAGAATCCTAATAAAATTGTATATAATATATATATTATTATTATAATTATTATAATATAATATATATATTATATATTCTGCACTCTGTTTTACAAACATTGAATAGTCTTAAATGAAAAATACCAGATTGTGATTATTAGATGAAAATGTAACATTAAAAACAATAATTTTTCAATAAATAAAACATAGATTAAGATTTGTAAAATGGGATTAGATCTATGTCCATCTCAGGTGCCTAAATCTCATGTTCAGTAAACAGTAATTAAACCTAACTGTAGTTAACAGATGTTACAAATCTAAAAACTGATAAATATTTTGGGCTGGGTAAGTATTATAATGACGTTTTGTAAAACGGGAATAGGCCTATATGTATCTCTGATACTTAAACCATATACGAACCAAATTTCATCTCAATTGGTCCAGTGGTTTAAGCGTGATTGAATAACAAACAAACAAACAAACACACAAACTTTCAGAAATATAATATGAATTAGATATATATTTACGTTAAATGTTTCACTAAAATATATTTTGGAGAAATTCCACCCAAATATGTAATTTTTGGGGAACGGTTTGGAGGTATAAAAAGTTGAATGGCGTGTAATAATATAATCCTACATTTTTTAAAAGCCGATTGGAGTTCATGCGGGATGGGTCGTTCGTTCTTACAAAAACTGATTCATTTCAAAAGAACGACCATTTTAAAAAAATGTATTCTTTTACTAAATTACTCATAAAAACTAATCTCACTTAAGAAATAAACTACAGTTTTAAGTTAGAATGAAAGAACTAGTCAATTTGGACGAATTTCCTGTAATATTATTATGTTAATTGTGATAAATACTAGTTTTAAAATGTTTCGTTTATAAATTACAACCACAATAATTATTAAATAAAAATTGATCTTTTATTTCACCAGTTAATTTTCTGAATTATTTTATGGCTGAAATTTAAACAACTGCAATTTTTTAACTCTATAAAAAGGTTTGAAATTTATTAAGTTAGGTTAAGTTAGGTTTCACTTTTAACTCTTTAACATTACGATTTAGTGGCATTTCTTTTTTAAACTTGTATAACAGTGTTGATATTATATATAAACACTCTTAATTGGCTTTTTTATCTTCAAAATTCTTGTAATAAAAGTAAAGTTTCGCAATGTTTTTTGTCCTTGGTTGTCATTAAATAGGAGTTGCTAAGTTTGTCGTACGAGAGAACAGTTAAGTCCGCATTTTTTTAAAAGATGAACTACTTGACCACCTTGGACTCTTGTGTGTTTAAAAGTGTAAAAGATTAAATTATGACGCTCCATCAAATCCATTTGCCATCTAGTCCAGCTCTCTTGAACGATACGTTCATTATTATATTTTTGAAGTAAAAGAAACTTCTTTTAGAGAGCAACTGCGTCACTCCGGCAATCAGTATCATCATACTTTGAACTAGTACCTCATTTAGCTATTGTATGGTCAGAGATATTTTATAGTGCTCATGAATACCTCCAGAGACAGAAGTTCACTGGATTCAAACCTGAGTGTGACTGGAGTGAACAATAGATTACATTCAAACTATAGGATAGGATAGTACAACCCCAAGCACTGTGATTAACAAACCTATTCTGCAACTAAACCTCTTGAGTACTAGTTTAGCAGATTGATACCCTTGATAAGTTTCAACAATCTACTGGCTAGCCCATTCTGCTGAAGATTCCTAGGGTCATATAAAACAAAAACCCATAGCCTCCTATCAGCAAGGGCTTCACAATCTAGAATTATGTGTCCTGCAGTCTTCTCCTCCTTCTTGCACAACCAACGCACAGTTTTACCATTGTACATGCCTATTCTGTTCATGTTTACCTCAGACCACAGTGACTCATGATTTACCTGCGTTATGCTCTACCTAAGACGTCTGCTGCCCAAGAGCGAACAGTAACTGACTTCCAATGGTTCAATTTATAAAGATTTGGTCCGGTAACGCTTTAGTTAAATCGTAAATGTTTGTTTTTCATCATGTACAAATACGGTGTCCCCAACATCACGATTTTTCAGTTCTAGTATTATGTTATCCTACAGTAACAACACTTGTGGAACTTTGTCCTACATTTTGATGCATATATATATATATATATATATATATATATATATATATATATTTCAATGATGAAACACCATATTACTCTCACCTACTTGAAATATTAATTTTGGGACAAAACAAAAACAAATTTACAAGTATTGCATACATTGTAAAAAGCAAATTTATTATTTAAAAATAATGTAGACTACAGACTGAAACGCGTTTGATTAAAATCAAAATTTGTAGATTTATATTTGCAGTATGTTAAATTCATTGCAGAGTTAAAAATATGCAGAGGGTTAAGTCATTATCATTATATTTTGTTCTAAATGCGGTCCTAGTGTGTGGGCAGTCCGTACTCAGTTGGTGGTGGGGCAGGTGCAGGGATGGGCGCTGGGTAGTGCGGGGCATCGGCTACGAAGGATCCTGGTCCTGCAGATTCGGGACCTTTTAAGAGTGGAGCTTCAGGCTTCGCCACTACGACGGCCAGGAGAAGGCAGGCGATAAAGATTGACTGAAAAGCAAATTATGTAAATAATTTAAAATTAAAATCCTATTAAATTACCGTCATAATATATATAAACTTTAGAATTGGTTAACTGAGCAATAGTTTTGCGTATATTCTTAATTAATTGCTTGGCCACGGCTCCACGACAGTAAATTGATGCGCTCGTAAATTTCCCGCCAAATGTTTAGGTAACATGTTTAGGTAATGTTTAGGGAAAATGTTACTAGACCACTTTATTGGAAATTTTATACTTTTTCTCCGTGAAACGGTCAAAATTATACTATTCAGCCATTATTATAAGAAACATTCAGCAACTACACTTGTCGTCGTTAACCAGAGACCGCCATTTTGAAACGGAAGTGAATGGGAAAAAATTTACACATAGGATATATTGTACGGGCTTTATATAAGGTACATTCGCATCAAATTTCAAAAAACCGGTCAATGTGTTTTGCCAAAATTGCTTACACTTGTTATTGTTAAATCAGAAGCCGCCATCTTTAAACTTAAGTGAATTGGAAAAATCTCACACATAGATCATTTGGGTCTTATACAAGATACCTTCTTACCAAATTTCAAAACAATTGTTTAATGAGTTTGGCGAAAACTGCATATATTCGTCTTCGATAAATCAGAGGTCACCATTTTGAAACGGAAAAGAATTGAAACAAATCTTAAACACGCATCGTTTGAACTTTATACAATGTACCGTTGTACAAAATTTTAAAACAATTGGTCAATGCGTTTGGTGAAAACTGCGTAAAAACAAACAAACAAAACCAAATGCCGAACGGTCAAGTTAAAAAAGATATCTCGCTTCGCTCGGTCAATTGTTTTTGCTGAATAAAGAATTATCAGATTACAATATTCCACATTATACGTTCTGAATTATGAAAATTATTTGAATCAAGACCACAAAGAATCTTTTAGAAAATCACTTTAATAAAACTAACCTTGTACATGTCGATGGTAGGTCCTGTAGCTGCTGAGAGAAGCTGAAGTGGAATACCATCTCATGTCCTGGGTCGAGGTTTTATACTAAACTAGAAAAGGAAGAGTACTTTCATTTCTTGTAGCCTCGAGAATACTTCTTACAAGTACTTACACTTAATGGGCAAACAGTATGCCTTAACAAAGTGTAAACAGTAATTAATATGTTATGGACGTTTCAATATTTACGATTAGATTACACAAAATAAATTCGAAAATATAATTAATTTGTTTCCTTTAAAGAAAATATATATAAAATTTGTAAATGCCGTAATTTTGAATCGGATTTTGTTGCATGAGGAATTATGTTGTCTAAGCTATTATCAAAATCAAATTTTCTGTCGTTTGATTTTCTAGTATCGAAATGTTTGTTTAAAACTATTTTATATAAATAATATAAATTAATAATGTTTATTTTAAAAAAATGGTAAATGTAATAAAACAAAATATATCCTTTATATTTTTCAAAATTTCTTAACAGTTATTTTGATTGTAGACAACAAAACGTATAATAATAATATTTATATTAAGGTGTATATGCGTGTGTTTGTTTGTTGAGCCCACTAGTGTTCGTAATTTTTGGCGTGATTTGATTTCCCAAAATAGATTTTGGCTGGGACAAATTTCTTACTCAAAATGACGGCCTTTCTAAATTTTCAAATCACGTTCGAAAATCGAAAATAAATGTAAGAGCATCAGAGTTCATCTTCGTGTTATGTACAGTTTGTAGTTTCAAAATTTTAAATGATGATTTATAAAGATTTAAACAGTGATTAAAATGTTAAAGTCAGATTCGAAAAAATGTATAATAAAACATTAATTGTTATATTATTACTTTTTTGAAATTCCCTTAAACCATGTTAGAAACAGATTTGCATGAAGCAGTAATGTTTATTTGTTTATATATATAAAACAAATATATATCTTTTGAGTAATTAACTTGTTTTTTACTTATTTTATTTTAAGGCGGAAAGCACATTGAGGCTACAGCCTCCCTAAATGTAAGTGTGAGTGTAAAGTGTTAAAGTCGTAAGCGTAGTGTTGTAAGTGTGAGTGTGTGTTATACTCGGGTACCTCTAGGGACGTCTAAATCCTCTCAATAGGTGCAGCTAGTCTGCACCCCCATGCGGGGTGTAATTAACTTGTTGCCATATAAAACACAGTAATATATTACTTACTTAAGGTTCAAAAACAAAACAAAAATGTAATCTTCAGATTTTGATGGAAATATTCATTTTCAAGTCCACTATTTCTAAAATAGTGGTTTTGACATCTGTACAAATGTATATAATAAAGATCATTAAACATGACCTTGCCCATATGTAAATAAACATATGTCTTGTAAGTAAACATATGTAAGTGCAAACATGTAAGTCTTGTTTGCCCAAATATTGAGAACATTATTCTCATAAAATTGTCCTTTTGAATTTCCTTTTTGGTGAAACAAATGTTAAAAATCAGTCATTCCTTTAATCGGTTTTAACAATTGTGATACCGACAAATTTTGTTCCATAAGCACTCAAACCAAAAACGCATAAGTCACTATTTATCAAAATATTTGGTTCAAAATCTATTGAGAATAAAAAGGGCATAATTTTTTTTAGTGTATTTCATGTGAAAAAACGATTGTTAAGTAGGCCTAAATCAGTTTTTTTACGTATTCACAATCAGTAAATTCTGTTTTTATTTAAAAATAATTATACTCAATGATTTACGAATGTTTACTTAAGATTAAAATTTGACCAAAATTTAATTAAGTAGTTTTGAGAAATTTTGTCTGTTTTCGGTTTTATCGTCTAAATTTATCGTTAAATTTTGTGTATCTTTTTTGTACCTTTTTAAATACCGCAATATATAGATATTATGTGGGGAAAAATAAAATACAATTTCTTTGGTCTGATATTAATAAGGTTACTGCGAACGTATGTTGTTTCAATAATAAAAGAGGCATTGCTTATAAACAGTTGTAAACAGAACACAACACCTCCAGGCTACAAGTAATGAAAGTACTCTTGTTTTGTAGTCCAGTATAAAACCTCGACCCAGGACGTGAGATGATATTACACATCAGCTTCTCTCAGCAGCTACAGGACCTACCATCAACATGTACAAGGTCAGTTCTGTACTAAGTACTTTTATCATGTATACGAACGATTTCGTGTTGAATTTATTTGTGTCAATACGTTTAACATTTCAACAAAGAAATACTGCAAAATAACATTTCCTTTTATAAAAAAATTAAAAATTGTAGAACGTTTAATGCAAAACTTAATTTTTTCTTTACTCATTTAACAAATTGTATAAATTATAATAGAAAATTTCTCTGTATAATTTTTTAAAAATTAATCACATTTTTTTCAGTCAATATTCATCGCCTGCCTTCTCCTGGCAGTCGTAGTGGCAAAGCCTGAAGCTCCAATTGCACACAGTCACGCTACTGCAGAAGCTGGATCCTTCGTAGCCGATGCCCCACACTATCCCGCGCCTATCCCTGCACCTGCCCCACCACCAACTGAGTACGGACTGCCCACACACTAGGATCGCATTTAGAGCAGAATACGAAGGAATTTACATTTACTCATTAAATGTAAAGTCAAGACTACTAGAAATAGTTCCCGTATATCAAATGTATCACACATCGTGTTATTAATAAATTACATTGTTATTATATTTTCTTCTTTAATTAATAATTTATTTTCTTATTGTTGGCCAGTTATAACTCTATTATTTCAGCCGCCTCGGTGGCCTAGTGGATAACGTACTAGGCTTTCACCCCGAGGACCCGGGTTCGATTCCCGGCGAGGGCTTGGCATTTTCATACGCTATAAATCATCCCATCGTCTGCATTAGCCCAAGTGTGCACAATAGTCGGACGTTAAAAAAAATCTATTATTTCAGATATATTTAAACCACTATTACAAATTTCAATATCTTTGTTTCAAGATTTAAAAAGGAATTAGTCAGTTTTTAATCCTATATCACATATCTCAGTCTGGCTTGTTTATAGTTTGGTCACTTTGTAAACGACCTGCGCGAGAAGTTCTTGCGCATTTAGGAGAATTCCTCTCAAGCTCCCTCCAACAATCCAGTGACACAGAGTCGGCCAATCTGAGACTAAAAACTGTTACTACTCAGCGATAGTGAAGGAAAAGGAGGGAGCTGTAGTGACAGAGTGAGGATTCTATCTCTCTCTCGCACATTTTCTCTCTCTGTACCACTGGTTAGGAGGCTGTTTTCTAAGCGGCTGACCTATAGCTAGATGGCAGTCTTCCGGATCCTAAGGTTCGTAATATGTCGTTCGAATTGGAATGCTTTTGATTGTGGTTCTGAAAACAGGTTAAATCTTATCACTTTTTAAAATACCGAAGAAAGTACAGTGATAGTGAAAAAATCGATCATAAGATTTTGATGAATAAGTATGAACTGGAGTTGTTGTCATGCTCCAATAACGTTTTTTCTGTATTGATTGGATATAGATCGGCCTATCTGTGTAAATCGCTAAAGACTAATCGAATTGACCTTATCGATATAATCGGTCATATGGACAGATAACGTCTAATCTTTTCAAATATTTTCAAGAATAAATTTTAAAAGTTTCACATATTTTTAGGTCAACACTCTTAAAAATGAAGAAAACATTTTTCTCAAAATCAGCTTTAATGGTTTTGATAAAAATTTCTTAAATGGTGTTCATAATTAAAACGTATGAGGCTATTACTTCAAAAAAAATATTTATTGACAAAAATAAATCAAAACTTTGTAAAAACATCTTTAAGGTTAGCAAGTAAATCGATAAAAACAATACAACCTGATCTCCTCAGGGAATGGCTTGGTTATTCTTAAGCCGAAAGTCGTTTTTAGTAAATTAGGTACACTGACTTGAGTTATAAATTCTGATAAATAGAATTTTAGTGATTTGGATTTTTTTCTGACTTATTTTGTTTATAAGATCAGAAATAAATGTCTGTAAAAATTAAAACAAAAGTAAAAATATCTGCACAATTTTTGTACAGACTGTTTACTTTGTCATTTTCTACGTTTGTTATATTACTGATTTAAGTGAGCGGTAAACCTAACAAGTTATGGTTACACACTCTGTACGGTTTTACATAATATGCTAGAAAAAGACTTTCTATTCCAGACCAAACAACACAACGTTTCTATTTCAGCGGTACAACACGGACTTATAGGGCAATTTATCTTTGGATTTTCGAGTGAGTATTCCAACTTCACTAACCGAGCTGATAAAAAAAAATATATTTTTAATTTTAAAGGCAGTACCATATAGGTGTATTTCATTTTTGAAATAGACAACGTAATTTTAAAATCTACCATTAGGTGTTTAACGTTTAACGTACGACTATTGTGCACACTTGGGCTAATGCAGACGATGGGATGATTTATAGCGTTTGAAAATGCCAAGCCCTGGCAGGGAATCGAACCCGGGTCCTCGGGGTAAGCTATCAACTAGGCCACCGAGGCGGATTAAACATCGGTTAATAAAATCTGCTACATTTTACAGTCGTCAGCCCAAACTGTTGTACGTTTATTTTCTGGCTGAATAATTAAACTTTATTCATATTATAATTTTAACATCATTGTTTTTTAATAAATGTTTTTTAAATAATAAAATTACAAGTATTTAGCGAGTTCTGACCTCTAGATTGAAATAAGAGTCGTTAAATTTATAATGTAAATCAATTTAGATAATAGCTTGGACAAGTCTTTTACTCAGCGAAACCTATTTAACAGTTTCAAAATGGCTATAATTTCAAATCTAACAAAAAATTATACATTTGTAAAAAAAATGTTTTTTTTTACAGTAATAAGTATAAATAACATTTTACATTTTAAATATAATTTGAAACTTTAAAATGATAATACATGCCGATTGTAATGATGATTTTTATAGCAAAATCAGATTTTCAAAAAAGTGTGAGGTAAAAAAAAAATTATCGATGGACATTTGCTTCTATCACGACAGATAAAACAGCTGTGTACTGTTATTATTTATTATTATTATTAAAGCACCTAAGCACCTAAACACTTAGTAGATATAAGCAGATTAAATGTCTTGGATACTAGTTATTACTCTTTTATAGTTTTCCATAGGCGTTACTGTACTTATTTTTCTTTTTATATTCTGTTTATTTTCGAATAATGTTTTTTCTTATAAGTATTGTAGATTTAAATTAATGTAAAATAATATTTTTACAATGGAGGAATTACAGAAATAGAAAGAAATATTTGGGAAGGTGGATAAACATACGTTTTAAAAATAAAAATAAAATACTAGATTTTGTAACAGTGAAGTATAAATTTATTTGTGATATTTATTTACGAGTTGATAACTTCGCAGTTTTAACTGGTTGCTGTGAAGAATCTAACGTTTTGATTAACATTCCTATCGAAGTCACTTTATGGAGATGGGTAATTCCGTTATATTCTGTTCTAAATGCGATCCTAGTGTGTGGGCAGTCCGTACTCAGTTGGTGGTGGGGCAGGTGCAGGGACAGGCGCGGGGTAGTGCGGGGCATCGGCTACGAAGGATCCTGCAGAGAGCGGACCTTCAGCGATAGGAGCTTCAGGCTTTGCCACTACGACGGCCAAGAGAAGGCATGCGATGAAGATTGACTGCAACAGAAAACGATTATTACAATTATATGAATTAAACAAATCGAACTTTAAAAAATAGTGATAACTATGATACTGTATTGTAACATTACTTTTACAACCGTTGCTGTTTTCGTCTTCTAAACAAAATTCTAATTTAAACACAATTTAAAATATGGATAACATTTATTATACTGGATAACAATATACTTATAAATTTTTAAGTTTATATTTACATCATAACTAATGGAAGTCACAACTAAAGCTTTTTTTAGATTTTTTTATTGTAACTCCTAAAATTTTCATTTTATGTTTCTCTGTAAGTGCATACAGAAAGTTTCAATTGTGTTAAAACAATATGGTTTAAATTCATTTAAAATGCTGCTGTAAATTAAATTGACACGGCACGCAGCTGTTTCGCTGACGCGATAAAAGCGAATTCCCAAAGTAATGGTTTGATATCACTCTAATTTTGAAACCATGAATTTCTTCACCATCATAAACAACAATCAAATTTGCACATATTAGCATTTTAAACTTCCAAATCGCATTGAAAATACGAATATGAAGTCTGACCGCCGTTTAAAAATACTTTGGTCAAAATGTCATGAATATTTCAGGCATTAAAATGGCCATTTTGAAACTCTTGAACGAATTTTTTTGCTGGTTAATTAATTTGTCCAAGCTAATACCAAAATCGATTTTCGTGCCAAGTTTGAATCAAATAGAACTAAAATTTCGAATGTTGCTTCAAAACAGTTATTAATTTTGTGCGAATATATTGTGTTTGGATGTCAAGAAAGAGTGATCTAAGAAAAGAGAAAATGTAGAAGAACAGCAAAATTAAAAATGTTAACAATTTGTAACAATTCGCAGATAATTCATAAAATACTTTTATTATTATAATTTTAATTAATAAACTTTACATGTTTTATAAACGTTTCGGTATATTAAATTAAAAAGAAGAACAATTATTTATCTTTTTTAAGATATCTATTATAGTAATTTTTGAAAAAATGATAATTGTAATTAGTTAAAGTGTAACAGATTACAAATTTACATTTTACGTATTTATTATTACATTCTTACACAAGTGGATTACAGTCACAGATTAAAAAACCATTTAAATATTAACACTTTAACATTTAAAAATATTTTTTTGGATATAGTACCTAACGAGTAGTCTTTTAAGAAACATAAACGTTCTATAGATAAAATTTAATAGAAATAAGTAGATTAAAAAAATTGCCTGCCTTACCTTGTACATGTTGAAAGATACTCCAGTTACTGTGATAAGCAAAGAGGAATGACACTGTTCTGCTTAGCTCTTGGTTATATACTTGCTGGACCTGTGACCACTTTCATATCCGTGACCTTGAAAGTGCTCTCATGTATACTGTAATGTTGGCTATACGTTACCATAATGTGATAAACAAATATAATTGTGTAAACGTTAATTGACAAACAAATTGGAAAACATATAGATTACAGTACAGGATGTGTATAAGTTTAAAACTTCGAAAATCTCAAGAATGGTTCTAGATTTATATAAACATTAATAGTTTTAAAGAAATAAATATTAAATGCAAAAAAAAAGTTAAAGTCAATAAAAGGGTTTTGAAGTCCTTAGTTTCATTAGCAGAAATCGTAGCACTGAGGTTCAATAATACCAGCGTCCAGAAATATTCAGCTCACTGGTAGACTTAGCTTACATGTTATTTGTGCTATCGTGATTGTGTATTTTTCCCTCATGCAAAAACAGTTGTGATTTGAAAAGTTCTCATCGTCTAAAGACGTTTTTACTGCTTTAATGTAAAATAAAATGTTACAATTTTTTTAAAAATTTGGATCGTTTGTCATTTTGAAACTGTTATGGGTACAAATTTATTCAAGCTTTTACCAAATTGTACTTTAAGGTGAAAAGCACATCGAGGCTATTATCGCCTCCCTAAATGTAAGTGTGAGTGTAAAGTGTTAAAGTCGTAAGTATAGTGTTGTAAGTGTAAGTGTGTGTTAGATTCGGGTACCGCGAGGAACGTCTAAATCCTATCAATAAGTGCAGCTAATCTGCACCCCTGCGGCATAATTGAACACAGCCTAATTGAAAAAGGCTGCGAAAATCAGGATAATTGAACAAAGCCTAATTGAAAAAGGCTATACAAATCAGGATAATTGGAAACAGCGTAATTGAAAAAAATGCTACAAAAATCAAGTTAATTGAACACAGCATAATTAAAAAAAGGCTACAAAAGACGTCTAAGCAATAGAAAAACATTAATTCTTGCAAGGTTTCTGACATTAACTGACCCTGATATTACGTCTTGATTCAGGAGTTAGTTATTAATCTTAAGTACAATAGTTTTATGCAAAATTCGTCCATTCGGAATTAGAATCGAAGTTGTACCAGTAAAAGCTATATAAATTTTTTGTTTCTGCCAGAGAGAATTGAACAGAGTTTTCGTATATAAAAGTTTTATCCGTTCCACCAGGACCAACAATAAAATTTTCTCTTGTTTGTTTCCTTCTAAGTGCTCTAGAGATCGTGCGTTAAAGTTGCGTTTTTGGAGGGACGTCCTTTCTGAGCCATTTTGAAATGTATACTAAAATGATGCATACAATTTTAAAAATATATTTTATTAAAATAAGTGAAAACAATTATCTATAAGGTTATATTCCATTGTTAGGCGTACGCACGTGCGCATGTCAAAGTTTGCGAGTTCTTTATCTGATATAAACGTTTAACTAAATTATCAGTCTTTAAAAAAAAAAATCTAATATATAAAAATCAATGTTTGTTCGTATTTTATGCTCTGCCATCCGATTGTGATGGTGCTTTTTGCTAAATGCTCAGGAGTTTCCCGGGAAGGTTATAGGTATAGGCTATAAGACAGTTGTAATACTCAACCAGTTCACCCTTAAAAATCACCCTTTTTAGTGAAAAACGTGTTTTTTGGAACCTTTATCAAACCATTCATCCCATTGTAAATACAAAGTTTTCCAAGATCAGTACATCTCTACTTTTAAAAGTCAAGGGCAAAAATATCAACGTGCTGGTTCATTTTTACCATTTCCGGATGCTGAATATAAATGTCTACAAATTTACCGGGTGGTAGAATATCATTTCACAGGGGAAAATAACACGAAAATTGTAGCCCACTTGCATAAATTACAAAAATGTCAGTTCGCAGATGTGAAGTGATGGGAGCGAATAGTTAACAATAATAAACAAACATTTTAATAAGCAAACATTTTTAGAGAATTATCATTAGGAAATGAGTCATTACAGCTGCCATCCTTGAAATTAGCGCCGATCCTGACCCCTAAATATATTCAGACAA
Organism: Callitettix versicolor; assembly: GCA_022606455.1. NCBI lineage: Eukaryota > Metazoa > Arthropoda > Insecta > Hemiptera > Cercopidae > Callitettix > Callitettix versicolor. The sequence goes on from CM040187.1 coordinate 26,335,988, forward strand.
ACAAACGCTTCTCCTGTTTGATCCTCTTTCTTTCGTGAAATGGGTCTGGGCGTTACCATGATGTCGCTTTAATAGCTAACACTTTTATGGTATCATTTTATTAATTTTTTTTAAATAGTGCTGCAGTTAAGGAGTCTGTAGGCCTTGCAACCATACTGAATCTATTCCAAGTTGGACTGAAGTTAATTATTGATGCAGATTAGGCCTACTCCGCTATTTGTTAAGGTAATATTAAGTTTGGTATCTTATTGTACGTAGGAATATAGAATGATTTTTACAAGTTGTATATGCATATGTTTGCTTTATAAGACAGCTATTATAAGTACATATAATCGCGACACGCAGCTGTCTCGCTGACGTGATAAAAGCGAATTTCCCAAAGTATATGCGTATTTTCCTTTATCTTACCATTTTTGAAATTCTGATTTCACCATCATAATCATCATTAAAAATCTGCATACATTAATTTTCAAAATAAATTGAAAATGAACCCTGACCTCCGTCAAAGGTTTTGTTAATTTCAGCAGATTTGGAAAATTCAGAACGCTAATGTATGCAGTTTTTAACGCTGATTCTGTGGTAAAATTGGTTTTAAAAAAACATTTGTGACCAAAATATGAATTTTTAAAGATTTGAAATTAAGACCATTTTGAAATTGTTGAATGAATTTAATTGTTTAAGCACTTCTCCTTAGCTATTTTTATAATCCATGCTAAGTTTGAATGAAATGATAATATAATTCACACACACACACACACACACACACACACACACACACACACACACACACACACACACACACACACACACACACACACAAATTTGTGTATATATATATATATATATATATATATATATATATGTATGTATGTATAAATTTTAACGACCCTTCAAGTGATCTAGAGGTCACGGTCGATGCTCATTTCAATGTCCCAAGACTTGGCTTTACCATGATGGCCGCTCCAATAGTTCATTTTTCCATTGTATATTTTTTAGTAACTATTATTAAGGTCCTTTAAAATATGTTTTAATGGTCAGAATTCGTGTAGTTACATTTCATAGCTCCAAAACATTTCATTCTTCAATGGAAATTTGAAAATAGTAGGCCTAAAGGTTTGAAAAATTATTAGTAGACCCATGCGACCTTTCGCTTTAATAGGAAGAAGAAATGAATAATATACAACAATGTATAGCAAGACGTTATTAGTTATTTTAAAGCAATTTCAGTCATATTTCGGTTATTTAATACAATAGGCCTTCGTTAAATTTTCGTATTTAAAATTATAACAAATAAAACTAATGACTGAATTCTAATATTGTACCTGATTGAAGCATTTACAAATGGGACCTATTGTAACCAGATTTTACATTACTTAACTTAGGCTACAGTATTTACTGTTTAATAAAAGCAAAGTCTTTCATTTAATAACATTTACATATCAGAACTGGCCTAGCTTGTCTTACCGATTCTACTTTCAAAACTGATTCGGTCAGTAATTATTTAAGTCTTGGACACAGTATTTCTTTAAATAATGTTTTTTTAGAAATCATCTGTTTTGGTACACACGCACAATTAATTATTTCTGTCACTTACATACTGCTCCTGGAATTTGGTTTTTTAATCGGTTTTAAATCGGTGTTATATTACTGTAATGCCTTAAAATGGAAAAGTATGAGGCGTGAGAGTTCCCTGATGTTCTGACGTACCTGTAGGTACACATATATGTAGTTTTAATAACGCAGGTCTTTATTTTTGGTACACGACCGATCAGAATGCTTAGCGTAATAATATATGAAAAATGTTAATAGTTTCATATTTTCATATTGGGAAAATGAGTGAACTTGAGTACGTCTGTTTCCTTCAGTCAAATAATGAAAAAATGAATATAAAATAAATAAGTAGACTTTTTTATGTACGAAATATATTTACTGAAATACACATATGCCTTCTCCTAAAGGCTATGGGGAGAGGTATGTGCATTGTTGTACAGTTTATCGGTTATTTAGGGAACTAAAAGTAAGGAATCAAGGTTATGTTCTGCTCTGAATGCGATCCTTCGCAAATCTAAAAATCGGGCAGTCCGTAGTGAGTAGACGGCGGAGGACGTATAGGGACGGGCACGTGTACCGCTCCAGGATGCAGTGCGGCCTCAGGATCTGCGAACATGGTGATGGTGTCCTTCTCAGAGCCTCCATGTTCCTGGGACGTGCTTGGACCTTCGGGCTTCGCCGTGGAAGTGGAAAAGAGGAGGCAGGCGATAAAGATGATCTGAAAGAAAATATCCAAACATGCGTTAAAAATACATCAAGAATGTATGAAGCAATGTAGACCTATAAGCATTCTTATTGTGTAAGTTATATTTCTAATAAATCGTGTTTTTCCTTTTATTTATTTATCTTGAATTTTTTTTATACGTTTGCAGTTCCTTGATTAAAATTTTTTGTTTGGTGTTTAATTATCCTGATTTTTTTTATACGTTTATACGTTTGCTGATTAAAATTTTTTTTTTTTTTTTTTGGTGTCGAAAAAACTTTCGACTATTGTGCACACTTGGGCTAATGCAGACCATGGGATGATTTATAGCGTATGAAAATGCCAAGTTCTGACCAGGAATCGAACCCGGGTCCTCGGGGTGAAAGCCTAGTACGCTATCAACCGAGGCGGCTCCTTTATTAAAAAAATTATTTTGGATAAAGTGTTAACTTATTAACAGGGATGTTTTATACGTTTATTATATATCGGTAGGTGTGAATAATAAATATTTAAATTATTTTAAACGCCATTATACTACTTTCCTAGTCCAAATTCATTATTTACTATTCAGTTTTATGATATGTATTAACTGTACAACAGTGATGTTTTAAGAATAATTTATACTTCTTAATATAATATTATAAATTTGAAAGTTTGTGTGATTGTTTGTTGTTCAATCACGCATTAACTACTGGACCGATTGAAATGAAATTTAGAATGAATATGGTTTTGATACCTCAGATGAACACAGATGTATTCCCGTTTTGAAAATTTGAATTCCTGTTATAAAAATAAAATAAATTTATTTTGGATATCTGTCAGTCTGTAGGCTGTAACCTAAACGAATTGAACTCTTTTTATTTTGACATTTGCGACTTTCAAAGTAATGTTCACAATACAAGGAATACATAGATATATTAGAAATACAGATAGAAGGTTATTAACATAGGACATGCAGACAAGATGTGGAGGTAAGGAAAAAAATATGCATATTGGAAATAGCATTGTACTGAGGTCAATAAAAAAGAGTAATTGGTCAAACCACCATGAACAAAATATGTAAAAGAAGAAGCAGTGAGGTAACAAGGTAAGGTAGTAAATTGTAGAGAGGAATTTAGAAGATGGAAGAGAGAGGTAGTGAGTGAAAAAGCAGCAAGGAAAGAGAACAGTGAACAATATTTTAATTAAAAAAACTCGTCCTGCGAATGGATAGAAGGAAAAGTAAAGATTTAATTAAGTATTATAAATTAATACTGTAAAATGAAGAAGAAGATAAATTATAAAAGAAATAAAAGAAAGAAGTAAATAAATTATAAAAAAAAGAGGTGGTTATCCGTTGAGAAACTTTTTGGTGTTACTGAAGTCACGTGGTGCTTATTATCCAAGATTATCCAGATTATCCAAGATCTGTAGTGACTAAGTTTATAAAAAGTAACGTAAGGAAAGTAACTTGTGGTGCGTTGATATTCGTGTGCAACTGTGCTTTTGTATTACAATTTGTTTATGAGAAGGATCTGGAAGGCTCAAACAAGATATGCTAGATCTTCTCAACTGTGGATTCTGTCATTACCAATCCTTGGTATCCTACAGACATTGGAGTATTTTTCGGAGTACTTCTCGGTTGCACACCACACACACACACACACACACACACACACACACACACACACACACACACACACACACACACACACACACACACACACACACACACACACACACACACACACACACATACAGACAAACAAACACACACACGTAACTTTTTTAGTAAACGTTTTAAAAAGTTCTAAAAGAATCGATTAAGGAATAAACAATTAATAGCAAATCAAAAACTTGTAACTCTTTCTCGGACACCCCGTGTTAATAACAATCATAACTCAAGTCAATGCAACGAATTATAGATAAAAGGACTTCACAGTTCGTGGAAAAATAAGGAAAGATCGATTTCCTGTTTGCGATGTTTCGATTTTTTCATTTCCTCGTGAACCCAAATTTTAATTTTATAATTTTCTTACCATGTGCATGTGGAAGTTTTAGTTGGCAGTACTGATAGTAGAATACTAAGCTAAAGTAGTTACGTAGGGTTTTATACATTTGTAAAGTATGAGAAAAACAATAGCAATGTCCAAGTACCTACGAACTACAATGGAGCAACTAGATTAAAATGGGTACAGCAAATTTATTTAATCAAAAATCTTAAAATCAATTTGTTCACCAAGATTGTTCAGTTGGAAGTTAAAATTGAAATATTTTGTAATTTACGTAAATGGAAACATTTGAAAAAGTTTTTGGTTTCGTGGTTTTAGTTATAAGCTTCAATTTTCGGAACAATAATAGATTTTTTCTGCATTAGTGAGACAAATTGCTGTTTTTTAACCAAAGCAGTGAGTAAACGTGTTTTTTCTTTTCTCGTTTCTCAAAGACAAACAAAATTTAAAGTTTCAACAACACTACTTATTTTTACAAGTTTATTCTAACAGTCTTTGCATGTTAGATAACGTTCCAAGTAAATTGTATAAGCAACACCAGGCAAGATGGGATAACCTTCATGGGTATTCCCACTGTAAGCCCCTCTTAAGCATGGTTCCATGTGGAGGCTTAAAGAGGCAACAGACGTCTTGGGCAGAGCAAAACTCAAGAAAATCATGGGGATTATTACTGGGCACTGTTATATGGAACAGGGTTCCATGGTAAAACCGTGTGTAGGTTGTGCATGAAAGAGAAGGAGACTACAGAACACATATTGATTGTGAAGCTCTTGCTGGTAGGAGGCTAGGAATTTTTGGTTTCCAGGACCCCTAGGAATCTTCAGTAGAATGAGCTAGTCAGTGGATTGTTGGAACTTACTAAGGGCATCTATCTGCTAAACTAGTACTCAAGAGGTTTAATTGCACAATAGGTCTGTTGACCGCAGTGCCTGGAATTGTACTATCCCTTCCTCTAGTTTGAATATAATCTAATTAGTAAACTACTACGTTTATTTAAAGCACGGAAAATAGGTTTAAGTAAACATGAATGTTAGAACTGAGGGTATTTTTTTTTGTTTTCAGTATTTCAGTTGGCAACATTTTGTTTATTTTAAATCTCAATGTTTTTCTATATTTTTTCTTACATATGTTAAGAAGCTTAAAAACTTAACAACAGTGTTTGAACCGTAAAGCGTATTTAATTAGTTCTTTTAAATACTATTGTAGGAAACATTTTATACACAATCCGTGTTCAATGTGTCAATTTTTCAAGTCGAGAAAATTTGCACTCATTAGTTAAACAAATATTTACTTCCTATCACTATATTTGTTTAAAAAAGTCAAGTCTACTGTAACAATTAAATAAAATTTAAGTTTTAACAATATGACTTAATTGTATAAGTTTACACTGTACGATGAGTCATATTATGTAGTATTTTCAAGTTAAATAAAGCTACGAGGGAATTGTATTAGTAAACTGCCATGTATTTAAAAGGTACATGAAAAACAGTTTTAAACCAGAGGACTCGTGCGAAATTTTGCACTATGCATGTTTTAAGTAAACACATCCTTTTGAATAAGAGTAGTCGTTGGTGTGAAGGCGGTAGTTGGAAGAAAGGGAAAACATGTTTAAAAAATAAATCGAAAAGCGTACGATTAACAATAGATACATGCACGATGGAAGGAGAAATCACAAATATATATGTGTAAAAGCAGTGCGTATTATTTACATGTAAAGTGTCCACTTTCAAGTCGAGAAAATGTGCACTCATTCGTATCATTATTTTAATAAAAAAAATTAAGATTACAGTAACAAATTTTTAATTTTATAATTTACTTACCATGTACATTGCTGAGTTGATGTTGGCACTACTGATTGTAGAATACTCAGCTGAATTAGTCACGCTTGGTTTTATACTTTGCGAAGTAGAGTATTAGGGAGTAACGGCGTTTGTTAAACTACACCTTAAGGCAGGTTAATAGTTAAATACAGATAAACAACTTTCAGTACGGTTTTGTTCAAGATCTGATGTTATGTAATACAAAACAATACTGTCAAATTAGTGTAATGTTTGGTGTGCTGAGATGTTTTGGATTTTCCTTTATCGGTGAATCTCCATTACTTGACGATCGCGAAATTTTAGAACGGAAGTTTCTCTACCTCAAGAAAATAGCAGCAGTTTCGAATTCGTGTGTGTGTGTGTGTGTGTGTGTGTGTGTGTGTGTGTGTGTGTGTGTGTGTGTGTGTGTGTGTGTGTGTGTGTGTTTTGTTCCCATTTTTAGTTAAGACCGATTTTATTCAAATTTTGTACAAAATCGATTTTGATAATATCTTGGGCAAGTGCGTTACGTTATTATCGAAATAAACGCTAAAAAAAAATACAAAAAATAACATTTAGATTTTTTTAAAATCATTTTTAATTACGAAATTTAATTTTGTTGCGTCAGTTTTTATTTTCGTGTTTTCAATGCAATTTGAAAATTGAACTGCTAATATATGCAGATTTTAATGCTGATTATAATGACGAAATTATAATTGCAAAAAACAAAAAAAGATAAAAAGAATATTTTGGAAACTTCTTTTTATCATGTTAGCAAGACATCTGGGTGTCGTGTGATTACTGTTATTATTTTCAAAATCATAGGAAGTAAACAAATTTCGCCTTGTTCGTTGTGCCTCTTGGAAATTGTATCTGTGGAAAAACGTATTTACAACCAAATTTGGTTATAACGTTACTTACGGTTAAAAAAATGCTTTAAAAGTTCAATTTTATAGATAAGTAAGGCTTACGAAACAAGGAAGAGTATCTTTGCATTTTATTTTGAAAAATAATATCTAATAGTTGCATTTTAACGTTATAATTTTTAACGTTATAATTTTGTTTCTTCAACAATGATATTAAACAATGTTACCATTCACATGTGTAAGCCATACTTTCGGTTTCAGTTCAGAAGAATCAATGATTTTTTTCTGAAATTAATCTATAAATGTTAGCAAAAGTAAGACTGGATAGACTATCAATTGGTTGCCGTTATACTGGCGACATATTTGATTATTTAATTAAAAATCTTTATATCCCTTATATAACTGAAGGAGATCCATAATGATTTGTATTATGAGGTTAGAATTCTTTAAGCTTGTTGTCCTGTTTAAGCTAATTAGCAATTTTCTTTAGACCATTTGGTCTCATCGATGCAGTAATTAGGATAGTTTTAAATTCATTGTCTAACACTTATTACTATTTCCTTAACCATGGTAAACGAAGAAAATCAATGAACTGACATGCTTAGATATGTGTTAAGAGAATGTCCCGGCAGAGGCAGCTGAAGTGAGCAGCTGATGGGTTTAGCGATCCCATTGTACCTCTAGCTCATACTATTCTCACTCATCTACTCAACACACACACACACACACACACACACACACACACACACACACACACACACACACACACACACACACACACACACACACACTCACTCACTCACTACTCTGCATAGTTTCGCTGACTCTAAAGTGTAAAGCGACTCTTGACGGAGAACTACACTGGCCAAACAAATCCTTGGGATACTTTGCAACCTCCATGTGTACCTCACCGTTACTATTGCATTGGTGGACTCATTTCCCTAGCTTCTGGGTGTCCCATATGTAAAACAAAATGAGCTGGGTCACACCGCACAACAAAAATCTGACCAAATGGAGCAAAACTTTCGTAATAAAGTTCAAGAGAAAGGAAAATTTTAAAGGAAATTAGCAAAGCAAGCATCTGCAAGTACCTTAGTAATGAACTAAGAAGTCACCAATTAGATATTAGGGTGAATTAACCTACCTTGAATTTTCTCCGAATTCTAGACCTTATGAAGATACTATGTCTGGAGAAGGTTTTCGAGCAATTTTATTGATGATTCTTTGAAAAATTTCGGACGTTCGAATTTTAATGTTAAAAATCTCTGAACCATTATAAAAAAAAATAAAAGAAACAAAAAAAAATCCTATTTTAAATAAACATAAAATAATGGCTTGAAGCAAAAAAATTAAGTTATTAAAAAAAACAAAACTGAAAACATAATTTTTTGATAGTTTCCTACATCACCTAAGATTAGGTTAGAGATAATTTTTGATTCAGTTTTATGTCAATAACTGAATTATCCTTTGACACACAGCAAAAAATAATGTCATAGTTTGAAATGTATTTAAAAGAGGTAACGTTTTTGTCCCTTAATATTTTGTAAAAGTAAGTGGTTTTTAAGATATTCAACTTCAAATTTTCAATTCAATCGGTCGAACCGTTTTGGAGATACAAATTGTATTTGTACAAAAAAAGGATGGCAGATATGTGAGTAAGATTTTTGGATGACGTGTTCAATTAAAATGTGTTCTTACTTTGACCTGCTGGATAAATAGATTATTGGACATCTTTTATGAAACTCAGTGATAAAACCGTATATAATCTCATACACAATTGAAACGATTTCGGTAAATTTTATATCAGCGTATTTTGTAGGTTTTTGAAAATAAATCAAAATACAAAATTAAAACTATAATTTGTAGGAAATAAACAAGAAATTTATTTTGAACATTTATGTACAGATTTTAAATATTATTTTGCAGAAATATAAAATTGGCCAGTGTCATTTGAAGAGTTGATTAAAGTGTGGAAATAATTGTTTTGTTTGTTGATATATATATATATATATATATATATATATATATATATATATATTCTGCTCTAAATGCGGTCCTAGTGTGTGGGCAGTCCGTACTCAGTTGGTGGTGGGGCAGGTGCAGGGACAGGCGCGGGGTAGTGCGGGGCATCCGCTACGAAGGATCCAGCTCCTGCAGAGGCGGATTCATCAGCGATAGGAGCTTCAGGATTTGCCACTACGACGGCCAGGAGAAGGCAGGCGATGAAGATTGACTGCAACAGAAATTAAATTGAAACTAAAAGAGTTTCTGTAAACTATTCTAAATAATAACAGTTTAAAAGATGTTATAAATAAAGTATTTTCACTTTTAAAAGTAAATATTTGAAAAAATATTATAAATTACTAAAGGACATTTATTAACATTTTTTAAGTTAAGCCTTAATATATTTATAGAGTTCGTTTAGAAGAAAAATACTGAAAAATTATTAAACATCCTAAAAAAACTATTTTTAATTGTAACATAACGTTTTAATTATGTAAAAAAAATTATTTATAATAATAAACATACGTCAATAAATTACACAAACGTTCTTCATAGTTTTTCGATTTTTTCACGGTCACTAGTTAAATAAACAATTAATGACAATACAAAATTTTGTACATCATTAAAAAAGTAATTAATATACAACTTAACTATTGTTAGAAAAATTGTAAATAATTTATTACGAAAAATATTAGTGAAATTGCAGAAATTTATTCATAATTACATATAAGTATATAATTAATTTATTACATTTAAATGTACAACAATAGTAGACAAATTAACAATACCAAATTGTTAAAGAATTACCTTGTACATGTTGAGAGATACTCCAGTTACTGTGATAAGCAAAGTGGAATGATACTGTTCAGCTAAGATCTCGGTTATATACTTCCTGCGCGTCTGTGCCCACTTTCATATCCGTGACCTTGAAAGTGCTCTCATGTATACTGTAATGTTGGCTATACGTTACCATAATGTGATAAACAAATATAATTGTGTAAACGTTAATTGACAAAGAAGTTGGAAAAAATCTAGAGTACAGGGTGTCTAAAAGTTTAATACTTTGAAAATTTTAAGAGTGGTTCAAGATTTATATGCAAATAACATTAATAGGGTTAAATTAATAAATATTAAATGTAAAAAAGGTTGAAGTCAAGAAAAGGGTTTTGAAGTCGAGTAGCTTAGTTTCATTAGCAGAAATCGTAGCACTGAGGTTCAATGACATCAGCGTCCAGGAACATTCAGCTCACTGGTAGGTTTAGCTTACATGTTATTCGTGCTATCGTTATTGTGTATTTTCCCCTCATACAAGAAAGTTGTGATATGAAATGTTCTTGGAAATGTTCTTAGGCGGTGAAAATAAGGAAATAGGATCATTGCTCACAGTTTAGAACCATTCAGTAAATGAAATATAGGCGGCAGTTTCGCTGACGTGATTGAAGCTAATTTCTAACTTAAATGTTTTAAAAATCTGTTTCCACTATCATAATAAGAATAAAAATCTCCTGGACTTAGCATTCTAAATTTTAAAATTACATTGAAAATACGAAAATGAACCCTAACCGCTGTCAAATTCTTTTTAATAATTTCAATTGATTTTTAAATTATAAAATGCTAATTTATACATATTATATCGTTGCTTGTATAACGATATAAAGATAACTAAAAAAGATTTTTAATGCAGTTTAAGATAAAAAAAATATGTCTGAAGGTTTGAAACGGTTTCATTTGTAATGTAGCCAATGCGGAGGCAGTTGATACTTTCGTATGTGCTAGAGAGCTCATACAACTCACTGATCTACCTAAGACACACACACACACACACACACACACACACACACACACACACACACACACACACACACACACACACACACACACACACACACACACACACACACACACACACACACACACACACACACATGCACACACACAGACACACACACATACACATATTCATTACTCTACGTAGCTTGGCTAACTCTTAATTGTAAAGCAACCAGTGCTGATGGAGTGTATGACACCACCAGCCTAATGGTGTGCCAAACGGAGCTGTCTCTCAGTGTACTTTAGCCTTATCTAAGCGTAAAAAGCTCTGTACGATCGGATCTTACTTACCTAGCTACCTGTAGATGTTCCCACGAGTAGAAATGAAAACTGCAATGAGCATGATCTCAATGAATAACAAAAAGCAGGCTAAATGGAAAAAATTTCCGCAGTAAGGATCAAGAGAAAAAACAATGAAAGGGAATCTCAACAATGTACTGTAAAGTCACCCATTGGGGAAGTTACCCACCTTGAATCCTCTCCATATTTTAGACTTTATGAAGAGACTAGGACTGGAGAAAGACTCCGTAAAGGAGCATCTCAGGAATCTAAAAATTCGTAGTGCAATAGTAATCCAAGAAATTCGCTCATTGCTTCAGAACAACATAAACAGTTTATTTATAATAATAGACTGTGAAAGAGACAAACGTTTACATTCGAAATAATCCCAACCTAGTCGCTTCTGTTGATAAGTTTGGACAGTTGTGAAGCGAGTTGTGCAACCTCATCAACTTTGGATTTTTTTTTTTTTAACGTCCGGCTATTGTGCACACTTGGGCTAATGCAGACGATAACTGGATTAGCAGACAGCAATGAAGACCCGATGTCAGTTGCTAGTATAACGTACAGATGCTGATCCTAAACTACCGTGAACGTTGACCTTACACACGAACTCTCAGGGGAACTTGGAAGCTAAGAAAGTAATGGTCGAGTATACTCTAAATATCTTAAAAACATCTTGGGCTAATGCAGACGATAACTGGATTAGCAGACAGCAATGAAGACCCGATGTCAGTTGCTAGTATAACGTACAGATGCTGATCCTAAACTACCGTGAACGTTGACCTTACACACGAACTCTCATAGGAACTTGGAAGCTAAGAAAGTAATGGTCGAGTATACTCTAAATATCTTAAAAACATTCAAGATGTCTTACAGTCCGTTCTTGGATTGTAACACTTTCGTGAATTCCGATGGAAGCAATTCTACTTCTGCAACTAAATGTAGAGGAAGGAAGGCGGTCTTACTATACTGTATACCTCGCTGCTGATATTGGTGCTGTTTCTCGTGGACAGACAGAAGGTGGACAAAAATGTTCACATGCCTAGTAGTGAATACAAAGCGCTCTACGCCAGTTTGTAACATTTTCCGTTAATTTAACCGGTAACCGTAATATTTTCGTAAAATATTACCGGATCAACTTTTTTTTGGAAATTTTATGCTCTTTCTCCATGAAATGGTCAAAATTTTGGTAGGTTTTGAAAGGAAGTGAGTGGGAAAACCTTTTTACACATACTTTTTTGGGCTTTATGCGAAATACCTTTGTACCAAATTTGAAAATAATCGGCTAGTATTTTTGATTAACACTGGTTAAACTCGACGTCAATAAAACAGAAACCGCCATCTTGAAACGGAAGTAAATTGAAAAGAATGTTACACATGAGTAATTTGGGCTTTATACAAGATATCTTCGTGCCAAATTTCAAAACAATCTTTTTATGCATTTCGCTAAAACTGCGTGTACTCGTTATTGTAAATCAAAGGCCGCCATCTTGAAACGGATGTGAATAAGTAAACATCTTACACACTTCGTTCGGACTTTATACAAGGTACCTCCATACTAATTTTTAAAATAATCGGTCAATGCGTTTGACCAAAACTGCATAAGAAACAAACAAAACACATAATGCCGAGCGGTCGAGTTGAAATAAAGAACTCTCTTCGCTCGGTCACTAATATCTTAGTTTATAAAAACTATTATGTTTCGATACTATTTGGCTTTCGACACGTCAGCAAAACAGTTACTTGAGCGATATTTTTAAGGTGTACTACCACTATTATTTTTAATTTCATAAAAGGGAGTATGAGCTAAACAGACAACTGACCGAACACTAACCAAACCGTTCGGCATTTGGTTTGTGTTACGCAGTTTTGGCTAAACGCAATGACTGGAGTTAGACCAATGAGGACGATGGATCAGTGTTAATGCTAAGGGAAAAGCAATAGAAGTAACTGCGGCTAGAACTAAGTACCTTTAGTTGCGCAGTTCAGAGATGCAGCAGACTGACCGGTGCTGACCACATCGACCACCGAGTACCCCGCTGCTTGGGGAGAGATCTACTTACTGTTCTTTGAACTACTAATAGATATCCTACAATTGTTTCAGAATAAAAAAAAGAAAATATATTTATATTTATTAAAAAATAGAATTTTATTTTACAATCTTCGATACAGACAATCTTCATCACCTGCTTCCTCCCACGACTTCCACGGCGAAGCTTGAAGCTCCAAACAAATCCCAGGCACATAAAGGCGCCCAAAAGGACTCTGCCATCACCAAGTTCGCAGATTCTGAGGCCGCACTGCATCCTGGAGCGGTACATGTGCCCGTCCCTATAAGTCCTCCGCCGCCTACTCACTACGGACTGCCCGACTTGTAGATCTACGCAGGATCGCATTTAGAGCAGAATATAACCTAGATTTTTTTCTTATTGCCTAAATAACCAAACGAAACTGTACAACAATACACCTTCTCCATAGCCTTCAGAAGGGGTATGCGTATATTTCGTTAAATACATTTCGTACATAAAAAAAACCAAAAAAAAGTATTTTTATTATTATTAATTTTTTTATTTACGCTTTCCATTTTATATAAAAAAATATTTAACAACTCATTATTTTGTGATGGTGTTTATTTAAGATTTGTGAAAAATTAAAATTTCGTAATGGGTATATTATGACAAAGAATGTAACAGGGTTTTAAAAGGACTAGAAAATGATTAGATTATTTTTGAACTTAGTTTAAATATATTGTAGATAATTATCTAGATATATGTAGAATATGCCCAGGCTTTGAATAAGCAGTTTGTGTTGAACGTTCACCAGATTGACAGGGACAAATTTTGACCAGTCGAAGATCAAAAAATGCATAACGAATCTGACCTGAAAAAAATACAAAAAATGAATAGTATATAATACTTTATACTTAAAATTTTACTACCGAATTTACATTGGAAAATGAGCTGTTGGACTAAGAGGCTTGGTGGTCGAAGTGGCTAAGGCACCGGTCAGTCTGCTGCGTCTTTCATGTAAGCACCTAAACCGTTTGAACCATTTGTGGGTTCAACATACGGTTAATGCTGTTGCTTTACCTTACCATTAACGCTGATCCCTCGACCTAATTAGTCTAACCATTGAATATAAACGTAGTGGAATAATAACCCTTATGAGAGTTTGTGAGCACTCAATGCTGGTGCCATCTTACGGCAGAGTATTCAACTACAGTTAAACAGAAAATAGTACTGTCTATTTCTTGAAACGTCTCCAACCCAATCCATGCAGCTTGCAGCGTTCTTAGTAGTCCAATCATTTGGACTTCAGTCGCTAATATCGAGGACGTTTTCTGTAATGGCGTGTGTGTGTGTGTGTGTGTGTGTGTGTGTGTGTGTGTGTGTGTGTGTGTGTATTTTAGTACGATTGCAATTGAGACCGTTTGAATCAAACTTGCTACGAAATCTATTCTGATAATAGCTTGAACAAATTCGTTAACTAGCGAAATTCTTTCCAGATTCAAAATGGCGGTAAATCTTTGAAAATCTATAACTTTTTTTCTTAAATTCTTTTTGAAAATCTGCTGCCCTAATTGTAATCAGCGTTAAAAAGCACAATTTGTAGTATATTTTGTATTTCAATCCGTTAAAATTAAAAAATTAAATTTTTACCAGTCAGGGTATATTTCCGTGCTTTTATTAGATTTTCAATGTATCCAATGTAAATGCTAATATATGTACATGTTAATGCTTATTATGATGGCGAAGTCAGAATTTCAAAAAATGGGTTCAATTTTTTTTAAATACTTTTTTCTTTTATCACTTCAATAAAGTTGCGTGCCACGGTCAAAAGTCGATAAAAATCGTTGGAGGGCAAGTCATTGAAGAAAGGAATCAAAATCAGGATAGTCGTTTTTTATTGTAAAGTATAAGATAATCTATACTGGTGTTGTTAATTAGTTGAAGAATGTTTTCAAAACGGTTTTAAAGAAATAATTACTTGTTATACTAAATTCTACATCTAAACACAAACACTTAAAACTAATAAAAAAGACCTCAAAGAAAACTTTATTATATTCTTAAAAATGTATGTCGACATTTTGTTTTTATAAATGTGGTAAAAATTTGGATCTTGTACCAAACTGATTTTAAGTAAATTTTACGAAGGGTCTTAATATGTACAATTTTTATATTCTGCCAGATATTATGCTAATCTGTTATACAAAAATATATTTTGTTTATATCTTTAATTCTAGAACAGAAATTGTATGGTAAATAACTGCTAATGTTTGCAATGTCATTAATATTAGTTACTGAATTTAAAGATGTTGGCCATTAAGTAACCACACTTAAGCAACTACATCACACACACACACACACACACACACACACACACACACACACACACACACACACACACACACACACACACACACACACACACACACACACACACACACACACACACACACACACACACACACACACATACGAGGTTTGTCCAATAAATACGCGAACTAAGGTCATAAAAACTTTATTTTACAAAATTTCATCTACATTGATTTTGTCCCCTTCAAAATACTCTCCATTCACTGCTATGCACTTATCCCATCTTCTTTTCCACTCTTCAAAGCACCCTTGGAAGTCCTCGGAAGTCAGGCTTTTCAGTCTCCTCGTCGTTTCTTGTTTTATTGTGTCCACATCTTCCCAATGCTGTCCCCTCATCACATTTTTGCATTTAGGGAATAGAAAAAAGTCATTCATCACCAGTGATAACCCTATTTAAGAATCCAACATCATTTTCCATGGAATTTTTTCAGTCAGTAACACATTCGACTCTTCTCAACTTTTGATGCGGAGTCAGCAGTTTTGGCACGCTTTTCGCACAAACCTTTCTTAAGCCCAAATGCTCGGTTAAGATTGTGTGCACTGTTGATTTTCCTAAATTTAGTTCTTCAGCTATCATTCGGACAGTTTTTCGGCGATCAGTAAGGACAAGACGCCCCACACGATCAATGTTTTCATGCACACAAGAGGTTGAAGGTCGTCCAATTCTTGCATCATCCGTGGCGTCTTCTCGACCTTCTTTAAAGCGCTTAATCCACTTGAAAATGGCTGTTTTCTTCATAGCATTATCACCATAAACAACTCTCAACATTTCAGCAATTTCTTGGTAATTTTTACCGAGCTTTACCAAAAACTTGATGTTAATTCGTTGTTCAGTGAATTGGTCAATTTCCATATCGACGAACAAAAAAATAATGCAAAACTAAAAATAACTCTACTCGCAAGATCCGCACAGCGTAACGTTCTGCCAAGCACTGACGGCTCATTGGGTCCCAGACAACACGTGAGGCCAGTGGACGTGGCTTAACTCTCCGTAATGGCCACCATATTCGACCAGTTCGCGTATTTATTGGACAAACCTCGTATATATATATATATACATATATATATATATATATATATATATATATATATATATATATATGTACTTTTTTACAAACCCCCGAAAAACTAAAAGTCAGAATCGGCGCTAATTTGTAGGTCCTGGATTAGGATATTACCACGATGACCGCTCCAATAACTCATTTTCCAAGCTTAAAATACGTATTTTTTGGAAATAATTGAGAAAGTTTAATGTATGACTTATTAAGAGTTGAATCTTAGATTTATTGAGATGTATAATAATGGAATACGGGATTAGTAGCCTGCGAACGGAAAACAAAATTCCAATCGGTATGGCAGTGCCTGGAAGCGGTAAATACAAACAACACGTCATTAGGAAAGCACAGTCACTGCTGGGACCTGTCATTATATTTTTGTAACTTTTAATTAGACATAGTAACACTGTTTTGTCCTCGGGTTTAAGTTGGAAAAACAATTCTTTGAAGTAATAAGGCCTAACTTGTGACAAATCCTGTCTTATTTAATTTTGTAAAGCTGATCTGCTTAGAAACAATCATACGTCTATTTGAGGGACACTATTTACAGGTTTTTTGAAAGTAATGGTTTATAACAACATGAATATCAGTCAAAATACACATAATAACAAAACGAATGGTGTAAAACATTTATTTATGTTTGATTGAGGATACCTCACGGCGAAACAGGTTTACGCCAATACATAAAAGAATTTTTTGAAACTATATTAACGTTTTAATTTTCCATGATTGCAAATATATATATATATATATATATATATATATATATATATATATATATATATAACGTCTCGAGAATATAAGGAAATAAAATTAAACGCACGTGTTATTACTGAATATAAACTGTATACCATTGAATATATAAACTGTAGATGCTGCTGGCAATATACACAAAGTACACAATATCATTACATGCGCGCGCGACGAGAACATGAGATGAAGAAAAGTGGAGAGAAAGAGAGAGAGAGAGAGAGAGAGAGAGAGAGAGAGAAAGAAAGAGAAAAGAAATTGATAGAGAGAAGCATGCACGTTGTATATACATACAGGCAGAAAACATACATACTCGCGCGACCAACTCAGTCGGAACCAGCAGACGAAAGAAAGGAGAAGAGCTGAGAACTGGAGGGGTTTGTGTAATACTTCCCCTACTCGCGTTACTTACGCTTCGTAAGCCAACTCGATGAAACCGAATCACTCCATGGTGACAAATACAAAGTTCACAATGCGGTATAAGAAGCTAAAGCTTCAAAAGTTTCTGATATCAAATTTCCTTCACGGAAAATCTGGTAAAAAGGAAAAGTCAGATTAATTTCACTAAATCTGTTACTGTGAGTTTGTTAAAATTTTGTCATACGGTAAGAATCATAGATTTACTCAAGTCAGTTTTAACATTTTTAAATGAAAATTACCTTTCGATATTAAACCAAAAAAAGCAAGCTCGATGGAGGTCAAGGTTTACTTTCGTGTTTTTTCCTGAATCGTAAATGTGTTTTATTTCACATTTCAGCACTGACTTCAGTTATGAAACACGGTTGAAAAACAAAATCGATTTGCGTACTTCCATGACGTTGTATCGATTTCACTGATTTCGATAAAATTTCAATATTTAATTAATATACAGAGCGCTCCACGACAGCGCTCGTAACGTTTTCCGCGAATTTACCGGTAACCGAAATGCTTACGAAAAATGTTACTGTGCTAACTTCATTGGAAATTGTATGCTCTTTCTCAATAAGCGGTCAAAATTACGTCTTGCCGTTCAGCCAGGATTACAGGAATTAACTAGCGGCTACACTCTCAAAGTTGAATCAGAACCCGCCATCTTGAAACAGAAATAAATAGAAACAATTTTACACATACTTAATTTGGGCTTATATTCGTCAAGATATATTCGTACCAATTTTCAAAACAATCGTATAATGCGTTTGGCCAAAACTGCCTAACAAACACACAAACCCAATGCCGAACGGTTGAGTAGAAACAGTTCGCTTCGCTCGTTCATGTAATTTTAAACCCCTTAAGATTAACAAAACGTTTCATTTTAAAAAAAATTCTTAGAATTTAAACTTTTATAAATCTTTTTTTAAATTCCCGATTTCGGTAAATAGCCACAAAAATAAGAAAAATTCACGAACTTTCCTATCTTATAGGCAGATTCAAAATTCAAAATAAATGACGATTCAAAACTATACTGGAATCTTACCGGGAGCTGTTTCTAAACCCGAAAATATGAATCTAGTTTATATAAACGAATGTCCGAAAATGATTCATTTTCCCACAATCCTTTGTTTTTTTTTTAAATATGTTATTTTTCTAAAACTTTTTGAATAGTAAAATTCAAACTTACCCGATACAGGCTTAATTAGAAAAATATAACCAACTATATTCTAGAGTCAATGTTATCACATTTAAAATGACGTACGTTTACAAATTTTCGCCCAAAATAAATCAATAACGGTAAATGTTAATGGCAAATATAAATTTTTATGATATTACATAGGTATGTCGTACCTAGACGACTAATAGGCTCAGTATTGCTGCGTCAAATATAATGGTAAAATAAGGTCGTCATGTGATTGTACGATACAAACAAAATGTTAGGAATCCGCCCCCTCTCAAAATGTCAGCGAGACAGCTGCGTGATTCGATTATTTTAACCTATTTTAAATATTTTAATTAATTTAGAATTATTGCGTAAAGTTTATGCACATTTATTCGCAAGACTTTTTTTGCAAGATTTTCTAAAAAAATACAAAATTTGAAATTAAAAACACAAAAATAGCCTAATAGTAAAAATACTCACTAGAAACATCACAAATATTTTGTTCATAAAATTAAGCTAAAGCAACTAACTGCACTATAATAGAGTCTGTATACTTAAGTATGGTTATATAGTTATATAATTAAATGTTAATTAGGCCTATATTCAAATTAACGCCCTGGTTTCGGGAAAGCCCAACGACCGTTGCCGAACAGTTTCGGCGAGAACAAAACAAACTTCCCGTAGATTTCAAAACTGGAAATTTCGTTGTAAAAACTAATGTGTTGTACACTCGAAGTAGCACTGGTAAATTCCGTTTTATCGGATTCTCTACTTACTTATTGTTTTGTTCAGTGCGATTTTTGTTTTGTTTTTTTGTGTGTTCTCCTTTCTGTAACAATTCTAGAAAGATAAGACCTGCTAGAAAAACGGCTTCAGAAATATTTAGTCATTGACAAATGTAACTTTTGTTTATCAGTATTAAACCAGTATATAAAGTTGTATGCAATTTTCTCTATTATATATTATTTTCTTTGTTATGCGTTTAAAATGGTTTCACACAAACACACACACACACACACACCCGCCCACAAATAATACACATACACACACAGCAACAAAAAAACAGACAGAGAGAGACAGAGAGAGACAGAGAGAGAGGAGAGAGAGAGAGAGAGAGAGAGAGAGAGAGAGAGAGAGAGAGAGAGAGAGAGTGAATGTGTGTGTGTGTGTGTGTGTGTGTGTGTGTGTGTGTGTGTGTGTGTGTGTGTGTGTGTGTGTGTGTGTGTGTGTGTATGTGTTTGTGTGTGTGTGTGTGTATGTATGTTTGTTTGTGTGTGTATGTGTATTTGTGTGTGTATTTGTTTGTGTGCATGTGTGTGTATTTGTTTGTGTTTGTGTGTGTATTTGTTTGTGTGTTTGTGTGTGTGTGTGTGTGTGTGTGTGTGTGTGTGTATGTGTATGTATTAGCCACTCTAAAATTCGTAATTTTAGCACAAAAAACGATTTTGATAATAGCTCAAATGAGTTTGTTCTAATAGCAAAATTTGTTCAACATTTTAAAAACGACAGTCATTTATAATCTATTTAAAACCGTAATCTTTTTCGTCTCAAATATTTTTACAAAATCCGATTTTACCATCGTAATCGCCGTTGAAAAGTGCATAAGTTAGAATTTTGAATTTTCAAAAATTCGTTAGAATTAGAAAAATTCAGTTGGACGGCGGTCAGAGTTCATTTTTTTTATTTCCAATGCAATTTGATAGTTTAAAATGGTAATATGCAGATAGTGTAAATGATCTGTGTAAATGATGATAGATGTAGATGATAGTGTAAATGGTAACAGTAATAGTACTGTTTATGACGTTGAAATCACAGTTAAAAAAACATTTCAGAAATTTGCTTCTGTGCTTTATTCGCTTTAATCTGTAACTTTAAGAGTCCGTTGAACCTGTATCAGCCATATTGAATTTATTTTCCATGAGACTAATGTAAACTAATGAGGTTCATTTTCTACATTTTGTATTGTTTGCTTTTAAAGTACATCATAGATCTTGAAAAGCAAAAATAATGTACACAAAATGTAACACATTTTTACATTTTGTGTTAATCACAATTCTACACACAAACATTTAAAATAAGATGTTAAAACATAATTTTATCTCAAGAAATAGCTGATTTAATCTGTGTCATTAATCATTAGTCTTATAAACAACAGCTTCAATATGCCAACAGGATCTAGAGATTTTTGAAAAAATTAGTTAATTTAAAATTTACTCGACGTTTGTTCTTTATTAATGTCTAAAATTTGAGCATTGAGAAAGTTGTCAATTTTTCTGGTTTTCTACTCAATTTACGAACATGTTCTTTGAAAAATAATCAAATATAATCAAGTAATCGATTAATCCATATCGATATGGATCAACATATATCAAAAATAAATAAACATAGAATATATAATACAGTTATAAAAAGTATAATCTCATATGGAAGCGAAGTATGGCCACTGAAACATAAAACAGAAAAATGTCTTGCAGCTACAGAAATGGCGAAGAGCCGCAGGTCAGTCCAGACGAAAAACGATAAAATGTAAGAATCCGTGAAATCATGGATGTGAAGCATACCATTATAGACATCAATACAAAACAACTTCTATAGTTTGGTCATATCCAAAGGATGGACGAAAATCGATTTCATAAACAGATTTTAAAAGGGAAACCACATTATCGCAGAAAATGAAGAGAAGGAATTGATAAGGAAATGAGAGAGAGGATATTGGATCAAGATCTGTGGAACGATAAGGAAAATGGAAGCTAGGCATCAGAAGACGTCAGAGAACGTTTTAAGCCGAAAAGAAGAAGATCAAGTATCAAACAGTTTAATTTTTTCCCATCATGCATTGCAGGTTTGACGAAAATATGAATTAATTGACCGAGCGAAGCGAGATCTCTGTTTCCCTCATCTGTTCGGCATTTAGATTGTGTTTGTACGCAATTTTGGCCAAACGTATTAACCGATTGTTATAAAATTTAGTTCGAAGGTACCTTGTATAAAGGTCAATTGAAGTATGTGTAAAAAATTTTTCCCCTCTCCACAGTTTGAATTACTGATTGTTTTGTAATTTTTGTATGCTGGTACCTTATATAAAGCCCGAACGACGTATGTGTAAGATCTGTTCTCATTAACTTCCGTTTTAAGATGGCGGCCTTTGGTTTAACGATGACGAGTGTACACAGTTTTGGCAAAACGCATTGACCGATTGTTTTGAAATTTGGTGCAAAACTACCTTGGTATAAATCGAACGCTGTTTACGCAAGAACTATCATAATTTTGACCGCTTCACGGAGAAAGAGCACACTTCAATATAAAGGTCCAATAACATTTTTCCTAAATACTACGGTTAACGTATAAATCGACGGAAAAAATTACGAGTGAGTCAGGAATTAAAGCGGTGGCCAAGCAACTGATTAAAAATACATCATGTACGGCGAGGTCTATTGTTCTTTGAACTGATAACTTTACAAACGCCTGCAGTTTTCTGTATAAGCATTCATCAATACAACTGTGTAAGGCGTACATTAAAAGCATATCTAATTCATGTACGGCACCACAAAACAGTCACAAGTGAAACAATTATACGCTGGCCAATTTCTTAAACTGCCTCCGTTTTTTTGACCAAAAAATTGTTTTTTTTTTTTTATTCCTCAAAATCCAAAATTATTTTATAATCTTCTCGTACTTTTTGCTTCAACATTTTCTCTTTTTGGGTGTCCCCCTCTTCGAAAATTTCGATACTGGAATTGTTAAAAAGGAAATGCGCAAATGTTGAAATTTTCTTGAACAGATTTTGCTCAAACGTTTTCCGTATACAAAAATTCCATTCAAAAATTTTCTGTTTTACATTGTTATTATTTTATTTTCTTTCTTTTTGAACCGTAAATTTCTATCATTTAAATTTAGTAAACTTTAAAGAACAAACATTTTATCGAATTTGACGAACCGATTTTGATAGGCTAATTTACCGATTTTCGTCGCTGGTTTATTAACAGGTATATACAGTATATCTCGTGTACGTGAGTGAGCGTACGTGGGCTTGTGTTGTGTGTGTGTGTGTGTGTGTGTGTGTGTGTGTGTGTGTGTGTGTGTGTGTGTGTGTGTGTGTGTGTGTGTGTGTATGTGTGTGTGTGTGTTGAATAGATAAGTGAGAATAGTATGAGCTTGAGGGTACGTTGGGATTGCTAAACCCTTTAACCGCTCACTTCAGCTGCCTCTGCCGCATCACGTGTATGTGCGCTCGCGCGTGTACGTGATCGTGTATTGTGTGTGTGTGTGTGTGTGTGTGTGTGTGTGTGTGTGTGTGTGTGTGTGTGTGTGTTATATGTTGTGTGTGTGTGTGTGTGTGTTGTGTGTGTGTGTGTGTGTGTTGTGTGTTGTGTGTGTGTGTGTGTGTGTGTGTGTGTGTGTGTGTGTGTGTGTGTTGTATGTTGTGTGTGTGTTTGTGTGTGTTGTGTGTGTCTGTGTTGTGTCTGTGTGTGTGTGTGTGTGTGTGTGTGTGTGTGTGTGTTGCCCGTGCGCGCGTGTGTGTACATGAATGTTCCATATTCGCAGTTTTAGTCTGATTCGGTTCAAACTTAGCACAAATAACAATTTTCGTGATAGTTTAAAAACTTTTGTTAACCAGTAAAATTCGTTGAAGAGTTTATGATTGGCGGCCATTTTAAATATTTAAAAAATATTTTTTTGTTAAAAATGTTTTAAAAATCTGGTTTCGTTATTGTAATTAGCTTTAAAAACTGCAAAAATTGGTTTAATGTTGTTTATGATGGTGAAATCAGAATTTAAAGAAGGGTAAGATCAAGTAAAATACTAGTGGAAATTCGCTTCTATCACGTCAGCGTGATAGCTGCGTACTGCTGGTATAAGTAGTAATAAGAAGCCGATATTAAAATTAAGCTAATCAGTGGTTATAGTTTTTTAACACTTTTTAATAAAATAACCAACTAAAAATGGTGGTAAGCTCTATTGAATTAGTTGTTAACTTTTTTCCTAAAACTTCTGGAAGTTCTTGAAATTACAGAAAGCCTGAAACTGCACAACATGTTTTGGCCATTATAATTTCTATAATAATTATTCATTAGCTTAAGATATTCTCTAAGCCGTACAATTGTATATTAATGTAAACATATGTTTACATTTTAAATACAAACAGCTGATTCAATTATCCAGATTATACCACTGGAAGGCATATTAATGAAAGTGACAATAGTAGTCAACAAGTACCAACAGCAACCTATATAACCAAAAACTTTGTGATTGTACAACATCATTTCCTGATAAGCAACAGGACAAAACTAACCTAAAAAATGTACAAGGTAAGTCGCATTATTATAGACAGATGTTGTAGAAATAATAATTTACAATTTTGTAGGTTATTATTTTATATTTGAAACATTATTACTTCATGGTAAGATTTTTATTTAAAATATAGTAATATATATCACTAACAATTTTTTCAAATTAAATGTGCATTATAAAGTAAAAATATCACAGAACGATATCAACTCTGTAGCAATCAAGAAGGCATAGGTTATGAAATAACAGCTTTATTTTCATTAATATTAATTTGTGTTGAATTTAGTTTGAATATTGTGCTAAAACAATGTGCAGAAATTACAAATGCTTATATAAACTTTGTTTTTACGGTTCAGAGACCTTGTTTCATTTCATGTCAGTCTGTTTTTCAACAATTACCACTGAAGTCTCTCTAACCTGTTTCATTATCGTTTCAGATTCTCATGAAATTTATACTTGTTTACAATTAATGGTTCCATATAGGTTAAATTTGAGCCGAATTGGTTAAAAGATTAACTTAAGACTGTGCATACACAATAACAGTCTTTTTTCAAAGTTATTCATAACACTTGTCAAAATGTTTTTAAAAACCTTGGTAGTCATGTTTATTGATCTCTTTTCCTACATTTCATAAGAATATTATTTTCTTGAGTTTAATAAAAATTCATTTTTTTAAAATCATTTCACTTATGGGTTCAAGTTCGAGCTGGTTTCTTGCTCTGAAATGATTAAAAAAACAATTATTCAATGGAGAAAAATTGTTAGAACTAATGTTATTACAAATTACAAAATTCAAATAAAATTTATTATTTTTATTTAATATCTGATCTTAATTCTTAATAATTTAATTTTGCAAAAACATTAAAAAAATAAAAATAAGGAAAGATTATTTAGTTGAACTATAAATTCCACTCAATCGGTTATATATTTTTTACTATTATATTACATTAATAATATAATTTTGATATATATTTTGCAAATGAAGCATTATTAAAATCTACTTGAATATTTTCATTACTATCATTGCTATCTATACAAAAAATATTTCCATTATTATCACCTGTATTATTTGTATTAGGCCTATTGCAAAATTCTAAAAATTGATACAATAGGTTTATCGTAACTGAAGTAAGAAATAAATATTTTAGAATGAATTAATTCTTTTTTTAAATCGTTCTTGAAACACAAATTACCGCAAATATCACAAGCACGGCCGAAATCATTATCAATAAACTGTTTTTGAAACTCCCGATGAGCCCTATGACTATTGAAAGAAGCACATATTTGTAAATTTTGTTTCGATGAGAATGTACAAATATCTAGATCGGAATGTACGCTTTGAATATTATGATTTATATTTGCAACTGTTGCTTGCGATTCAGGAAAATAATTATCGTCCTGTGAAATATTCTCATCAATATTATTTTGTGTTTGAAAAGTTAAATTTTCATTATCATTAACAAGAACTTGCGCAAATTATTATTATCAAACAATATTATTGTTATATTGTGAATTAAGAATTTCAGTTGTTGAAATAAAAGGAACATCTAATCTTTATGGCCGTGAAATTTACTATTATATATGCTGTGAGGTATGTTTTACGGAATCAAGTGTGACGCGAAAGCCAATATTTATGTCCATGTTTTGTCAACCACAACTTTAAGAATTTTCACTTCAGTGATTTAGATGAGGGCACCGAGGGAGCAACGAGCTCATTTCGGAAAATTTCATGTCAAGAAAAATGACTGTATATAAGAAGTTTATTTTGTATTGCTTGTAAAATATAGGATTCAGCGTGTTTTTTAATATATTCAGATAAGATGTACAATATTGTAGTCCGTATATACACATCCCGTTGTTTTTCAGTCAATCTTCATCGCTTGCCTTCTCCTGGCCGTCGTAGTGGCAAAGCCTGAAGCTCCAATCTCTGAAGGATTCGCCTCTGCAGGAGCTGGATCTTTCGCAGCCGATGCCCCGCATTACCCTGCACCTGTCCCTGCACCCGCCCCTCCACCAACTGAGTATGGATTGCCTACTCATTAGGACCGCATTTAGAGCAGAATTCAAAATGGAACATAAACTTTAGCAATATCATTAACTCAAAACAGCAGCAGAATGCAATAAAAGCAGAAAACATTTTTATAAACCATTTTACAAATATAGTTCATAAATATGATTTCCTTAATAAATATTTCACCAAAACATATGTAGCCTTCTTATATGATATTGGGATTACATTTCTAATGTTTTGATGGTGTATTATATAACTAATTTGTATAATATCGTTGATAGCGAAATGATGCATTTTTTATAAAACATTTCTACGATAGTATTCATTTTATAAGATATAGGAGATAGGTATAGTACTTTTCATAAGAGATTTGGCCAAAGATCTTTGACAAAGAAATGTTGTGGTGTTTTACAGGCTTTTAAGCCTGATATTAATAGGCTCTACAGGATGAATCAAGAAAATGTACAATACTTTCGATATCACTTTTGGCAAGGCACATTAAACCATATTTAAAGAGAGAAATCGACGTTACTATTAGTAATAATTGAATAGTGGAATTATTCAATTCCATCTGTTTCGCTTTCACTTACATTAAAAACAATAGTCGGTTTTGAATGCATTGTTTGCTTAGCACAGTTCAACCCCTCTCCGAATTTGGTCGTAACTCAGTCTTACTACAAAATAAGACGTCATGACCATCGTCCACTTTATCACACGATTAAATAACTTAGGTTGAGAATTTTAACTCCTAGTTCAGCTTGCAAGAAAAAAAAACCTTTAGGACCTTCACGGTTCCAGAAATACTGTCTGGACTTCGTTCGCAAAGAGCTTTCGACGTTCTATCGAAAACTGATATATCCAAATCAAAAATCTGTCCACTGAACAATCCATCTAGAATTTTACCTCTACTTTTGTACTGGTATAGTACTGGTAATAATACGAGAAATTTTGAACAACAGTTAAAAAAAAATGAATTTCTTTGTTGGCAACACTGTAACTCCACCTGTTAATAATGATCAGCTGTTTTTCTGGTTCGTGTTCATTTGTTTTGTTTGCTTAGTAATGTCAGCTGTCAGAATCTGAAAACAGTAAGTAGAATTAGTTGAATCAAAAACAATAACATGTTAATTAAGCATTTTTATTTATTATTGAAATGAATACTAGAGTCTCTTTTATTCAGAAAAAAATATATTATCCTTGTAAGTACTTTATAGTAAACACTTTTATTAGTTTAAGTAGTTAAGAATATGTACTATGAAATGATGGATGCTGAATATAGCCTAGTTTAAAGTTTTGAATAACAGGTACCTTCAATTTTAAGTAGCCTAAATTTTTATCGTTCTTATTTAGAAGTGTGCTTTTGTTTCATGTACTGGTATACTACTTATTACTTTGCTATGGTTATTCATAAATACTGCACAAAACACTTTTTCAGCTGCCTTTTCAATAGGCCTGTTCATGTTATTTTTGTTGTGATCGATTTTAAAAGAAATCAGGTCTTTTAATGTAAGACTCTTTTTAGTAACTTTTGGTTCTGTGTATTTAAAATGAATGCTGTTTAATAAATGATTGAGTTCTTATATCTTATTTTGTGTCTTAAAATACCTCTTAGAGTAACATTATTATAACCAATAGATAGTCTCTAAAAATATAAGGCCATAAGATGTAGATTACAAGTACTACAGTTAAGGTAGTAATTAAATGTAAGGTAATTAAATGTCAGTTAAGTTGGCCAATTCTCATAAATTGTGTAATTGTTCAGGCTTAAAAAAAGCCACCAGGTTAGGTAGCAACAAAACATTTTATACAGTTACCTTGTTAAGTTAGATTTGACTGATAACAGGGCTTATTATCTATGTTGGTATATGTGTAATTAATAGACATCACTTATTTTAATTTTTTTTCACCAATGTGCTTTATTTAATGCAAGTCCTATATAAATAAGAATTCATAGTATCATTTTGTGGAAACTATCACACTGAAGAAAATCTGAATTAACCTCACTAACTAAATTTGGTCGTAACTCAGTCTTACTACAAAATAAGACGTCATGACCATTGTCCACTTTATCATACGATTAAATAACTTAGGTTGAGAATTTTAACTCCTAGTTCAGCTTGGAAGAAAAAAAACGTTTTAGGACCTTCACGGTTCCAGAAATATATCCAAATCAAAAATCTCTTTGTAAAATTTGCTGGTGTTATTATCGTTTCACGAGGATTGTGTGTCATATTTCCAGCCAGCATAGGCTACTTTTTAGTATGCTACATTGCGGTGGGATACTTTATGTAGTAAATTATTAACATTTATAACATTACAAGCCTTTGATGAAATAAATGATTTTGAATTTTTTTTATTGTATACTTTATTATTCTATTATTATTTATTCACCTGTGGAAGATTAAATTTTTTATAATAAGTTATTATTTTATGCAGTATTGTGACATTACTACCATTTACATTGCTTGGATCATGCTAGATTTATTGTGCCAAGTTAGATTTATTATGACAAGGTCACCCAAGGGTAATATTCATCTGGCTACTTTATATCAACCACAACAGTCATTACAAGGGTAGTAATTTTCATGCAAACCATGTTAGGTTTTTCATGCAATACTATTTTTTATACAAAACCGTGCTAGGTTCTTAGAATAATTTTTTAAAAAGTTTATCGTTTTTATTATTTATTACAAATATTGAATTAACTCATACTTTTACTTTCATACAAAACTGTGATGGGTTTATTCCAGAATACTACTTTTCTACAAAACTGTGTTAGTTAGATTCTTGATTCTTAAGGTATTTTTTAAAAAGTTTCTATTGTCTTTGTTATTAATTACTTGCATTTAATTAATTGTTTTCACAATGAAAAACATGTTAGCTACTTTTGCACAGTAGCAATTTTTAGGTTATGCGGGTCACTTATTTTAATTTTTTTGTTTAACTTCCCTAGTTTTCGCACTTTTATATTTTGTGTTATTATTGTTGGTCATGTAACAAAGTGGTGTAAAGATTATGAAAATAGTCAGAAGTACTGAAAAGTCATATTTACAAAATTGTCTATGCTTTATGCAATGTTAATGGTAATATGACGTCGCACAATAGTTCTATTGAAAATTGAATGTTAAAATTAAAACTGTAACTTAATAAATCTTATATATATAAGATCTTATATATATATATATATATATATATATATATATATATATATATATATATATATATACACACACACACACACAATTACACAATATATATGATAGTGTACTGGGCTTTCACCCCGGGGACCCAGGTTTGATTCACGGCCAGGGCTTGGCATTTTTATACGCTATAAATCATTCCATCGTCTGCATTAGCCCAAGTGTGCACAATAGTCGGACATTAAAAAAAAAAAAATATATATGTATATTTATTTTAAGGCGAAAATCACATTCAGGCTATTATTGCCTCAATAAATGTAAGTTTGAGTGTAAAGTGTTAAAGTCGTAAGTGTAAGTGTTTGTTAGACTCAGGTACTGCGAGGGACGTCTAAATCCTCTCAATAGATGCAGCTAGTCTCCACTCCCCTGTGGGGATATATATATATATTCCAAATGTTTATATAGTAAGATACATAAAATATGTCAATACCAGTAAACCCTACAGAGGTATGAAAATACCTGTGTATAGGATTGGACGAAAAACTTAATACTAAGAAAAAAAGTACAAGTAAATTATTATAACATTTAAACCAATACTTAATAATCAATATTATATAATTTTAACACAAGTAAAATTTATAGTGAAAATTTCAGATATAACTATTTTTAATATAATTATAATTCAAAATAATAACTAAACATTTGTAAAGATCCTTTTTTTAATTTTGCATTACCTGATTTGGTATTTCTAATATATATATATGCATTAAATAACAGAAAGTTTATAATAAACTGTTAATATCTGAATGCATTTTATGATTGATTTTTCAGAATTTAGTCTACATATCCACTCTAGTAATCAAGAGAATGTCTACAGTCTACATAGTATCTGTCCGATAACAAAGTTTTAAGTTAAGTATAATATTCTAAACTGTTGGAACACTGGAGAAAAGTAGTATAATGCTAGACTTTGTCATTGTTGGTAAAGGGCCTATGTAGTTTTAGGTAGTTCAAGTATCTAGCCTATAAGTCTGGTTTGTATAATACTTTCGTTTCTTCAGTAAGCTATATTAGCTTTGTGAATAAATTTAATTAAAATCTAAAAATGGATATAGATAAACTTGAAAATGAAGCTAAAGCAAGAGCAGCCAAATATGTCATTAACATGCTTCAAAGACCTGGCCAACTAGAAAAGATTGAACAATATAAACGAAGAATTAGTAGAAAGAAAATATCAGTTGAAGCTATGTTGAAGACTGCGATGCAAAGTCAACTGGATGGAGTTTGTGTTGGTTTGAATCAGCTTCAGAATGCGCTTCAAGATATCAAAGAAATAAGAGAAAATTTAAAAGGAATCCAAGAATCATTTGTCAACATCCCCGAGTTGGGAGATAAACTCCAAGAAGTCAAGAATAAAAATATTCGTCATTCCCAATATGTTACGGCAATGGAGAATCTGAAACATCTATTTACGGTGCCGGAAAGTGTAGAGAAAACTAAACAGTGGATAAATGAAAGTAAACTTCTTCATGCGCATCAAAGTTTAATGGATTTAGAGAACTCCAGGGATGATCTACTGTACGAACTGCACAAGCTGCCAAACCAACCACCAGCTGATAAAATACTCCTCAAGGCATATTTTGAAGATGTTGAAGCAGTTTCGCAACTGTTAGAAAAACAACTTCGTCTTGTTCTAAGTAGAACACTCAATACTGTACGTAAAGAACCAACAGTTATTGTGACAGCCTTGCGCATCATTGAAAGAGAAGAAAAAGCCGATGATTTTGCTCAACAAAGGTATGTAAGAAGCGGTTTTATGCCTCCTGGTCGGCCTAAGAAGTGGAGGAAAATGGCTGTTGAAGTTTTAGAAAAGTCAGTGTCACAACGCATTGAAGGAACTCAAGTCGAAGAACGATCTAGTAATAAAATGTGGTTGGTTATGTATTTAGAATTAACTCGTCAGCTTATTTTAGAAGATCTCAGAGTCGTAAAAACGTTATGTGGCCCTTGCTTCCCTCCACATTACGGTATTGTGAATGAATTTGTCAATTTGTATCATACTTGTTTGTCTCGGCATTTGGAAGAAATCATCCAAAATGGTCTTGAAGGAAACGAATATGTTTCTGTTCTGTCGTGGATTGTCAATACTTATACAGGTCACGAATTGATGAAGCATCCTGAACTCAATATAGACACAGCCAGGATTGGTCCTTTGTTACGTGTCGAGGTGATAAACGACCTGCAACAAAAATATCTGAAAAATATGGAGATTAATTACGTTGAATGGATGCAGAAAACTTTGGAAACCGAACAGCAAGATTGGACTAATGGTGTTGCTCCTGAAGGCGATCAAGACGGCTACTTCCACACTGCAGTGCCTGTTATTATTTATCAAATGATTGATCAAAATTTACAAGTAACTAAAACAATCAGCCAAGCACTAACCCATAAAGCTCTGATGTTAAGTATGGAGCAAGTGTCCAAATACGGTAAATTGTACAGAGATGCAATCATAGAGTTTAAGTGCAGACACTTTGAAGACAGAAGTCAGGTTCCATTCTTTACACATTACATGATTACTATAGTTAATAATTGTATGTTATTTGTCGAATTAGCGCAACAAATGAAACAACATTACTGGCGAGCAGATTTTCAGAATAATGAATCTGCTGCAATGTTTAATAATCTGCTCAAGACATATCAGGAATTAAGGGACGAGGCTGCACAGTTTTTACTAGAAGAAGCTTTCTTAGATTTAGATTCTCATTTTAATGATTTGATTACTACGAAATGGTACAGCAGTTCTATTCCAGTTGATACGATTTGTGTCACTCTCGAAGATTATTTTCAAGATTATATACACTTGCGTGTTCGTAATTTTGAATATGTTATTTCTGAAGCGGAGAATTTAGTTGCTCGTAGATATATTACGGCAATGTTGCAAAAGAAAATGTCTTTTAAGACATATGAAGAACGACGTATTGCTGGTAACAAAATTTTAAAGGAAGCCAATCAGGTTAAAGCACTGTTTTCAAGAATCGCTCCGAAAGTCGCCAACAGGGTAGATTCGCCTTTTGAAACCATCAAAAGCTTGGCCGAAGTACTTAAAAGCGAAGATTTGGAAATACTTTCGTTAGATTTGCACAGTTTAGTGGATAAGTATCCTGATGTAACTGAAGATCATTTGAGCCGACTTCTCAGCTTGCGTGGTGATATATCTCGTTCTGATATTCGGGAGAAACTGTCTTATATATTCCATGGAGATCATGCTCGACAGCGAAACTCTCCTTTACATAAAAGTATTTTTCAACAGATTCAATAAAGGCAATATGTTTTCTATTTGTAATATATTGAAATGTTTTTTACCTTGTATGACTCTGCATAAGACACCAGATAATATTATTTAATATCATTCAGAAGTCAGTGATATAGTTTAAAAAAAATTGCACTTTTTTAATGAATAAATCTGTTTCTTGAAAGTTTTTTTGTTAGTGTTTGTAATAATAATAAAGAAACCTTATTATCACATTAAACTTTAACTAATTATG
Organism: Callitettix versicolor; assembly: GCA_022606455.1. Lineage (NCBI taxonomy): Eukaryota > Metazoa > Arthropoda > Insecta > Hemiptera > Cercopidae > Callitettix > Callitettix versicolor. Next base: position 26,368,756 of record CM040187.1, read on the forward strand.
AAAAAAATATTTTAAAAATAAAATGTTTTAATAATCACAAATTTCTGTGATAAAATCTAATTCATTATTGCAGCTTGTTTTGGTTGAGTTGTGTGTTTCATACAAGTGAAGAAAACATATTGCCGTGGTCTGGATTTTTTAAATTTGTGTTTACTTTGCTGTGAGAGTAACAAGACATGCTTCTTTGCATAGCATCACCTCAGTTGGCAATGATTTTTTTGCAGAAATATTTAAAAAAGGTTCATTTACTTCATATTTCTAATTTGTAAAGTGATGGTTTTTTTTATATCATCAGTATTAAATTTAAAGACTTTGATATAGAATACAATATTGTTTTTATGTTATTCATTTTTGAATTAAATTGTAATGATAAGTAGTATTCTGTTTTTACAGTTACTATAATTATATATTCTGTCAAGAATCATATTTTAGTTAAAAATTGTTAACTAATTCATAATTAATTGTATCTGAATATTTTGTAAATAAAATATGTTTCAGATCAGATGTTTACTTTCTCACTGAATGCACGACATACATATAAAGAAAGTTTAGAGATCGTGAAAAAATGTTTTTTCCATGTCTCACAAGTTCAAAGTCATTTTTTCTTGGATGTCTATCCAAATATGTATATCACTGAAGACTAAAATTATTAACCAGTTTTGATGAAATTTCACTTGCATGGTAGGGGTGTTTTTAAAATTTCCAAATAAATGGTTTTACAGCCTTTTTTTGGTCAAAGAATTGTTAAAAGTTGATTTTTTTTAAATCAGCTCAAATTATTTCGATAAAATTTTGCTAAAATAAAATATAGGGGGTTGCTGTATCTCATAAAAATATTATTAAAGTTGTAGAAAAACCTTAAAAAATCAGCCAACTTTTTTTAATTGTTTTATTAGATTTTGTTCAAATTTCGGTTATATATGAAATAAATACTCGTCATTGTAGCAAATCTGAAATAAATGAGACTTATTAATTTGGGAATAAATTGAAAACAAAATAAAAATAAACACTGATTATTTGAGATATTTAAGTTATTATTATTTATATTATAATTTTTTGGTTGACTCAAAAACCACAAATTTGTTTTATTTCAAATTTGATACAAAAACCTAGCAATGGGTGATACCCAGTCTTATAAAAACGTGAAATACTGTCCACATACTCTTTACCTACACAGCAATATTTCTGTATAACTGTTTGATTGACTGAACTTGTGTTAACTATACTAAACAAGTTATTCTGGAGTGTTGTCTGAAAACGCTTTTATGAGATTCTCTAAAGATATTTGGTTCTTTTTTCTTGAATTTCCCAGAAATTGAAACTTCTTAACCATTAAAGATACTGGAGTATGATTTTTTTTCCTGAGACCGGGGTTAAAGAAAGTAATTACCCTGAGACAGCATACAACCGTATTCCCGACTGAAGTGATGGTCATTAATGACTATGTTCGGAGGAAATTTAAACAGACCTTCAAGAAGGCTCGTATTCATAATAGCCTTCTGTTGCAGGCAGCAATAACAGCAATTGCAAGTCCTACAATTCAGTCCAAGCTGGTCTGGAAGTGTTGGGAGAACCTCAGCGCTCTGTCCCTGATAAACGGTTAACTCTTTATTTGGTTCTGGAACATAAGAGAGTTAAGGATAATGAGAAGGCAGACTGACTGGCTGGATTAGGATCTGCTTCTGAGTTCATTGGACCTTAACTGGCTTGAGGTATCTCTCTATCGTTGGCCAGGTCTGCTATTAAAAGGTCGATTAATAAGCAACACCAGGCAAGATGGGATAACTTCATGGGCATTCCCCATAGTAAGTGCCTTGTAGCATGGTTCCATATAGAGGGCTTAAAATGGCAACAGACATCTTGGGCAGAGAACAGCTCAGGAAAATCATGTGACTTATTACTGGGCACTGTTTTCTGAGGATGAACATGAACAGGATGGGTATGAACCATGATGAAACTGTGTAGGTTGTGCAGGAAAAAGGAGGAGACTGCAGTACACTTAATCCTTGATTGTGAAGCTATTGCTGGTAGGAGGCTAGGGGTTTTTGGTTTCCAGGATCCTAGAACCTTCAGCAGAATGAGCTAGTCAGTGGATTGTTGGAACTTACTAAGGACATTTAGTATTCTTGAAGAGACATAAAAACTCAAGAGGTTTAGTTGCATAATAGGTCCGTTGATCGCATTTCCTGGGGTTGTATTATCCGATCCTCTAGTTTGAATCTAATCTAATCTAATGACTTTGTTACTTGATTTCTTATCCTTAAAGCTAGAAAGTACATGTAAATTATGAAAACTTTGTTACAGACTAAATCATGTCAAGTGTAAACACTTCTAACACTCACTAGACTGACGTATTTCCTCACACTTTGTGGATGTGAATTTTCCTTCTTCTCTTTTCACGGCTTTGACTTCACTTAAAAACTAGTGTTCAGTTAAATAATAAAGTAAAAATGGAATAAGAAAAAACTGTAGAAAGAAAGTATACAGATTTATTTGGAAAGTTTTGTAGCAGATAAGTAGTATAGTACAACAACGTTAACTTTAAGCAAGTCCAGTGCAGGTTGAAACAGGGGTATTTAGGTGGTGAAACAGTATCCCGTTACTATGTCACTGCACAAGGAAAACATTTTATGATTACGTTTGTGACATGATTGTTTATAGTCAGCATATTCATGTATCTATTAAATCTGCCTAAACAACCTAAATAATGTATAACTTCCTGTATAACTAAATAATGTATACAGTTATAATTTTTTATTTAGAATTATTTTTATGTTCAAATTATTTTTGTTGTTAAATATTTTTGAATTTTTCCAGTTGTGGAGAAAGTCATATTTTTAGTGTGTTAGTTTCTGTTAATATCTTTTTTACTTAATGGTAATGGTTTTTACTTAATCTTGAACTTAATATTCTACAGAAGTCAGTAACTGTTTTTTTACCTCAGTTTTGGCATTTGCAGATTTTCTTTTACAATCTTTTTAAAAACATTGACAATAATGCATTTACTTTGGCTTTGCAATGCTATTCATTGACCTAGTCAAATTGATCTGGATTGAGGTATTACACACAAACTAAGCCTATAATGATCACCACTAAATCAGAAGCTATTGTACTGTTCTGTTAAGTTAAAGAGTTTGAGAATTGAAGCATACGGGTGCCTTTGCTGATATGTTGATCATACTGTCCCTTTTTCTGTGTCACCATATCTGTTGCCCCACTCCAATAGTCATTTCAAGCATATACTCATATATGTTTCTGCGCATTTTAATGTTGCTCGAAGTTAACTTTGTCGTAATATAACTGTTTTCATTGAATTTAACCCAGGCAACTAAAGATAAAGCATGTAGTGTATATTTCAGTGTACAAATTAACATGTGACAACACATTAACATATGCCAAACATACAAAATTAATACAATATAAACCTAAATAAGTATGGAAGAAAGATAAAATAAACAATAAGTTTATTAACAATAAAATGAGCGGTTACCAAACAATGATACAAATAGTGTCGATTCTTGAATGACCAAGGTATGAAAAAATAAACTAGGTAGTACAGCATATTGAATTTTTATTGAATTAAAATTAGAGCAACATATTGAATTTAAAATAAAACTGGGTATAATTTGTTAACTAAACGTTTTAAAAGTGATAGATATCACTTGAGACTCTCACTTGAAAATGTTGATCATCCCTCTTCCTGTCTCCCCTCCCCCAACTACCAAATCTAAATACTAAAGCAATTGTTGGCCCCTTTGGTACAATTGGGAATGCCATTAACTACATTTTCATATTTATTCTGATAAAAGATGTTATCATTGTTGTGTAGTTACTAAAAAAATAACTATGTAATCATTTGCTTTGCACAAAATGTGATAATGGTTTATTGCACAAAAATAATACAAGACGTTTCTAAAGTATAAATTATTAGTTGGAAAACTAAAAACATAATAATTCTGAAGGCTGAAATTCATGTTTAAAAAAAATGGCTAGAACAAAAATGATGATAACAAATGGTGATTCAATATGGTAGACCATTTTAAAAAATAGTTCTCATAATGAAAGCAAATTATTTTCAAAATAACAAGGTATATGTGGGAACAGAAAAGGGCTTTACATTATGAAGCATTTTGTTTCCTGCAATAATTTTTTCATTAATTGAATGAGATAACCTCATTACAACTACTTGAGACTTGTGGAGAATCTATTAAAATAATTTTGTTTTTAAATTATATATATATATATATATATATATATATATATATATATATATATATATATAAATATATATAAAGGCGAAAAGCACATTGAGGCTATTATCGCCTCCCTAATTGTAAGTGTGAGTGTAAAGTGTTAAAGTCATAAGTGTAGTGTTGTAAGTGTAAGTGTGTTAGACTCAGGTACCGTGAGGGACGTCTAAGTCCTCTCAATAGGTGCAGTTAGTCTGCAGCCCCCTGCGGGATATATATATTTATTTACATTTTCTTCCTTTACTTTTATCTTGATGAATTTACTGTTTTGGGGACTAATAATGTATAGCATTACTTTTTATCAGAATATTTTCTTCTGGTGCTTTTTCCATTTTACAAGGTAAGAACCTACGCATTAAAGGAACAATTAGATCAGGGTTGAGTTTTTTTAAATCCTGTTTCTTTGTAAGAAAACTGACCACGATTCCAACAAAAATGCCTATAAGGACTCCTATCATGCAGTACATTGAATAAGATACTTTATAAATTTGGGAAACGTCTTCTGTAGCAATGATGGGCGATCCAATTCCAATGTAAGTCTGCACTCGTGACGTTGCACTGGAAAAAAAACTGATTTATGAATAATAAGTATAATGTGTCACACTATTCCTAAGAGGTGAAACTGTGTAAGTGCAAAATTTATTTTTTAAATAATATTCAATTGTTAAAGAAATACTATTACTACTATTACTACTACAATTATTCATTACTACTGATTAACAAGTCTATTCTGAAAATTCAAGTGTAATTGTAACAATATATGAGAAATTAACATACAACTATCATCTAACTTTGATATCATGTGTGACACATTTTGAAAATAACTTTTTTTTACAATTTTTAGAAAAAAATATGTATATAAATTAATTGATTTCATGAGTATGTATACTTTTGTTATTTATGTAAACTTTTTCTTACACATTTACTAGGTCTTCAATAAAATTATAGGACTTAAGTAATATATTTCTATAATAAAGAAGTAAACAACCTTCAGGTTGTTTATACTGGATAATTTTATTAATATAATGAAACAAAAGTTATTTTACAACACTTTTGATATCATAGCTATTTTTTTATATCACCGATCAAATTTAAACATTTGTCATAGTGTTCCACCACTTTTTCTGTGCCTTTTGTATACCCATTGTAGCCAAATTTTTGAACTACTCACTAACTCAGTGAATTGACACTTTGATAGTTGTTTCTGCTCGAAAAATTCTTCAGTTTGGGAAAAAGGTGGTGGATGTTCAAAACTTCCCACTTGAACTGCTGAAGCAAGTTTGTCATCAACATTGCAGACTGTGGATGTGTATTATCGTGAAGAAGCACAATGCAACTCGACAACAATCCATATCATTTTTTTGAATGACATGGCATACTTGGTAAAGGGTCTGACAATAAGCTGCTGTCCCTTGTTGTCTAGGCATCTTGTTGATGAGTAGGACTCAGTTTCAGTCTGAAAATACTAAAACTTTTTGCCACTTATAACTTGTTTGGCTTTTTTTTTTGGTTTTATTGGGGATCAGGAATGATGCTATTTAATTGACTAACATTCACATTACCATAAACCTTGCTTATCTGTCTGTAAATTTCAATAGGGCAGACTTTTTTCATATTCAAAAAGTGTATTACACTATGAACCTCACAACTGGCGGAATCATTAATTTTGTCACGCATTTTAAAGTTGCACAAATAAACAGTTAAGAACTGCAGTACTTGCTGTTGCGTAGGACTAGTGCAAGAAAGTGGGAAGGTCCATGACATTACGACATCGGCAGTGGGGGATCTCAGTGGCTTCTCAGATAACTTTCCGAATAACCCTTGTATATCTAACAGTAAATATTATCGTGACACTTAGCTATCTTGCTGACGTGGTGGAAGCAAATTTTTTATCTTATACTGTTCCAAAAAATGTGATTTCACCATCTTAACTTTAATTTTTAGAAAATTGTAATTGCTAATTTATACAGATTTTAACTTATAGCGAAATTAAAATTTTCAAATAAGTCTAAGGAAAAAGTTTTGAATTTGTTTAATATTCTAAAGGAGAGCCAGGTAATCAGTGTTGAATGGATTTTGCAAATTAATGAATTTGCCAAAGTTGTTAAATTGATTATTAAGGTTACCAAAATTACAAACACTAGATTTGTTTCCTTAAGGCTTGTAGTAGTTAGACTAATGTGAACAAGGGATTGGCATTTACAAGGGAAAACTTACAGCAGCCCTTTTACAATTTTGAAGTGTCTTTACTGCTGAACTGTTAAAGTTCTGGGCACCACCTTTGTATATGATTTTATGCATTACCTAGTTTATGATCAGAGTACACTGCCAAGCTATTGAGGATATTATTCAATAAACCCTATGATTCAAGACATTTTGTACTCCATCCACAGGCTTGAGCTACAAGGTGCTGAAGTAACATTTTGCTGAGTACCTGGTCACAATGGGAATAATTGGGAACACTAGAGCGGATATTGCGGCAAAGGCAGCAACTTTGTTTCCACCGAGCATGCAGTGTGTTATTTTTTCAGTTTTTCTCTTCCAAGTAAAAAAATTAATTTATTTTCATTGGGAAAATGAGTTACCCACTCATTTTTGGCAACTCATAACAATGACCAACTCATTTTTGGTCTTGGGCAATAACAAATTGAGGGTATTTAAAATACTGTTGGGGGTTTTCAATATGTGTAAGCTATAGGGGTAAGAGTTGGTAGATACTCATCTTCGCATTGGTCATTCCACGTTGATGCATGGATTTCTCATGAGATGCAGAGACCCAACTACATGTAATTTTTGTGGTGATACCACCAAAGTCAAGCATTTCTTCTAGAATTTGAAGGTTTCAAAAGCATGCGTCAAGTATGTGGATCAGGTACCAAGAATTTTCAAGGATGATTTTTCGATCATTGACTATTTTAACTTTTCTGTGTCGCCTAAATATATTTGAACTCCTTTAGCTATGTTTTTTATTTGTTTTACAGCATTTATTTTACTTACCAATTTCTTTTGTTAAGTTTATAATTTCTTAACAATGTTACCTAGTATGTTAGTGTTTAGGTTTAATTTTTCCTCTTTTTTTAAGATATATTCTGGACAGTCAATGTCCAGTGCATGGCGGAAGAAAAGTTGCTTCCTTTGCCGCATTATCCGCTACAGTGTTTCCAAATATTCCACAGTGACCAGGAATCCAGATAAATGATACTCTTGCACCTCGTAGTTCAAGTCTATGGACAGAGCACAGAATATCTTGAACCAGAGGGTTTACCGAATACATATCCCGGATTGCCTGGAGGGCACTTTTTGAATCAGAACAAACTACGTAATGCAAACTATCGAATTCAATAGTGTTCAAAGCCTTTAAGATGGCAAAGAATTCGGCCGTAAAGACACTACAAATTGAGGGTAATCCATACTTATATGTTTCGTCCAGTGAATAAAACGCACACCCAACATTATCGTTCATCTTAGAACCATCTGTGAAAATAAGATTAGCAGATGGATATGAATTAGTCAGTCGAGAAAACTCACGTTGATACACAATGTTAGGAGTGTTTTCTTTCAGGTATGTACACAAGGAGAAATCAAAGGTCGGCATATTGATTATCCATGGAGGGACAAGACAAAAGGACCTTTCAAACATTTGGGGTAGTTCAATACGCAAGTCTTCAAAAACACGGGTTGTTCTAATGCCAACAGGGGCTGTAGCGTGAGGTCGGGATTCATATTGCTGGAATAACTGATTGTGGAAAATTGTACTGTAAGCAGGATGCCATGGTTTACATAATATATTACATACGTAACTTAATTGTAACTGCTGTCTCCGACGAGAGAGTGATGGTTCGCCAGTATCGGAGAGAATACTCACGACGGGACTTGAACGGAAAGCACCAGAAACAAGACGGATTGCTGAGTTATGGACGGGATCTAGTTTCTTTAAAATCGATGGTCTAGCAGATGAATAAACAATGCTGCCATAATCAATTCGCGAACGAATTACGGCACGGTAAAACATCAGCATACAGGTCCTATCAGCACCCCATCGAGACCCACTAAGAACCCTCAACATATCGAGGATTTTATTACATCTTAATTTTAAATCACGCACATGAGGGCTCCACGAGAGCCTTTCGTCAAGTGTTAGACCCAAGAATCGAACGGATGGAGAAGTCCGAAGCTGTATACCATCAAGATATAACGACGGAGCCTGGATCTGTCTACGGCGACTGAAAGCAATACACTGAGTTTTAGCAGCGGAGAATTTAAAGCCAGTAGTTCTCGTCCATGTCTGCAACCTATTTATTACCAGCTGAAGGGTCCTTCCAGCTGTTGCCATGTTCCTGGTGCTTACGTAAATAGCAAAATCGTCTACAAAGAGAGAACATCTGACAGGGGACCGTACATTAGCCGTTATGCTATTAATTGCAATAGCAAAGAGAGTAACACTAAGTACACTCCCCTGTGGAACACCATTCTCTAAGTAGAAGCGATCTGATAGCGTACTACCAAGGCGCACCCTGAAATACCTATTACTGAGGAAGTTTTGGATAAAATACAGAATCCTGCCTTGTATACCCCATGATTTTAATGTGTTTAGTATTCCATAGTATCAATTGATATATGTATGCCTTTATATATATATATATATATATATATATATATATATATAAACACACTAAGGAAAATCATTAGATATGTATGGATGTATGGAACAGTTTCAAAGAAAACTTACTTCAGGATGGTAATATTGTAAGGGCAATTATCAACATTCGTGACCTTGCCTGGAAACTGCAGCTTGCCCTGAGTTATCAACAGCTGAGCTCCATAAGAAATCCATCCAGTCACTGCAAAGCTGACAATTGAACCAACCATTGCTCCCTGTGTCAACAAACAACTTCACACATTTTTATTTTATAAATTGTTTTGTTACATAATGAAGGCAAAAGAAAAGCTAGAATAGGTTCAACTTGTACAAAATGTTTTTCTTGCTTTTTTCTGTACCTTGTGTTTACATTGCTGAATTTATTATCTCCCAACACCTTTTTTTTAATCATACATAAGGATTTTCTTTTGTTGGCAGTTGTAAGGGAATAATAATTAATCTAAATAGGTTTATAGGTAAACTGTTTTAGTAATAACATTGCACTGAATTTTTTCAACCTGTTTTTTAGCAATTGAACTTTCAGGGAAACCTTAAGTCTTTTAAAACTCTTGGTATAGAAAGTAGTGTTTTATGAAAAATACTGTGCTACAATTTCATTTTTACTCTTGCACAAACCAACATAACCTAAGTATTTCAAGCCATCACTTACCGTCGAGTTAGCCCAAGGAAAGAAAAGACCAAGAATGAACAAGGAGGCCAAAGCTCCATTGGCAATTCCTGTTATACTCACCACAATCTGCAAACATTGTAAAGTGATGTATAGTCACAACTAAAAGTCTATGATGCAAAATATCTGTATGATATATAAAATTAACCTAACGTTTTATCCTGAAGACATAAAATAACTTTGAAAAAAGCACTTTTATAATTTAAAACTAGTGGATCATGATTGCAAGATATTTTTACAATCGGCCATTGTACTACATAACAATGAAGTCAACCAGCGAATGTCAGTCAGGTTGGACAATCAGGATGTATAATGATTTCTGTTGACAATGGACACAACTTTTAATGCAATGCTTTTCTTTCCTTGACTTTGTTCCCTCTCTCTCTCTCTCTCTCTCTCTCTCTCTCTCTCTCTCTCTCTCTCTCTCTCTCTCTCTCTCTCTCTCTCTCTCTCTCTCTCTCTCTCTCTCTCTCTCGGTAATTTCATCAGAAAAACAATCGTTATGTGACAACTGACAAGCCCAACACAATCGAATATCTCGTAATTGCGCATCAATGTTTAGAACAAATTACTCGCTAAAAGATTATAGCCTATTGATATTTTTGGCTTTTATACAATTTAGTTGTAAGTATAAACATAGTTATTTAATAATCTAAGAAAATTGAACATGACCAAAGGGAGAATATATTAAGAAAATTGGGTATTGTAAATGTTATATTACTGTTACCTGCAGGATACTGTCGAATTTATCAACTATATAAACAAGAAAGATACAAGTGACTCCTAAAATAATAACAATCATTTTCATTACAAAGGAAGCCTGTGCATCAGATAGCTTTTTTCCTCTAAGGCAGATCTGTGCGAAATCTTCATAAATGGTGCCTGCAACAGTGTTCAGGCCAGCTGACATTGTGCTGAAAGTTAACAAACAATAAATCAGTTGCACATAAGGATTGGGGTCAAATTTTGTTGTAAATGGTGTCTGCATTTTACCTATTCTCATTCATTTTAATATTTCATCAAGCATTTAGCAAAAACTTTGTAACAAGTTAAAAAAATAAGTAATCTTACCTAAGGGCAGAACTAACAACTCCTGATATAAAGAGCCCTGTGATTCCAGGCAACTTATTGGCCGAAATTAGCACATAGTATGGCAACAGCTGTCCCGACTTCTTTATAACCTGCGATAAGTGTGAAGTAAATACTAGTTTTAGTTCTAATCATGTTTGTTTTGGATGAATAAATAAAATGAAGTGCAATTAATGTAGGACTACTACTACTGGTTTATGTAGATAGTTTAAATAATCCTTATTTATGTTTGGTACTTTGTGTTAACAGCTTTTAAAACAAAACACTAATGTATTTATATTTCTTATTTATAAAGTAAAGCACTTATATGTTTAATAACTTAACCAAGTCACTAATTTTTCAGAAATTTATTCTAAAGACCCAACTTCAAAACTTGCTCCTATAAGGTTGTCAACACATTAATTTTTTTAGAAAAAAACATCACACATAAAACACTTGCACATCATCTTACAGAGAATGATCATCATTACACTGATTTTGGAACTAACTTGAAGGCTGTACATATATTCAACAAGGATAGATTTATGGATGCCATTAATGAGTTCAAAATATATAGAGCTTATATAAAGGAAATAAGTCGTTTATTGAATGGTCAATTATATTTCAGGTTGAATGTAATTTATGAGATAGCAATGAGGATCTCAAGTAAAGACAAGCCTCATAATTGAACATTAAGCAGTTCTACATATCAGTAGGTTCTGAAGTGCACACCTACAATGACATATTTATCGTAGTGTTTTATATGTGTGATGTATGTTTTTCGTGAACAAACTGAATGGGTAGGGAGTGAGTTCTGAAGATGAAATATTAATCCTGAAGTGTGTCATATGACATAAGATAAATCAAGTCACAGATAGTCAAATATAATAAATTTCTAAAACACTTACTTTTGTTGCTAATGGATCACAGTCATGGAATTTCGCATAAATTAATAATCCAACAAAACAGCACAGAATCTTGATGATAATGAATCCAATTATACTGTAAATTGTTACCCTGAAAACAGTATTAAAATTAAGTAATATTAAAGAACTATAAATTCATTAGACAGATGAAAAAATAATAAAAGATGATGAAAAAATTGACAAAATAAAAATGAAGTTTAGATATATTACAGATTGGGACTGTTTTTAATACAAAAGTGAGTATAATTGGAAAACTAAACAAATTATGTACATTCATGAATTCCAAAAATATCTGCCATTCAGAATAAAAGTTAATTAATATTACATGATTAAATAATTCATTACTTAGTTGTACTGCATTTTCAATATTATAATATTTTCATCCAAATATTCTACTTTTAAAACAAACAAAACAATAATAGTATATAGGTCTGAGATCAGCCTTACTTTTCATCTTTTCTAAGTTGCATTTCCACTTTTCAGGTTGAGCTTTCTTATTTCTTACATTTTCTGTTGAAACCAGTGGAATATTCTGCTCCATTTTTACACAGAAAATGTTAATATAATAACAGAAAAATCAACTTAATTATAGACAGAACACAATATAATCAACTAACTTATATTGTGTAAGAAAACAATTGCTGCCCTGACAGTTTTATTGGTCACATGACCAGTTGCAAGACTGCACAATTGGTCCAATCAAAGATGTCCACTTTTGAAGCCAAAGTAGTTGTCATGAGTTCGTTTTTGAAAACAAATTGTCTAAAAGTAAGTATTTGTGTTATTTTTTTGATAGAAATAGCTATCAAATAACCATCAATGAAAAGAGCACGAAAAATATTTTAGAAAGGTACCACTGTCCTCATTTTGACATTTAAGACATATTTCCATCTTTGTTATTAGGCCACTTTTGTTCATGTTCAGTTATCAAAGATCATTATTTCTGTTTACCATGATCACAAAACTTACTAAGCAATTATTGGAGATACTCTATTAGCCATATAAACCTCTTTTTATATTAAGAAACGCTGATCCAGCAGAGACAGCTACAGTAAGCAGATGATGGGTTTTTCAACACACACACACACACACACAGTAGTATGTAGCTTGGCTAATTCTAAACTATTGTGCTGGTTGAGTTGGTATCACAGACCTAATGATGGGTGAGAGGGCTCTGTCTAGGCGGACCTCATTTTCTTAGATACTTGTGGATGTTCCCGTAAGTAAAAATGTAATATAGAATGAGCAGGATCTTACCTCACAACAAAACAGTTGGCCAAATGGAGCAGAACCTCTGTGATATGACTTGAGAAAAAGTAAAATTGAAAAGAAATTAGCAGAGCCAGCAACTGCAAGCAACTCATTATGGAACTGGAAAGTCACCAGTTAACTAAGTACCAGATTGGGTAGCTACCTATTTTGAATCTGCTCCAAATCGTAGATGTTATGAAGAGACTAGGCCTGGAGAAGGCGCTGTAACTGAGCATCTCAGGAATATAGAAAAGGGGCACAATAGATCTACAAAGGTTGCAGTGAAACAATATTCCCTAAAAACTCATTCATTCATTAAGAAACATTAAATTAATTGAAATAATTATGGAAGACTACACTTTCATGCATTAAAGAAGACTTGCAAGGTAGACTGAGTAAAAATATATCAGCCTTTACTCAGAGAACAGAGTGTCCAAAAATTTTATCAGTTGCCAGTTTCTGCTTTGTCACAGGATATGATTACAAATAACTTAATTTTCACATATCTCTCTCTTGGATCACCTACTTCTCTAAAAAAAATTGATAGAGAAATAACATGTCTAGTCTTTTTTTTGGTGAAGTTAAGTGAATAAGGGCACGACTCAATGTCTAATGAGCCAGATTGAGTATTTTTGAAATTACAGTAATTTAAATTAATTGATAAGAACATTTTGATTATGTTTAAAATACATATTAACTGTTATTATTTAACTAACTGTGTTTTCAGTAACATTGTAAATATAATTAATTGTTACAAAAATATGGATCATTTACTCACATTTGAGATTGTTTATATGTAGGAACTGAAATTTGTCTTTGTAACACTCCTGGGTTGTAACAAATCGCTCCCATCCATTGGAAAGTATAGCCCAGGAATGTAGTTAAGAAAGTAGCACGTTTAAAGAAGCTTGGATCCATACTGTCAATATAATATAAAAAATATTTAATGTAAATAAATGATATTTTTCAATGCAGTTTTTGTTATTGCATGAGGTGTGATATGTAATACAATTATAGCTGAGCAGGGGCTACTTAGGTCCAAAACTTTAAAAATTTGTAAAAAAATAAAAATATGAAACAAATGTTTACAACCAAAAAACAGTATAATTCTTTGTATTATATTAATTGGTTCAAAAAATTTTTTTGCCACTGTAAAACTAATTCATCTATTTTTATTATCCAAAATGTTTGCAAAAGCTTGAAAAGTTGTGCATAGCATCCTCGGTTTATGACATATTGTAAGATGTGTCTTAATATTTTTAAAAGTTTTACCTGTATGTACAAGGTGTGTTAAAAAATAACAGGATTTTTTGTTTTTTGTGGAAAGAATTGTATTGAATCATCTATATTAATGTTATTCTTTCAAAATAGTCCCCATTAGATATCTCCCACTTCTTCCAATCAACAAAACACTTCTGGAACTTGATCTTTGGGATAGTGTTTAACTCTCTCAGTTACAAGTTTTTAGCTCCATATTTGCAAAACAATGGTCCATGGAGGTCCTCTTTATCTTTAGAAATAGAAGGAAGTCACACAGGACTTCAATTAAAACTATTTTTACAACTTTTGCACAATTTTTTGTTATTTTGTAAAATGTTTATGTAACTGTAAATTTTAAAATCATTTACTTGAACCACTCCAGCCTGTGTCCTGCTTCGTTTATCCTGAATACTTCAGACATGCTCCCTATGCTGCTGTACCCTAAGTATATTACAACCAGAAGAGAAGCTGAAGTAAAAAAACTTTGCAGCGTATCAGTCCAAATGACTGCTTTCAGTCCTCCCTGTAAAACAAAAATATCTGTTATAAAACTTTACATTAGATTTGTTTTTACAACATTCGTTATTCCTACAATTTAAATATTTAAAAAAAATACACCTTTCTATGCTTTTAGTTTCAATTTTTGAACATTTGTAAAGCATTCTGTAATTACTTCTATTCTAAAGGAATATACAGCTGTTTGGAATGGAATTAGCATATTACAATTTCCTAGAGGTAATTCTAAGCTTCACGACTAAGACCATGAAGTTATTTTCCTTTGGATTATACTGGCTAGTGAACCAGAACAACCTCTTTCCATGGACTGAATCAGAAACTTTTGCTTATTTTGAGGCCTATATGTCCTGATTGGTTGATCATGTTTCTGGATATTTCAACTACTTTTAATTACTGTTCTAAACTGTAGTTTCATTACAAATTACTTGAGGGCTATGTGATGTTTTTTTTTTAGTTTGATATTACAGTATAAATAAAAAGTTATTTGCAAAAATTAACTTTTTGCACTTTCAGAGTCAGCTGAAGTGAGCAGCTGATGGGTTCAGTGATCCCACCGTACCTCTAGCTTATACTACTCTCACTCATCTGTTCAAAAATACACACTCTCTACTCTACATAGCTTAACTATCTCAAGTGTAAAGCGACACGTACTGATGTAGTGAATGATATTGATTTAATGTTGTACCAAACAGAGCTCTGGGATACCTTACCCAAGTGTGCAAAGCTCTGTTAGGGCATCCCTAGCCACTTATAGGAGTAACATGAATAAGAATTTAAATAGAATGAACAGAATCTCAAAAAAAAAAACAAAACAAAAAACTGACCAAATAAAGCAATATCCTGCATGGAGTCAAGATCATTTGAAAGCATATCAATAATGAATTAGGAAGTAACCAGTAAGGATTGGAGGAAATACCCACCTTGAATTTTCTGCAAATTCTAGACTTTAAGAAGAGACTAGGGCTAGAGGAAGTGCTGAACCTGAGTAACTCAGGAGTATAGAAAGTGAGCACAATAGGCTTACAAAGGTAGCAGTGCAATAATAACTGTAGCAAGTCATTCATTCATTCAACAAATTTATTTTCAATTGTTTTTACAAATATTTGAAAAAAAAATATGTTTTTAAATTGATATTAGTAAGCAAAAATAATAGTTTTCTTTAGAATTAAAATTGATTTTCTTGTTTGTTTAGGAAAAATAATTGAAACTAACCTATATAGTAAGTGTTTTAAAGTTTCACCAATACAGTACTATGACACTACAGAAAATATTAAAATAAAACTTAATGTAATGTTTTACTTACAAAAGATGTATAAAAGATACAAATTAGGCTGACTACGGGAGTCATTACATGAACTGGCACTCCTGTAACTATAACATAATATATTCTGAAACATTATTTAAGGATTGCAATTAGTAATTAAACCAGTGTAATCTGATAACATAAATATTAGGTAAAACATATTAAAAAAGTATATTGCATTTTAAAACATTTAAATAAAAGCTGTTGCAGAAGAAATGTGCCTTTCAAGCCTCCCTGTTGTTTCCTTGTTCACAAATTCCTTGTAAACGTTACCATACCCCAAATTTAATTTGTGGCTGATAAATTTATTTACTTTTTCATGATTTGTTACTGCCATATTGATATAAATAACTAAGGCAGCAGTTAATAATGTTTGGATAGATTAGGGGTTTACTAAAAAAATTGAAAGTTGAATTTTAATATGTGTTAATGGCATTAATATGTATTTTTAGATTATTATTATCAATATGTCTTCCTAATTTCTTGGGAAAATTCCTATTTACATTATCCTAGCTCTGTTGTTTCTGACAAAGATTTGTAAAATGTAAGATCTAAACTGCTTTTAATACAAAAAACACAGTTAAGCAACAGCTTGCCAAAACAAAACCTTTAAATGACATTCAGGACTCTAAAAACTGCATTTACAATATAGAATGTGACAAAATATAAATTGGCAAGAGAAAAAGACATCTATTTTTTAAGTTTTAAACTGGGTACATAAGAACAAGAGTTGCTCCATACTCTGGATATATTGTGTGTTGTTTCTATATAGATAGAAATTTTTAAACAAGTAATAATAATACATACATGGTCTGCAAATAAGTGAATTGTAGCACACTGTGCGAATGTTAGGCAGATCTACACAACCTGACACAGAAGATGTGAGAGATGGGATTGAACTTTTCAAAATCAGTTATGTCTATCATGAGCGCAAAAGGGCAAATTGAGAAAAGAGAGGATGGTAGTAAAGAGGCTTCCAATTAAATCTAGAAGCCAAAGACCTTCCAGGGATCAAACTTCAGAAGTGAGAAACAAAACTTTGTAGAAAAAAGCTCGGGAGTCACTGACAATATTGCTGAATTCCTCAAACCTTAAGAGGATAAGATCTGATGGGAGTAAAGAAAAAAATTCTTGTCAGGAAACCGTATTTCAAGACTGGAGAGCTATCAGCCAGGAACGACTGTTGAAAGAGGTTTCTCTAGATGAAGTTAAGGGAACATTATGAACCCTGTGAGGGGAAACTCAGAAGAACCAATGAATGAATGAACAGATGAACCACGAGGCATTGTGGTTTAAGGATGCATCTGAATAGGATAGGACTTTAGCATGCATAGGCTAAAGGATAATTGCAGCCACATAGGTCTTAAACTATGCTTTTCAAAAATAATTAGATTACAAAAATTCTTATTTCATATTTACCTTGATTAAAAGCAAGAGCAGGAACATACATAATAATTGGTGTAATGCAAATCTGAAATTGGAATACAAATATTAAATTAATTTGTACTTTGTTTCTTGCTATATCTTGGTTCCAAATTACTAATACAGTGGCCTATGTAGTTTTACAGTAAAATTGGTGATACAAATTCAAGTTCTTTTGGTTTCTCTAATTATGATTCTTTCTTTAGTTTAATTTTCATGAAAGGTTCATTTATTAAATTTTCCATTAATAAATTATAACATTGGCTATAAAGTAAATATGACAAGAACATTGAATGAATTTTGCCAAATCCAAAGATCAGAAACAGATATTTTTTGTATTTTCAAATTATTTTAATTATTATCTCAAAACATAAGCTGTTTCATTGACATAAAGAAGATAAATATCTAAAACTAAATAATAAAGATTTTAATAAGCAATTGTTTTTGTATTTTACAATGAAAATGAATAAATGAACCATGCCTGATACACAATTTGTAAAATAAACCCAGTGGTAGTCAGTAGTAAACTATGGTATAAAATATTCATAGTTTATATCAAATTTACACAAAATTAAATTCTAACAATGGTAACAACAATAATTCAAAATTAGGTTCTCAAAAAAGTAAGAAAAAATGGTGAATTTTTTAAGATGACTGTCATTATGAAACAGATGAACATATTTTGCTGAGTAATAAACTTGCCTAAGCAATTATGGTAATCAGTTTTTGTACCAGGTTTGAATAAAGTCACACTAATATTGTTAACACTTGTGTACTAACAATAAAAACAGGGTACATATATATTCATAATTTTTAACACTGACTCAGCTATTTTTCAGGAGTCAGGATTGGTCTCATTAATGGCCTCTCCAATATTATTTACATTTGAATAATGAAATTTTCTAATTATAATGGATTAATATAAGTTTAATTGCATAATATCTACTAAAATAATAATTTTGCAAATGAAATATTTTCAATACTTTACCAGTAAAACAGCAAACAAAAATGATGCCCACATTCTGCAGTTGTAACTAAATCTGAGCTCGAAATACTGAAAAAAATATATTTTATTAAATATTAAATATACTACAAATAAATATAGGCTTACAGCAGGTAAATCACATCAGTATAACTTTTTATGTTTGTGCCCAATTTCCTTAAAATACTTGAAAGAAAAACAGCAGACAAACATCAATTAACTGAAAAGAGAATTCTAATAAATAATATTGCTCCAGATGTCTATAGACCTACTTAAAATATTTGTTTCTTGTATAGGCTATTCCTATGACAGATAGGTGTTTGTCTTAAATCATGGTGGGCGATCGATGGGCTGTATGTGGCCCCCAAGACAAATTTTGTGGCACGTGATGCTCTAAAATAAAATTAAAATAGAACACTATGTTACGAAAAAAATATGACTTTCAGGAGATCAAGGGATTTCCATACACACAATTAAGTCATTGAATCTGAATTTGAAGATCTGCCTTGTAATACAGTTTTGTTATTTGCTCTGCCACAATGTCCTAAAGAGGCTCTTTCTGCTTTTGGATGAAATAATTGTATTTATTTCTTGAAATACGAAAAAAGGAAATATATTGGATACAAAAGATCCATTGTAGGTAAAAAATTGGGCATTTTTAACAGATATTACAAACCATCTTGAATAATCTGAATATTACAGAGCAAGGCAAACAGCAATTAATAAATAATATGTACAATACAGTAACAAGCCTTAAACAAAAACTGACTTTGTTTAAAAATCATTTACAAACAAAACTGTTTTGACATATTTTCCAAACCTATCAGCAGTTAAAAGAGCAAAATCAAAGTTGCTTATTTTCACAATATTGTAATAAAACTGAAGAAATAAAATATGATAGATAAACAGGCATTCCTAAATGTATTTTTATTTAGGTGATAAATATCCAGAAATTAAAAAATTTGCTGCTTAAATTTTATGTTGTTCAGTGGAAGCAGTTGAAGTGAGCAGCTAATGGGCCTAGCAATCCCATTGTACCTCTAGCTTGTATTACTCTCATTCATATATTCAAGACACACATACATTCACTAATCTACATAGATTTGCTGACTGTAAAGTTAAAGTTACTTGTGCTGATAGAGTGACTGATACTGGTTTAATGTGTATCAAACAGAGCTCTGAAGGACCTGATGATCTCCAAGTGTACCTTAATGTTACCTATACATCGAGGTTCTGTATGGGCAAACCTCATTACCTTAACAAATGGAACGAAACCTCTGTAATAAGTGCAAAGAGAAAGAAAAGTTTTAAGGGAATTAACAGAGAAAGCATCTGCAAAGACTTAGTAGGAAACTGGGAAGTTACCAGTTAGAAGTGGGGGAGTTCCCTACCTTCAGTCTCCAAATCCTAGACATTATGAAGAGACTAGGACTGAAGAAGACGCTGTAATTGAACAGTTCAGAAATATAGGAAAGGGGCATGATAGATCAACAAAGGTCGAAGTGCAATATTAACCATAAAAACTCATTCAGTAATTTAACTTTATGATATTCTGAAAGTATGTACTTCTGTGAGCAATTATTGTCGACTATTAAATTAAATAACATTTTTACAAATTAAGATTAACTGATAAATACATATCTGTCATAATGAAGATTGTTTGTCCTCAGTCTTTGAATCCAGATATAAAAAAATTAGTAAAAGGGTGCTGACAAGTTTCGGGTAAAAAAAATTAATTTTAGTTTTATAAATTCATTAAATTAAATAAAATCAATTATATAGTTATATTTTAAGTTATTCTCATAAATTCACTTAATTACATAATTGTTTTAAGTATTCTTTCCACCTTCCTGAATTCTCACTTCAAAATAAATTTTAGAAAAAATCTAAATGTGATGTCTGTATCTTATCAGTTGCATTAAATGGCCAGTGTTTTTTGACTTACACCCTTGCTGTACAGCAACAAAATTATATGTAGGTTTTTTTATTACCTATATATGAATTTTTTTCAGTAACGTTAGACAAACTTTTATATATCTCTATCAAAATTTATTTGCAGTGGCTATGAAGAAGCATAAAAATTAAATAAAAAATGTGTGTTAAAATTAAATTTTGCTCATTTAAGGATCCATAAAGCTTATAGGTTAATTTATTTTTTTTTAAATGCTACAACCTGTATATATTTCTTAAACACCTCTGACAGACTAGACAGAAAATATTTTATTTTGTCTATTCATGAATCAATTCAATCTACCTCATATGGAGATTGTAGTTGTAGTTTGAAAAATACAGGTACAACAGAAATCAAACTAAGGACTCCGGTTACGACGATGGAATATATAGAAGCTGAGTATTGCGTGCCATATGTGTATATTTCTGAAGGAATGCCCAACAATGTGATACCTGAAACATGACTGTGCACAGATCAGGTTAAAAAAAATTATTTTGTTAAACATTATAAAGTTTAACTAATTGTTAGCATTACAGTTGCTTGAATTTGCTGATATACATTTTACTCTATCCTACTTTTGTTTTTAGATATGTGTGTGTGTGTGTGTGTGTGTGTGTGTGTGTGTGTGTGTGTGTGTGTGTGTGTGTGTGTGTGTGTGTGTGTGTGTGTGTGTGTGTGTGTGTGTGTGTGTGTGTGTGTGATATTGTTTGAAAATACTTTATATTGTACCAATACAATTTTATTGTCCTTTAGTTCCATAAGCACAAATTAGCTGACGGTGACTTAGCTAAATAAAATAAGATTTTATCTGGCCTGATTTCAGAGTTTTTCTTCATCAAAATTCTACTAAAGCGCTTCAAACGAAGAAGGATAATTTTATTTGTATTGGTACATAAAGCAATTTTATTTGTATGGGTAATAAAGAGCTTAGAGTGAAGCAGGTACTACTGTCCCTTGATGGGAAGAGAGAGGTAGTGCACTTGGTTTCCCATCCACTCATCTTCTTGGCAATTCTGGACTGACTGAATGGTACCTGTCTGCTTGTAAAAATATTTGGAATTTTTTATATGATTTCATAAATTTTTAAGTTACCAGTGTAGCAAAAATGATTTATTGTTTATTTGCTTTATACAACAAACACTTTGATAAAAAGCTGATTAAAAAAAATGAATTTCTTCAAATCTACTCTTGTTTGTAATACAGCTTTAAGACTACCTAAACATTTTTTTTGTTAAATAGTCCTTTTTACCACAAGTACTAAGCACTGTTTAATTTAGGTCACTGTACAAGGTCTTACCTAAAAAAACTGTGAAAGAAGGTCAATTACGTCTTTAAAGAAGTATTTTGACTAGGCATTTGTAAGTCTAATTTGCATAATGAATATTTAATAAAACACATTTCATATGTATACTACATAAAAAGTTACTTATTGAATTATTTAAAAATAAATTAGTACTCTTAGGGGCCCTCTTATTACGAATATGAGTTCGGAAATCCTTAGGTGCCCTAATTGCGTCTAACCTTTCTTCATATCTCTGCTCTTGGGTTAGATCCTTCATCCCAAACCAAGGTGGGACAACATTCAACGAAGGCTATATGGCTAAGGAAGAGTTTAACTTAAGTATGTCTCTCTGGACTCTGGATACCAGATTATTTCCAATTTTAATCTGCATAGGTTTATTTTCCTAACTGCTTGTGGGATTGTAAGGGCTGAAAACAATCTGTCAAAAACCAAAAAATCCATAAAAACCAACAAAACTAAAAAAGGTTATTTAGGGTAATGAAAATAGTAAAGAGGTGGCTGCACCTAACTGCATGAAACCCAGAAGCATAATATTGCAGTAAGTTGTGAGTGTGATAGGCAGTTTTACCCAACATGCAATGGAAGTGAGAGATGGAGTAGAATACCTAATATCAGTATAGCAATGGCCTGTCTTAAATCAAATAGATGTTTGTAGATTATCGAGAGCATGAAAGAGCAGCAGAACAAAACCTGGAAGCAGAACACCTTCAGGATTCAAACTTTGGGTATAAGAAATACAACCATTACAGAGCTATGATGACAGAGCTGATGGGAGACATATACCCTGGAGGACCGTCAGCCAGAAACATCTATTAAAAGATGTTCCTCTAAGTGAACTTAGGAGGACAGTAGGACCCCCTCAGAGGACCCATTGGGTACATATGAACAGGTTAGGAATTTATTCCATAGAGAAACTGTGCATAGGCTTTTGAGGACAAAAAAAGAGGAAACTGCAGGCTACATAATCTTTGATGTTGAGGCTCTTGGTAAGAGAAGGTGAAGGATGGTTCCAGGATCCTGAGTACTTTCACCTGAATGAGTTCAAACTCTTAAGGGAACTAATGTACCAGACTAGTAACTAAGAGGTTTAATTGCACAATAGACCCTTGAGTCATGATGCCAGAAGCTAAAAAACTTTATTTCTCTAATAAGAATTACTGGTAGTTCTTCATTACTAATATTCACAAACATTTGTGTTTTCAAAGTGCATTAGACCTCACAGAATATTCTTGATTAATTGCCTTGTACCGCTTTTCAACAGCGCTCTGAAGCATTCACAACCTTTTCTGCCAATTTAACTGATAACCCTAATGTTTAGAAAAACTGTAACTGGGCCACCTTAATTGGAAATGTTATGCTCTTTTTAATGAGTGAGTCAAAAATCATGATAGGAAACAGTCAGCAACTATAATTGTCATCATTATTCCAGAGACTGCCATCTTGAAAAGGAAGTGAATGAGAAAAAATCTTATATACATGTAGTTTGAGTTTTATACAAGATATCTTTGTAGTAAATATCAAAACAATCAGTCAGTGAATTTGGCCAAAACTGGGTAACAAACACACAAGCCAAATGCCAAACATTTGAATGAAACAAAGGCCTAACTTAACTCGGTCAATTATTTTTTTTACCGGTGTCTTAAATGTTAAAGTATAATTAATTTAACTTCATCTGTCCTCATAACTTTTATTGTATTATAAATAATCACTTAACTTACAAAATATAAGTAACGACTTACCTTGCAACTAATGACATTGTCACTGGAAACACCCCCATCTTCTTCCCGCCTAATATGTACTCTGCGACAGTGTTCTGTTCCTTGAAGCAACCAAAGTACAGGCCAACCAGTGCAGACAGCCCCAACATTGTACCAAAAACTGTGTACTCTGCCCAATCGAACACGGAAATTGTTTTCGAAAATTCTGTTACATTTCTGATGTCCATCTAATTATTTAAAACTAAATTAGTTTGAATGATTTCTAAAGCAAGTAATTTAAAATTATAGGTACAAGTTACATGTTCTGAATTGCTTCCTCCATCTGCTGGGTCTGATCTAACTGGTGAAAGCAGTTCAATTTGATAAAATCTTTCAACTTTTTCTGGCATTGGTACTCTCTATTGTTTTAACAAGTTCCAATTAATAATAATAATAATAATAATAATAATAATAATAAAAATAAATTATTAGCCATAAATGTTTAAAATATGCGTTCTTTAACACATTTAATATTATTGTGTGTTTTTCTGTATAGTTAAAATGGTATAAAGTTACTGTATCTCAAAAATAAGTTCGTGGTATATTTGGGCAACGAATATAAACGTACTAAAATGATAACCCTTACGTGAGAATATGTGATCTCACTGCTGACGGCATCTTGCGGCAAAGTGTTCAACTACATTTAAATAGATAATAGTACTGTATATTTTCTAAAACGTCTCCACTTCCTGTCCTTGCAGCTGGCAGCGTTCATAGCGGCAGATAGTCGAATTACTTGGACTTCAGCCTCTGATATCGATCACGATTTTTATAATGGTGGTTATATTTCTAGTCCGTTTGTAATGGTTTGGCTTAATCGCGGATCACGAGGTGGGTGAGGCAGATTGTGAGGTCTTTAAGAAATGATTTTTTTTTTTTGTGTTTGGTGTATATTATTTTATAAACACTGGACCGAAGCGAGGTCATCCTGCGCCCTTAAAAGAATTACAAAAGCTGCACTCTGTCACCCTTGTTTTTGTCACTCTTTTTCCAAACACTGTTTTTGTGTCGTTTTGCGCCCCTTAACTCCCTGGATGTGCCTGCGCCCTCGATGGCGGCCTATCTCGCCAATCCCTTACTCCTTATATAAACTCTACTTAAACATCATAAAATGCATCTTTTGAAAACAATCAAAACTTTCCTAGCTTGGGCTCTTGAACATAATAGCTAGGGCGGCCGTCCCTCCCGAGACAAAATAAAACAAAAAAAATTTTAACGATCGTATTTGACTTCCTTAAAGTTGAAGTATCGAAGCTTCTAGAAAAAGAGTCAAAAACCCTCTGAGGGTTCAACCTTGACCCTCACATTATCCCGATCTCAACTTTGTATGTACATGAAGTTTTGTCCGTATGTACGTTTGTGCACTTTGAAATGCTTGCACTGAGAGTGAGAACGGGTTAATCAATTACATACGGTTATGCTGGTTCTCTCTTGTCTTCTTGCGTTAACTGCAACAATAGAAAGATCCTTTCGACTCTAAAATTGATCAAAACTACGTTAAAAAATTGTTGTAGTGCTTAACTGGACTTGCTCAGGCTAATGAGGACAAGGGATCAGCGATAACGGTAAGAGTAAGCAACTGGAGTAACTGCAGCCTTCCTAAATGTGTGAGTGTAAAGTGTTAAAGTCGTAAGTGTAGTGTTGTAAGTGTAAGTGTGTGTTAGACTCGGGTACCGCAAGGGACGTCTAAATCCTCTCAATAGGTGCTGCTAGTCTGCACCCCCCTGCGGGGCTAAAAAAAAAAATTAGAGATAGGTATATTGAGAAGAGGAAAGTTGTGTAAATGGAGTAGTTTTGCAAAAGTTTAAAAAATTAAGATCTAAGAAAATTAAGTGTTTTTTTGTCTAAAATTAAGTAAATTTGTACACTTATTTTAAGTCTCAAAACAGCATAATGGTGCCAGTTTTTGAAGGTATTATTTCAAAAATTGTCATCACTTAGGCGGCCCTCTTTTATTGCACCCCACCCACAAAATTGTATTAATCCGTCAGTGGTTACACACTCTGTCCTATATTATAGGTATATAAGAGTGTAGTAGTGTGTAAAATTTCAGGATTCAAGCCTTCCGGATATAATAATTTCATATTCAATTTGTTTAAGGAAACAAAATAGAATTTTGCGTAAATTTAAACATAGATGCATTTTTATAACCAAATAATAACACATTAAATGTTAGTTATACATGTCCAACAATTTTAATTAACTTACCTGAATTAAAGTCATCAATTAATATTTAAACACAGTAAAAATTAATACACTTTCAACAAACTACAACTTTAAAGAAATTAAACACTACTGAAATGTACGATGACTAATTTATAAATTAAAACTTGTATCATTCAAGTTACACAATTTTAAAATTTATCATCTAAAACAAACAATAGGACGTTTATATAAACTTTACGATAAGAAAGTTAAACAGACCTTCAAAAGGGCTGTCTGGCATTTTATTTATTCATTTCATACTTTATTCATTTCATATTCGGATGATGCAAATTTTTATCCAACCATTTTGATTTTCTGAAAGCTTTCGTTCAGAACATAATTAAAAGTTCCACTGCAGCACAAGAACACAGTCCTAACAAGAGTTAATATTCTTAAATATATATACTTCTATCATATTCCTGGCTTTGTACAAATATTTAATGAACAACTTACAAGAGAATCGCCTGCACAAAGGCTGCAGGCGTATATTTTGATAACGGATGCTGTTTAGAATTTTGTAAGAATTTATTTTTCATCATTAAATGTTCGATGCATTTACGACACAATTTACGTGCATTGTAAATATCAAACTTAACAAAATAATATAAAACGTGTCTTTTAAACATTTTTCTTCGTTGAAAAACCTTTTCATTACAGTTAGTTATTTATGAAATCATGCTTTCTGTAACTGATAACAGATTCACTTCTGTTAACCCGCTCCTGGTTCGTTGCATTCTTTAAATACGATTTCACTCTTATTAAGCGTAAAAAACAGCTTTTTGGTTTTACTGTTAGAATTGTTGCTAATATTTTAATAAGTCTAATGGCTTCGTTAAACACTCATGCAAGGTTTTTTCATTGAATGCACCTTAACAAGGAAATTAATCCGTTAAAATTTGGCACACACCAGCGAAGACGGCAATCGAATGCCGGTGAGTTTTGCCGAATCTAGCCGAGTCTAACCGAATGTACTGCATCGAACTTCTAAGTATTTACAACTGCATCGAAGGTTACAACTGCGTATTTAAGTAGTCTTATTTAAAAGCGTCGTAAATCTCATTTAAAATGTCCTAATCACTTTAAAAACATGCCATATTGCTCTGTATTTTACATAAAAGTATAAAGTATTAAATTTATTTATTTTTCATTGAGGGTGCTGCATTTCTACTGCATCTATGATTTAATCTTCTTTGTTTTAGCTGTGCTTACTTTCATCGTTCAGGGTAATATTTTCACGTTACAAAATATACAATAAGTAAATGTAAACTATACAATATACTGAAATGAGTGAAAAGTATAGAATCTTATCATCTATTATGGTTGAATTTATATCAGAAGCGTATTGTGAAACGAGAGCTGCCGAGAATAGCCGAATGCAGCTACAATGTTGTCAAGTTGTTCAACGTGGAAAATCCAGCACTGTCTATTCTTCGAAAATTCAGAAGCTTACTGTAATTTAAAATAAACATTTTAACATGTATCATGTTTTAGGGCGGGTTGTGATGTTGGATTTATATTGGTAGTTATAGTGAAAGTTGTTTTATATTAATTTGTCACGATCAGCTGATTTCATTAAACAGCTTATAGGCTATAATAAATTTTAAGTTATGTTGTTAAAAACTAGCTATGTTAATTTGTCGTGTTTTCGAACAAATTATCGTAATTAAAATAAAATTAAGAGAAAATATAATAAATTATTTTTATTTTTGGTTCAATATCAGACATTATTTGTAATTCTGGTCATTAGTGAGTTGGAAAAAAATGTATGCCAGACTCTTCTGAATTTATTTTTTTATGTAAATAAACAAATAAGATCAAACCAAAGCATCAAAACGCAAATTAACAACAAATTAATTGCAAAAAAATTTTATTATTTTAAAGTTGGTTAACTGACACGAATTATAAATCTTTATAAATGTGACTATCTATGGTAAACATTTTTTCAATAAAAAAATATTGAAGCTTTTGTACTGAAAAGCTTTTTTATATTTATATAAAATTAGATTTTCTTACATTTAGCGCTTATAAATACAATAAATAAGTTAAAATTAATAGTAGGTTCATTATTATTTGTTTTGTTTTAAAAATGATCTTTTATTTATTGTTTTGCTATGTTATCTGTTGGTGACATATCCAATTTCACGTTACGTTTTATTAGGACATTTTCTTCCGGTGTTTCTTTCACTTTCGTTGGAAGGAATTTTCGCATAAAAGGAACGACTAGATCAGGGTTCAGTTCTTTCAGATCTTGATTCTTCGTGATAAAACTGACAAACATGCCAACAGTAGTACCTATAAGGACTCCTATCATACAGTAAATTGCGTAAGACACTTTGTAAATTTGGAAAATATCTTCTGCGGCCACTACTGGTGATCCTATTCCCGTGTAAGTCTGCACTCGTGACGTTGCGCTGAAAAAAAGAAAAAAGAAACATTTTTTAAGAAGTTCTTTATTTTCAACACAAACATGACGTCATAATACATAATAAACTGACCAAGTGCTTGCTGTTAAGGGCTTCTTGTTACGATAAAATAACTCCGCAATTTTTCTTCAAAAACATTTAAACAGCGACAGTTTGCTAACTCTATGCCCATCGACCAAACGGAGCTCTTCGTAAACATCGTAAAGTAACACGAGATGCTTATTCCGTTTTAAGAGAGAAAAAAATTCTATTATTAAACCTAAAATAAAAATCATTTATTATGTTTTTTCTTCCTTTTTCTATTTTAATTACGATAATTTGTTCAAAAATTAACACAGTTAGTTCTTAACAACATAACCTGAAACTTATAGCCTATCAGCTGTTCAATGAAACCAGCTGATCTTTACGAATTAATATAAAACAACTGATCTTTTAATATAACTACCAAAATTAAATTAACGATTCATTTCATAGGCTTAAGTCGGTCAAACTTCTTCGCAGTTTCCTTAGTGTAGTGGCTATCATGCGCAATTTTTAAAGTTAAACTCACTTCAGCATGGTAATGTTGTAAGGGCAGTTGTCAACGCTGGTGACCTTGCCTGGAAACTGCAGCTTGCCTTGAGTTATCGACAGCTGTGCTCCCAGAGAAATCCATCCAATCGTTCCAAAACTGACAATTGATCCGACCATTGCGCCCTGTACCAAGAGATCATTATTAGATAATTTTATTTGTTCTTCAACAACCCGGTGGAAAAGTTAAAGTTGTATAGTTATGAAGTAACACAGCACCTGAACGATTTTACCTTATAACGTAACTACATTCTAAAGGTCAGGTATGTGTATTCTTTCGCTCAACGCTTTTCCCACAGTAGTTAATACCGCCCCTATGTTTTCTCCAAAATTAGTAGAACGCCAATTTTGGTCAGATTTGATTAAAACTTTGTACAATAAGAAATCGATTTCTGTAATAGCTTGGATAAGATTGGTATCTAATAAAAGCTGTCCAACAGTTTTAAAATTGCGGCGAAATTTCAAATATTAAAAATAATATTTTTTTTTGTGTTTAACGTCCGACTATTGTGCACACTTGGGCTAATGTAGACGATTTATAGCGTATGATAATGCCAAGCCCTGGCCGGGAATCGAACCCGGGTCCTCGGAGTGAAAGCCCAGTACGCTATCAACTAGACCACCGAGACGTTGTCTTACACTTTTTTGGAAATTTAATTTCACCAACGTAATCACACTTAAAAATCACAGCTGTATTAACATTTTTAATTTCCAAATTTCATTGAACATTCGAAAATGAACCTGACGGCAGTCATGGTTCGTATATATAATTGAATTTAGAATGCTAATGTATGCTGATTGCATTGGTGAAATGAGATTCTTAAAAAGTTCGATATTAAATTGTTATGAACGGTTGAGCTCACTCGGCTCTAACGGTTTTGAAAAATGTCATTACTTAAACCAGTACAGTACAGTTTCCTTTAGCGGCTAAACGGCAAGACCTATCATAATTTTGATCACTTTATTGGAAAAAAAATAAAATGTACATTAAAAATGGTCCAGTAACATTTCCCCTAAATATTACGGTTACCGGTTTAAATGGCCGACAAATTTACCAGCGCGTCAGAACGCTATCGCAGAACGGTGGCCGAGCAATTGATTAAAAATATACTGCGGAATCAACTTACACAAAATTATGCATTTTAAATTAAATGTAAGTTAGTACTTACCGCTGTGTTCGCCCAGGGAAAGAAAAGACCCAGAATGAAAATAGACACTGAAGCTCCGCTTGTAAATCCTGTTACACTTACAACAATCTGTGGACACCATTTATATAGATTATTCACAAGAAAAAAGTTTAATTACTTAAATTATATTTTGTTTAAAATAACTGCTAGCAGCAGTCTCGCTGATGTGATAGAAGCAAATATTTTAATTTTTTTTGAAAAAAATTATTCTTGCACGCAAAATCATTTTATTAATTTTAATGGATTTTGAAAATTTAAAACGTTAATTGATGAAGCTGATTATAATGGTGAAATTAGGTTTTAAACATTATTTAAGATACAAAAGTTATGCAATTTTAAAGATTTAGAATGGCAGCCATTTCGAAACTGGTAAACAAATTTTGCTGGTTAAAGAACTTGTTCAAGATATTACTAAAGCCAATTTTCATGTCATGTTTGAATTAAATCAGACAAACATCGCTAAAATTGTGAATGTGAGCTTGCTAACGCTCTCTCTCTCTCTCTCTCTCTCTCTCTCTCTCTCTCTCTCTCTCTCTCCCTCCCTTCCTCCCTCCCCCTCTCTCTCTCTCTCTGTCTCTGCCTCACACACACATTTATATATATGTATGTATGTGTGTGTGTGTGTGTGTGTGTGTGTGTGTGTGTGTGTGTGTGTATGTGTGTGTGTGTGTGTGTGTGTGTGTGTGTGTGTGTGTTTACTTGCTAACAACAGATTAATATGCAAGCAAAAATGAATTGTCATACTGTTATGCGTGGAGTAAAAATTGTTTCTCTTCTTGTTTTTCCAACTTTTTAAAACCATTATATTCTCAATTAACCGTCCTTATTGGGGCCGTTAGGATGACGGATGAAGGAAATAGACTACCCGTACTTCCGTACTTTCTGAGATCGATACAGATAGCATACTATACTATGTCTGTAGCTTAGAATGTTTTATTATATTTATTTTATAAAATGTATTAAAACTCTTAAATTTTCTATTTAACTGTAATTACACATTACACAAATTTTACACACTGTCTTGAATACAGTAAATTAGCCGTACTTAACCTTTTGACAAGTATTCATGTAACAAAATACTCACGTGGTCGGCTTATACGCTGAATGGTATTCTCGTAAAAAAAATAGAGAACGTTTATTTTTCAACAGGAACATTCATGTTCTCTTTCGGAATTTGAGAGTACTATTTGAAGTGTTTCTATCTCATTCCACTTGATGATAGGATCGTTACTTTTCAATTAACAACGTTTGCCTTAGGATAGCAATTAGCGAAGCTGCCGTAGCCTATGCTATAAATAAGTCGTGTCCAATTACAATGTTGTGTTTTGTCTAAAAGGTTACTTTCATTATTTATTACAATTTATTTACTACGGAAGACTTTTTAAAAAATGTCAGATAGCAGAATTAATTAACCTGATGGTTAATAGGTACTGACGTTTATGAGGGTGACGCTCTACTGTATATCAAAGGCAATATTCGTATGTATGCTCTCTATAGACGCAAAAACTACTGAACCGGTTTTACTGAAAATTTCAGTTTGTTATTAATTCTAGGAGTGTTTATAGAGAGATTTAACTGCCATACGTATCTTTCATTAAAAAGTATTTTTCACAGACCACACTTTTTAGACTGTGGTTTGAATTAAATTCGGTAGGTAGTGCTGTTGTCTTTACAGTTGGATGTAATTACAGTCTGACTTTTATAAAGTGAAGGGACATAATTTCTCCGTAAACTGCTAGCATTAAAGATAATTTCAAATAATTATGTATTTTTTCTACTAAAAAGAAAACTTCGGCAGTGCGGGACTCGCCGACAGAAGTGACTACTTCTTTTGGCATGCCTGACTGTATACATTATTACTATTATGATTTAATTATTTTTATAAAAATATAGACGCATACAGGAAAGGGCAACTCTTGCAAATTATTTTCGTATTAAATTTCGCGTTGTGTAGGTATATAACTTAAAAATTAACTGAAACTGTCACAGACTATGAATTTGTGTAGGCTATAAAGGGACTTCAATAAATTAATCAGTTTATAACCCTACTTTTGACAGTAATATTGTATAAGTATGATAATAAATATAATGTTTGTGGTTCTAGCATTCAAAAATGTGTATAGGTTATATACATTAAAAATTTAACTACACAAATTTAGAAATTACACATTTTTAAAATTAACAAGAACAATAAACATAATATCAATTGAAACGATATTGAAGCTATTGTTCGAAATCAGCTGTTTAGAAGTAGCTTCCAGTCTAGATATATACAAGAAAAATATATGCATTACGGATTCAAGCGTGACGCGAAAGCAAATGTTTATACTCATGTTTTGTCAATCGCGACCATACAAGTTTTCACTTCAACAATACATTTTATTAATCACTAAACAAAAATTAGAGCGTTCCTTGACGGTAGAGCGTTCCGTTACGGCAAACTGAATTTTTCCCCCGTGCAAAACATACACCCATACCTCGCGATAAGAAACTTCAACACTTCAATTAGAGCGCTCCATGACAGTAAAGCATTCCGTGACGGTAAAGCTTTCCGTGACGGCAAAGCTTTCCGTGATAGTAGAGCGTTCCGTGTCGGCAAATTGAATTTCTTCCCCGTGCAAAACATACACCCACACCCCAGCGATAAGAAGTAGTTACTTCAAAAATTTGCTGCTATAATTTTTATTCTATGAAAAATACCGTACCAAAGCATAGCTAGTATAATTTTAATGTACAAATGTTATGTAATAGTTCACTCTTACCTGAAGAATGCTGTCGAATTTATCCACCACATAAACAAGAAAAATGCAGACGATTCCCAAAATGGTAACAATCATTTTCATTACAAAGGAAGCCTTCGCATCCGATTGTTTTTTTCCTTTCAGGAAAATCTGCGCGAAGTCTTCATAAATGGTGCCAGCAACTGTGTTCAGACCAGCTGACATTGTGCTGGAAAGTTAATAAGTAAAACATGTCATTCTTGAGGTTGTAAGTGGGAGAGGTAAGAATTTGCTTGGTATTTCGTTAACATTATGTTTTTGCAAATTAATTTTAAGTTTTTTTAACTGAAACAGCTATAGTCTGGCACACGAAAGAAACTATCTGAGTTTAGGACGTTATTAAGTTTCAATCTGTTCCTGCTAAAAAATTTCAGATACATCAAATTTAAGCGTGTTTTTTGCCTATAAGTCTATGTAATAGCTTTAATATTTTCAAAAGTTAATTTTATATTTTATATTTTACATTTCCAGCTATAACTGTTTTTACAGTGTTTGTTGTTATATTGGAATAAGTAACATAAAAGAGAATGTAAAATTGAAAATGAATTAGCAGACACAAGTACCTCAATAATGAATTATAAAGTAACCAATTAGAAATATGTGCATTACCCCACCTTGGATTCCTTTCAAATCCTTGAATCCTCTCCAAATATTGAACATCTCAGGAATATAGAAAGGGGCCACAATAGGTTTATAAAGATCACAGTATAAAAGTAACCCTAGAAGTTCGTTCCTTTCCTTCCTTTCTTCATTTCTTCATTAATTCATTCGTTCATTCATTTATTAATTCATTCACGGTGATCGTGGAAAAATCGATGGATCCTAATATTTCCCTATCCCCAGGGTAAAAACGTAATTTTCACTTGATGTGTGTGTGTGTGTGTGTGTGTGTGTGTGTGTGTGTGTGTGTGTGTGTGTGTGTGTGTGTGTGTGTGTTCACATCATTGGTCATACAGGTCTGGTTTGGCTAGCAGTCAGACTTAAATTAGTCTAAGTCTAAACATAATTTAAAGTAATCTCGAGGCCTTTTAATTTTTTTCAAAACAAAATACCTAAATTCACGTTTTGATCGAAAATTCGATATAAATCAAATCGATTGTGCTTAATTGTAACGATTTCTCAAACGTAAACAGTAAGTACCGAGACAAAATGTATTTTCGGTCTTTATGTCTCCGGAAAAAAATGTTTGTGAAATTTATTATTTTTTGAATGACCAGATTTTTATTATCTAAAAATCGTAAATGATGATCATACAGTCACATCGAAGAAGAGGATTTAAAAAAAAGAAATTTATTTTTTGGGAGTAAACAAAAGTTAATTAAAATGAACTTGTCAACTAACAGTTTGTTTACTTTTTACATTTATTTTCAAAATATATGATTAAAATTTGTGGAAAATATGATGATCTGATTTTTGAATACTAGGTAAACTTTCACGTCTGTTAGTTTGAAGCTACCAAACGATATTTCCTGTGAAAATAATTGAATGTGAGAAAGTTTGTGCAATGTTTTAGCACTACTGTATTACTTTATTTTGGTAACAACGTTTTAGGTGCCTAAAATTATAGTTGCGTACCAACTATTAGTTTTTGTAATTACGACATGGCATATCAAACTTTAGGCTTATAATATGTAAGCTACCATAGAATCGAATAAATTCAATAATAAAAAAACTAAAAAAAATCAACGAAAAAATCAGTTTTTTTTCAATTTACAGAGAATCTTATTAAATATAGTTTTATTTCATAAATAAACTATTTAAAGAAAACTTGAATTTTTAATAAGGATAAACAATTATTTTGGTTTACATAGCCTTACCTAAGAGCAGAGCTAACCACGCCTGATATGAATAGACCGGTTAGTCCAGGATATTCTTTGGCTGAAAGTATCACGTAGTACGGCACCAGCTGTCCTGACTTCTTTATAACCTGTACAGAAAAAACTTTTCTTAATAATCTAATTTGTACAATCAAAGATTGTAAAGAAGGTTTGAAATAGGCAACACAAGGAAAAATGTAGTAATAATATCATTGCAAGCATTAAGAAAATTTCAAACTAAGATATAAGGTTTTAGTTACTGAAGGAATTATATAAATAACTATTTCTGCTATTAAACCAGAAATAAAAATCATTTAGCCTATCATGTTTTCTTCTCCTTTTTTTTTAATTAGGATAATTTGTTAGAAAACACGACACATGATTTTTATTTCTGTTCTTTTAATTACATTTTTTTCAAAAACACGACAAATTAACATAGGTAGTTTTTAACGACATAACATGGAACTTATTACAGCCTATCAGCTGTTCAAAGAAAATCAGCTGATTGTTACGAATTAATATAAACGAATAATAATGGTAGCTAGTTTTTATCAACATAACCTAACTCTTATTATAGCCTTTCAGCTGTTCAATGAAGCCATCTGATCGTTACGAATTGATATAAAACAACTGATCTTTTAATATAATTACCAAAATAAAATTAACGATTCATTTCATATATTTACATTGGTAATATTTCTTCATAGTTTCCGTAGCGTAGTGGTTAACACATGCGTCGCACGCGTAAGGTCCCCGTTCAATCTCGGGCGGAAACACAG
Organism: Callitettix versicolor; assembly: GCA_022606455.1. Classification (NCBI taxonomy): domain Eukaryota; kingdom Metazoa; phylum Arthropoda; class Insecta; order Hemiptera; family Cercopidae; genus Callitettix; species Callitettix versicolor. The sequence goes on from CM040187.1 coordinate 26,403,833, forward strand.
GAAATGTTAACTACAATTAATTTAGTATGAGACTTGCGTTTCGCAAAATGTAACCTACTATTATTCAACATCATAACCAGCCCTAAAACATCATACATGTTAAATAAATATGTATATTAAAGTGTTTATTCTGCTTATGATATTATTTATAATTTTTTAAAATATTATTATAAATATATCTAAGTCATATTTAATATATGGGCATGTCTTAATGCATGAGATCAAAACGTAATGTCGATGGATTAAGAAATAACGATTGAAATTAAATGATAGAAAATCGGTTTATATCATTGTCACCCACAAAAAGAGCCAATACACTCCAACAACTATTAGAAGGAAGCAGGTTCCATGTAGCAACACAACAAAGTACACAGGAATGGCTCTAAATACCTAAACAGCTTTGAAAAGCACTTGTAAAGAAAAGGAAGGAGGAACTTAACCTCAAGATCAGACAGATGGTACTTGAACGACAAGCTGAACTTTGCTTAAGTATAAAGTGCTTCTTTACAGTGCTGAAACCGATATGGACCTATGGCGTCCAGCTTTTGAAACACAAATATTACGGGAACCTTTCAGAATAAGTTACTTCTAAATAATAATAATTCGAAGATCGTCTAAATCATATATCAAAATATATTGTTGGATATCAAATGTATCGAAATGTACAATATATCGAAATATATAAGTAATATTAGGGTACTGTTATTTTGGAACGAGCGAAGCTCCGAAGTCTGTTTCAACTCGACCGTTCGGCATTTGGTTTGTTTGTTTGTTAAGCAGTTTTGGCCAAAAGCACTAACCGACTGTTATAAAAATTGGTACATATGCACCTTGTATAAAGTTCGAACCAAGTATGTATAAGATTACTTTCTATTTACTTCTGTTTCAAGATGGCGACCTCTGATTTGCAAAACGAGTGTTATTTAGCCAAACGCATTGACCGATTGTTTTGAAATTTAATACGAAGGTACCTCGTGTAAAACCCAAATGACGTATGTGTAAGACCTTTCTCTATTTACTTCTCTTTCAAGATGGCGGCCTTTGATTTAACGATAAAATGTGTACGCCGTTCTGGCCACATGCATTATATGATTATTTTCAAATTTGGTACGAAGGTAACTTGTATAAAGCCCGTACGACGTATGTGTAACATTTGTCTCCATTTGTTTCCGTTTCAAGATGGTGGCCTCTTATTTAACTATGACTAGTGTACGTAATTTTCATAAAACGTTTCGAATAATAGTTTTAAAATTTGGTATAAGCCCCGAAAGACGAATGCGTAAGATTTTTTCCCATTTACTTCTGTTTCAAGATGGCGGGCTCTGATTTAACGTTGAGAGTGTAGTTTCTGTTACATTTCCTATTACATTTGCTCAACAACCAGACCTATCATAATTCTGACCGCTTTATCAGAAAGAGCATAAAATTTCCAATGTAGTTGATTTGATAAAATGTTTCATTAGTATTACGGTTACCGGTTAAATTGGTTAAAATCGAGCGCTGACATGGAGAGCTCTGTATATTAATTAACAACATACTGCAAGGTCTATTGATCTTTCACTACTAATACGCCACTTCATTCACGTCCAGATTAGTCATAAAAATAATTTTTTATAGTTAAAAATATTTTGTTTTCCTACTACTTTGAAGCTCTGAAATTTTGTAAACAATTTCTTTTATTTTGTAAACAATTTTAGACCACAAAATCAGACATTGTTTAACAAATTATTAGAACAGAAATCTTCTGTAGTTTAATATACTATAGTTTATAAATGGTAGTTTAATAACTACCATTTACTTTTAAAATTAAAGACTTACCCCTGACGCTACAGGATCACAGTCGTGGAACTTCGCGTACATCAGCAACCCAACAAAGCAACACAGAATTTTGGTGACAATGAATCCAATTATACTGTAAATTGTTACCCTGAAAAAAAACTTTCATTAGTAGTTTATGCATTTTTTTAAAGCACCAAATCTATTAGCAATGAAAGATCATAACAAAATGTGAATGTAAGATAGTGGAAATGTCATAAGAGGTTACGGGGTGTGGGGGCACCCTAGCACTGCGATCAAAGAACCTATTGTGCAACTAAGACTTTAGTTTAGCAACCCTCAATTAGTCTCGATTAACCGTCATTTTCGGTACCGTTAGGGCAGACGGATGACAGAAATAGACCCGTACTTTCGGCCATCGATAAAAATAACACTATATTTTGTTTATAGCACAAAATGTTTTATTCTCATTATTTTGGAAAATATAGTAAAACTCTTAAATTTTTTATTTAACTGTAATTATAGATTACACAAATTATATACAATAGTCTTAAATAGAGTAAATTATCTTCTGACAAGTTTTAACGTAACATACATGTAACTGTTTCGTGATCGACTTGTATGCTGAATGGTATTATCATAAATATTTATCTTTCAATAGAAACATTCATGCACATTTCCGAATTACACTATTTGAAGTGTTTCTATTTCGTTCCACTAGATAATACGAGTACTTTCGATTATCAATGTTTGCTTAGGTTAGCAATTAGTGTCAGCTGCCGTCGCCTATGTTATAAATAAGTCGTGCCCATTTACCGGTTTTGTTTTGTCTAATAGGTTAATTTTATTATTTATTACAAATTTCTACTATGAAAGACTGTTTAAAAATGTTAGATAACAGAATTAACCTGATGGTGAACAGAAACTGACGGTTAAAATGATAACGGTTAATCGAGACTCTACTGTATTAGGTCTGCAGTTTCCACTTCCTTCCATAGCCGACACACGGTTTTCCTTACTATATTCATATCCTATTTATGTGCACCCTCAGATTATGTTATTCCCATGGTGTTCAGAGTTATCCAGGATCTTCATCTGATGAAAGCTTATCCAGAGGTTTTCGAATCCAGACCATATCTTTACCATCTGGAACACAGCCCTAACTAACACCACCTTTAAACGTAGAGGTAAGAATAACTTTGTAATTAACAATGGACTATCCAATTGATGATAGTCTTCCAAACAAAAGGTGAATTACGGGTCGTATCTCCTATTAAGTTCTCATTGTTCTGTCGTATAATCTTGTCTTATAATTATCTCCACCAGCTTTTTGTGTATTTGTTTCAAAATCTTTGGTGAGACTGATATATTTTTGATGCTGTTGGAAGAAGGACGTACTTTGACATTTTTAATACTGAGTTTGTATTCCTATAATCTGTAATATGCTTAATGTTTTGCTATATATAATTCTTATAAAAATATATTCAATGAGGTTTTCAATCTGATTTTCACTTTAAGGTTGCCAAGGAGTGTATCAATCAGTAACGAAGTGGGACTCGTGAGTGGCTCGAGTATTGTATTCCTTTAGAGTTCGGCTAATTTTATCCTTTGAACATTTTAAGTGAGGTTTTTATTATATCTAAGGTTTCTTTGTTTTTCCGTTCTTTATCTCTTTACCTTTAATTTGTAAGATTTTTAAACGATACGTGGCCTTTTTGATCAAGCATTTTATTATTCCTAAGCTTCTTAAATCTCTATTACAGTGATGTATTCCTGGACTTTGGACATCCCGCAGTTAGTTGTTGAACCTTGAAAATAGTGTTCGCATTACTGTGCCCAGGTTTGAAAAGCATAAAGTAATTTTGTTACACATTCAGAAATGGCAACGTGGAGTTTTTCTCTAATTTAACTGTCAATTCGATTTAAGGATGTTTAAAAATCAGAAAGTTAATAAAGTTTTGAACCAGTCGAGTCAAGTGTCTAAACAATGAGCATGCTAACGTAAAGTATCCACAATACTTTTAAGGTTGCGGTTAAAGGATTTCTGTATTCAAAACCTCTAACTCAAAATGTTTTTATATATTATTACGCTGATTATTCCGATCGGGTTAGTACAAAAAATAAGGAGGTGCGTAATGGAAGCTACATATATGGAGTATCTACAGGTTTTGTCAGAACACCAAGGAACTATTACGCCTCATACTGTCCAATAATAAAATAAAACCAACTTAAAGCCGATAAAAAGTTTATACAAAATTTCAGGAGCAGTATCTCCCATATAGAGTGCAGCCAAATGCGGACAACTGTGTGCACCAAAACAGCTGATTGCTAAAAAAAATTTTTTAAGCTAATATTTAAATTATTAATCTATCGAATATTAAATAATTATTGACCGAATCAGTTTTGAAAGTAGATAGGCCAGCTGTAATTAGTAAACATTAAATACTGTAGCTTAATTTAGGTATGTAATGTAAATTCCGGTTATAGTAAGTTTCATTTGTAAAAATGTCAATAATTTTGTAATTCATTCATTGATTTTACAGGTTATAGTTTTAAATGTGAAAGTAGATCAAAGTAAGGCCCCTTGTAGCTCTGTAAATGAGTCTTTGCATTATATCTCATACCATACAATTGTACTTGTTGGGGAAAAAAATGTACTTGTTGGGATAAGAGACTTGTCTAGACTTAAGAGCGGACGTACGCGCCTCCACGCGGTAACGTATTGAGGTCAACCTGTCGGGTTATATTGGTTTATTCCAATCTAATCTGTTAGAGTATGGCAACAATGCGGCTGAAGCCTAGACGCATCCCTATCCTAAGCTAAGGTGGAACAGCATACGCCGAGGGCTGCAACTAAGGGGGAGCTTAGCTTTTAGTATGCAAACTCTGGATACCGGGCGACCTCCAGTTTCAATTAGCCTTATCTATGCATGAGGGGCTCTGTATTGGTGGACTTCTTTTTTTCCTAGCTGATCATGGGGACCATTTATGGATACTCAACAATCTAAATTAACTAATACACACCTTGGGGGACTTTTAGGAGTAATTATAGGGAGAGGGAGTTTGGGAAAGGAGGATACTTGAGTTAGACTCAATCCCATTGAATCCACCCATGTTGTATTGGAGCCGACTGTGGGGCTGCCAGGCAGTCCTACTGTGTCTGTTTCGGATGGTAGTTGTGTTTTTGGGGGATCTGCAAAGGTGGACCTAGGAAACAACAGGGCTGTCAAACGTCCTTCAGGAGGGCAAAGGCACCGATTGCAGAGAAAAAAGGCAGCAGCTATCTCTTCCCCCCCAAAAAGGATGAGAGTTGTTCAAGTTAACCTCTATCACAGTAAGGCGGCAACTGCTGTCTTACGGAGGCTGCTTGAGCAGGGTGAAATCGACCTTGCCTTAGTTCAAGAAACATGGATGACTGGAGGCAGAATAGCAGGACAGACAATAGGCGGAGGTATGTTAATATATGACCGATCATCCGCTAGGCCTAGGAGCTGCATAGTTGTCAGGAATAATATTGAAATACTTGCGTTGTCTTCTTTCTGTTCCAGGGATTGTACTGCAGTTAGTACAGAGCTACGTGTGGGATCTAGGAGCAGAAGGGTTGTCATGACCTCTGCTTACTTCCAACACAAGGAAATGGATAGCTTCCCGCCCATCGGCTTTAGAAGGGTGGTGAAGCACTGTGGTGATGGAGCAATTGAGCTGCTTGTCGGAGCGAATGTCAATGCACATTACACGGTGTGGGGGAGCAGTAACACCAACTTTAGAGGTGAGCAGTTGCTTTCTTTTATTGTAGCTCATAATCTTTATATTTTCAATAAAGGCAATACACCTACCTTCGTAACGAAAACTAGAAAAGAGATTTTAGATCTTACTGTGGGGACCAAGGGCGTGCACGCTGCATTTGGTATGTGGTGTGTGTCTAGAGAGCCGTCTATGTCGGATCATAAACATATAGCTATGGATCTCGGGGTGATAAACAGATCAGTAAATACTTAACGAAATTCTAGGAATAATTGATTGATACTTCATAGGCGAGGCCTATGAAGAAAGACTTATGGCTGACCTTAGGGATCTTAAGAGATTACCTTAAGAAATTACCTTAGGGATAAGTAATTCGCATGAATTAGAGTATACAGCTGAAATATTGGTGGAGATAGTTGTAGACTCCTTTCATGAGAATTGTCCCCTTACGAAGAAGGCTGTTGGGGTTAATGCTAAATGGTGAACCCAGGCACTTTATGAGCAAGGAGACAGTGTAGAAGGCTGCTTAATGCGGCCAAGCGCTACGGTAAGTGGGAGACATATAGGCGGGCCCCGACCGAGTATAATAAGGCTTTAAAAAGGGTGAGACGGGACTCGTGGAGGAAGTTCTGCGGGGAGGTCAGTCGTACTTCTCAGGGAGCACGACTCCACAAGGCCTTGGACCCTTTGAACCCTATGGAGGCCCTTGTTGGTCCTAATGGGGAGTATACAACAACTGGGAAGGACACACTGGAAGTCCTACTCAGGGAACACTTTCCTGACTCTATGGTCAGGAATGCAAGAAGGGAGCGAGTCTGATGTTCCCTATACGAAACCTAATAGGGGATATTGGAAAATCGCAAACCAAATTGTGGATTTGAATAAGGTGAGATGGGCCATAAATACCTTTCATCCATTCAAGTCTCCAGGACCTGATGGTATTTTTCCGTCACTTTTGCAGCATGGAGGAGAGTCTATTGCTCTTATTCTGTGCAGATTGTACCGGGCCAGCATAGCCACTAGGTATGATGTACCTCTGGAGTGGAAAGCGGCCCGTGTAGTCTTTATTCCTAAGCCGAGGCAAGCATCATATGCCGACCCTAAGGCTTTTAGACCGAGCAATCTGACTGCGTTCATTCTGAAGACTTTTGAGAAATTGGTAGAGAGATATGTTAGAGGGGTCATGATTCCTCTACATGTCAGTCAGTACACCTACCAATCAGGGAAAGGTTATGTCAGTGCACTTCACAATTTAGTTCACAGATTGGAAGGGACTCTAGAGACCAAAGAATATGCCCTCGGTGTCTTTCTAGATATTGAGGGAGCTTTTGACAATGCTTCACATGCTTATTGGTATTGGCGCCCTATCATGCGAGGTTGATAATACCGTGTGTGGCCGGGTGGGGAACATGTTGCATGGGAGGTCAGTTGTAGCTAACGCTCTAGGAGAAGAGGTGGAGGTGGAGGTTGTCACGGGCTGTCCGCAGAGGGTGGTTTGTCCCCCTCTTATAAAACTTGGTGGTGGACTCACTCTTGAATCTTCTCTCGTCAGAGGAATGTTATACCCAAGGATATGCCGACGATTTAGTGATGCTAATCCGGGGGAGGCATGGTAACACAGTGGTAGATCTCATGAAGAGAGCCTTATCACTGGTGTAGTCAGGAGAATCTAGGGGTTAACCCCAGGAAAACTACTCTGGTTCCATTTACTAGGAAGAGGATTACCCCGTATCTAGGAAGGACTTAAGCTCTTTGGGGAGACAATTCCAGTTGTAAACGAGATGAAGTATCTAGGCTTGGTGTTGGACACTAAGTTAATGTGGAATGCTCATCTGGGGCGCAGTTAGAAGAATGGTTGGTAAAACATGGGGACTGAGACCAGGAATGATGAAGTATATCTATACTGGGATCATTAGACCTATGGTGTGCTATCGTACTGTGGTGTGGTGGACTAAGATCGAGAGGGGGGGGTCAGAGAGTACCTGACTAAGTTGCAGAGGTTGGCCTGCCTGTGCACCACTGGCTGTATGGACACTACGCCAACGGCGATGGAGATCATTCTTTTATTTCCCCTTATTGACCTTTTTGTCATGTGGGAGGCACTTAAAGCAGCTTATAGACTGCAGGGTGGTGGTGGCTGGCTGCCCTCTATTTATGAGCATGCTAGAATCACAGACAAGATCTTTGACCCAATTTTGTTGATGGGGACGGATCAGATGGCTAAACGGTACATAGTACCTAGACCCTTTGATGTCAACTTGGTCTTTGAGGGGAGAAATCGGGTCTTGGAAAAACCTGGAGACATAGTATGATATACAGATGGATCCAAGACAAAGTCAGGTACTGGTGCTGGGGTGTACGGCCTGAGACCAGGGTTAAAGAAAGTAATTACCCTGGGACAGCATACAACAGTATTTCAAGTTGAAGGGATGACCATTAATGACTGTGTTTGGGAAAACGTTGATCGGAGCTTCAAGAAGGCACGTATTCATATTAATACCGATAGTCAGGCAGCAATAAAAGCACTTTTGGGTCCTACAATACAGTCTAAGCTGGTAAGAGAGTGTTGGAAGAACCTTGACGCTCTGTCCCTGGGTAACCCGGTAACTCTTCACTGGGTTCCGGGGCATAGGGGGAGTTGAGGGTAATGAGGAGGCAGACCGACTGGCTGGACATGGATCTGCATCTGAGTTTATCGGACTTGAGCCGGCTTTAGGGATTTCTCTATCGTTGGCCAGGTCTGCCATTAATAGGTGGATTACAAGTCAACACCTGGTAAGATGGGACAACCTTAATGGGCATTCCCATAGTAAACGTCTCTTGTCTCTTAAGTAAAGTTCCTTTTGGAGGACTCAAAGGGGCAGCAGATGTCCTGGGCAGAGCACAACTCAGGAGGATCATGGGGCTCATAACAGGGCACTGTGGTCTGAGGGTGCACATGAACAGGATAGGTATGTACCACGGAGAAACTATGTGTAGATTGTGCAGGAAGGAGGAGGAATCTGCAGAACACATAATTTATAATTGTGAGGCTCTTGCTACTAGGAGGCTAGCGGGTTTTGGTTTCCAAGACTCTAGGGATCTTCAGCAGAGTGAGCTAGTCAGTGGGTTGTTGGAACTTATTAGGGACACCAATCTGCTGAACTAGGTATTTTAAGAGGTTAAGTTGCACAATAGGTCAATCGACCGCAGTGCCTGGGGTTGAATTATCCCTTCATCTAGTATACATTCTTAATCTTAATATTAAGGTCTATTGTATTACATAACCTAAATATAATGGTGGCATTGCTTTAATAACAGGACACACACACACACACACACACACACACACACACACACACACACACACACACACACACACACACATATATATATATATATATATATATGTATATGTGTGTGTGTGTGTGTGTGTGTGTTTGTGTGTGTACGCAAGCGTGCGCATTATAAAACATAAACTTACAACTGAGATTGCCTATAACTAGAAACTGAAATTTGCCTCTGTAACACTCCAGGACTGAAATTAATGGCAGCCATCCACTGGAAGCTAAAGCCAAGAAGTACTGTCCAAAAGGTGGAGCGCTCGAAAATGTTCGGATCCATGCTGTGAAATTAAAAACATTTATGTTCGTAGACTTATAATTTCATTAGCGATAAATTATTAACTAAGAATTTATGACAAAATAATCTAAAGTTTTAAACAAAACGTTCTGAAAACGTTTTGATTGGTTTTTCGGAAAAATAAATAGTGTTTCGAAACGAAACCGATTATAGTTTAAAGAAAGAATTACTATTCCTTCTATAGTACCAAATGCTACATTATGTACCATTATTATTATAAAATTGTAGTATTCTTTTATCTAAAAATTGAAACGAACTAAACTGGAATAATGATTTAGTAATGCAAACCAAAATGTCTAGAGCTAACTGCGATGCGAACATTCAGTAAAATCTCTGTATAACGAAAAGCTCTATAACGGCGAAATGTTTTGATCCCTTCCCAATCCTATAGTAAAAATATGTATTGGTACTTCCTCTATTGAGGCAAACAAAATTTCAAGAATCTCTCTGTAGCTGCGAAACACTTCCTAATCTTCTACCCTATTCCTCAGTATACCAACACGTCATTCGTGTGTTAAAAACAGTGTTTATTACGTCAACTCAATCGAGTGTTTTGTGACTAGTACATTTTGCAAGCAGTGTATTATTTTTTATATGTTTACAACACAGTGTAATGGAGTCTAAATGGAAATTTTTATCTTTAAATGTAAAGGTTAGAGTTTTGTGTGAGTTAGAGAAAGGTGTGAAGAAAGTAGATATTTGCCGAAATTTTAATTTAGTTCTTGTGTTAGCACGATATTGAAAAATAAAAAATAAAATAATAATGGTCTACAACAAAGGGAATAGTTTCAAAGAAATTCGAAAGCCAGAATTTGAAAAAATTGATGAAGCGGTTTCGGCAAAATATTGCTTTTTCCTCACAATTACAGTATTGTATTCATACAGTATTATTTAATAAATATTGTATTTAAAGACTTTACCTCATATAGTTTTATTTCAATATCCTTTGCACTCAATGCTTCAAATTATACGGCCGCGCAGGGGGTTGCAGACTAGCTGCACCTATTGAAAGGATTTGGACGTCCCTCGTGGTACCAGAGTCTAATACACACTTACACTTACAACACTACACTTACGACTTTAACACTTTACACTCACACTTACATTTAGGGAGGCGATAATAGCCTCAATGTATTTTTCATCTTTAAAAAAATCAAATTATACGGCAAAAAACTTAATGTTCCCTTCAGTACAGTTATAGAGAGGTTTTACTGTATATCATTTGTCTTAAAACATATGACTGCGTGTAGAAGTACGCCATGATGACAACTTTCTACGTCTTATGTGTTAAAAGAAAGTTAATTTAGCCAATACCGAGTTACCGATCATCAGGCTAATAACGGTCCTTACAGTTTGGATCACTTTGTTAGCGTTCTGCAAGAAGCATGATGTTAAACACTTAAAAAAAATATGTAACACTACTCTTCAAGTTCCAGACAGCGTGTGACTATCGCATTAAGAACTCATACAACCACAATCAGTTAAGTTGTGGCTATCTACTACTTACAGATATCCAAGCTGCATTACATGCTCTCAGTTCTGTAGAAATCACATCCAAGTTGGTATGGCATTCTCTCCGCTCCCTTTGCGTCCTGTCAAATGTTAATATGATGTAATTAGGATGGGACATTGCGGGATTGAGGGAAAAAAGAGAGCAGACATGATGGCCAAAAGAGGAGCTGCTGATCGACTAGTGGGACCAGAGCCCGCGTGCAGCATTAGTCGCACAACTGCGAGAGGAACAGTAAGGAAATGGGCTAGGGACGAGCACATCAATCGATGGAAACAATTCCTGAGCCAAGGACAGGGGAAACGCCTTTTCTCGGGACCAGACTCTGTAGTGACAAGGACGCTTATTCAGTTTAACAGGTCGTTGCCATGATAACCGGACACGACCACATCCGGGATCATCTACACAAGGTGGGATTGTTTCAAATGTCGTCTGTGCGGGCAGGGTGTTGAAACTGTAGCACACATACGCCTTGATTGCGAAGTCCTAGAGGCCAAAAGAAGACTCTTTGGATCTCAGGAACCAGATCAGGAGTTCAACCAGGACATATACAAAATTCCTGAGCTAGTTAAGGGCACTGGGGTCTGTTTAAGGTGAAGTGACAGGGGTACACAAAAACCTTTTAAGCTGACATTCCGGGGGCCACAAATCCACTGTTAATCCCCATAAATTCAAAGTTACCGTACTCTACGTATTAAGGAAACACTTACTTAAACCATTCCAACCGGTGTCCTTCTTCGTTTAGCCTTAAAATTTCAGATACACTTCCGTAGCTGGTGTACCCGATGTATATCACAACCAGAAGAGAAGCTGAGGTAAAGAAACTTTGCAATGTATCTGTCCAAATCACTGCTTTTAGTCCGCCCTAAAAAACAAATTAATACATTATAGGATTCTCTTAAGTATCTGACTATCAGAAATAATCGCGGCACGCAGCTGTCTCGCTGAAGTGATAAAGCGATTTTTCAAAAATATTTGTCTTACCGTTTTTTGAAATTTTTATTTCGCATGCACAGCACTTTAAATTTTCAAATTACATTTCAAATATTAAAACGAACCCTGACCGCCGTCCGAAAATATTTCTTTTGAAAATCCTTTATAGTTTTTAACGCTAATTACGATGGTGAAATCAGATTTTCAAAAAAATTAAAACATTTAAAGGTTTGAAAATACCGCCATTTTGAAACGTTTGAAACACTTCTGATGGTTAACGTACTTGTTTAAGTTATTATTACAGTCGATTTTTGTGTGAAGTTTGAATAAAATCGGACCCAAAATTGCGAACGTAAGCATGCTAAGTATTTTTCGTATATACATAGATATAAATATTTTAGAAGCCAGGATCGGTGCTCATTTCAAGATCCTGTGTCTGGGTTTTACTATGAGGGGTTTTACTATGAATTGTTTCAGAACAATTCACTCTAAGCACTAGAATTCCAGACTAACGCACCTTCATATCACATAGAGAGCTCTAGCATATATATATATATATATATATATATATATATATATATATATATATATATATATATATATATATATATACACACACACACACACACACACACACACACACACACACACACACACACAGAAGATAATTGTTCTCTATTTGGCAGTCATGAGCAAATTTTTCAATCTTGAAATATAGTTTTCTTTGTTTTCTAACAAAACACTGACATGTATGTAAAAATATACATTGTTGTTACGGATCAACAAGATAAGTAAAAAGCTACCTATAGGCCTTTTTTTTTTTTTTTTTTTTTTTTTGTTTAACGTCCGACTATTGTGCACACTTGGGCTAATGCAGACGATGGAATGATTTATAGCGTATGAAAATGCCAAGCCCTGGCCGGGAATCGAACCCGGGTCCTCGGGGTGAAAGCCCAGTACGCTATCAACTATATACCGAGGCGGCTATAGAGCCTATAGAGGCCTACAAGCAAAGTAATATATATATATATATATATATATATATATATATATATATATATATATATATATATATATATATATATATATATATATATATATATATATATAAGTAACATATATATATATAATTATATTATTATTATTATTATTATATTATTATTAAAGCAGTTGAAACACAAACTTTAGGCCTGTATAGATTTAAAAAGAAAAATTCTTGTTGGATGGTTTTACCATCAAAAGAAAGCTTGAAATGTCATAAATCGATTAACATAAATTTTACTACAGTTAAACAATCAGAAGTTCCATCATAAATAATCTATCATGTAACAACTATCTAATTAGCAATAATGTACGACGCTGCCAGTTGAGAAATGGACAACGTAAAACACGTATCTCACCAGTTCTAGGGTTAATGACCACGTGGTCAGTCTTAACAATAATAAAAATTCAATCGCAAATATTAGTCGGCAAATTATACGGGAGGGGGATATTTATAAAAAATACTAACTTAAAGTATAAGTGAAGAGGAACATTAGGTTCTAAAAGTAAATCGGTTTAGTAGATTCTAAAATATGAATTTTTAAAGTTGACCATTTTCACCCTTGTTTCCTTTAAATCGCCTATAACTCAAAAAGGATGCGTTTTTCGACAAAATTCAAAGAGACAACAAGTTTTTATTTTTGCCCAATTAACCTTAAAAAATTATTTGCAGACCCATTTAAAAATATTTCCTAATTTTGCAATATGTTTCTTAATAACAAATTATTTGCAACTCGAATCAATTATAGTTGTTTAGATTTTTTTTATTAGAAAAAATATAAAGGATAGATCTCGACAGATCTCAGTCGGTAGAATAGTGATAAGAGGTCAAGTCGATTTTTTGTGCATCTTTTTAGGGATGCGCCGCTTGTATATCTCGATCAAAGGTTAAGGTTGGCTTTCATAATATATTTGCGAAAAATCACTAATCATCTGATCACTTATTAAGACAATAGAGCTGATCGAATAGGGCCTTTTTCTTAGGCGATTCTTGGATTCTTCAAGGGTCTCTGCCAGAATTGAGAAACTCCTGCGTGACTATCACAAGGGTCCGTTGGCGGCATGTAATCTAGTAGGAATTAGACCGTTCAGTGTATTTCTCACAGGTTTCTCTATCTCCAGGCTTTAAGGCAATATAGGCCTACATAAAGCTTTACTTACCATAGCCGTGTAAGATATGCAAGTAAGACCAACTATAGGAGTTATTACATACACTGGAACTCCTGTTACTGAAACACAAGACACAAAAGACAGTTTAATTTTAACTAAAATTTATTTTAAAATAATTATAATGTTTGCTTTGCATTATTTAACCCTGTATTTCCGGCAGAGGCAGCTGAGAGCTTAGCAATTCCACCGTACTAGATGTGGAGTAGGCTCATACTACTCTCACTCACCTACTCAATGTCCCCGCAGGGGGGTACAAACTAGCTGCACCTATTGCGGTACCCGAGACTAACACACACTTACACTTACAATACTACACTTACATTTAGGGAGGCGATAATAGCCTCAATGCGCTTTTCACATTAAAAAAATCTACTCAAGACACACACAGTCAGTACTATACATAGCATGGCTAATTGTAAAGTGTAAAGCGACCCGTGCTGGTGGAGTGAATGACACCGGCCTAATGGTGTATCAAAGGCCTGTAAGACCTGGCGACCTCCCAGTGTACCCATGCATACATTTATCTGTAGGGCGGATCTCGTTTTCACAGCTACTTGTGGGTTCCCATAAGTATGAATGCAAAATAAAATGAGCGGGATCTTACAGCACAGCAAAACGTTTGGCCCAGTGATGCAAAAACTCCGTAATATAGGCCGAGAGACAGGAAAATTGAAAGGGAATCAGCAGAGCAAGCATCTGCAAGCACCACAAATTCCACACACACACTCATACATACACCCACACAAACACACTCACTCACTCTCTCTCACACTCTCACTCACACTCACTCTCTCTCACACACACACACTCTCACTCTCTCTCTCTCTCACACACCACACACACACACACACACACACACACACACACACACACACACACACACACACACACACACACACACACACACACACACACACACACACACACACACACACACACACACACACACACACACACACACATACACACAATAAAAATATACAAAATAATCCTGCATTACAGACTTACGAAAGAATGGGATTATTGAGCTACGACCTTTTGCAGATCTATTTTGCCCCTTTCCTTTATTCCCCAAATACTCAGTTACAGCTCCTTTCCAGTACTAGTTTCTTCATGAAGTCTAGGATTTGGAGAGGATTCAAGGTCCTATAATTGGTGACTTCCTAGTTCGTTATTGTTGTGTTTGCAGGTGCTTGCTCTGCTAATTCACTTACAAATTTCTCCCCTTACCCTTGACCTATAAAACGGAAGTTGTGTACCATTAATAATACAGTGAGATACCCCTAATTCTATTTACATTTTTACTCGTGTTCTTCCCATGAGTAGCTGCGAAAATGATGTCCGACCGCACAGAGCCCCGCATACATGGGTAAGGCAAAGGTAGGTAGGCAATTAGGTCGGAGGATTCCACTAATAATATGTGACAATAATGCATTGGGGACAATAATGTAAATTTATAAATATCAGTTACCTTAGTTACGAAAATTCATTCTTAGTTGAAAGCTTTTAAAAACTAGTTGGTTTTTTCTTGTTCAATGATAAGAATATACTAAATACCGAATCTATTGCAAATATTATTATTTGTTATAAAGGAATAATACAAAGAAGGGAAGAGTACTTGTAGAGGACTGAAGAGCTAACAGAACAATGGCACGCTTTTTCAGAACTCGTGGCTGCGTAGCCTTACAGCACATGCATGAAGGACAAATTGACACATACCATACATATTTTTAATACAACACCTTAATAAACATGACTTTGTTTCTAAAATACAATACCTATTTATTCTTACATACATTTAGTCTGTACCAATACCAATACTAAATAAATTTTAAAACTAATTAGTATAATCGGTTGTACTAAAAAACTATTATTTTCCTAACATTATTTTTACTTTTTAATTTAATTTGTTATCACACTTGTAAATAATACATTTTTAAAATATTACATTATAAATTTAAAATGAATTATAATTAAACCAATTTCTATTTTTATACACAAATGTAGGCTAAAAATAATATAGCCTAAGCTTATTGCTACGAGATAAATTGCATACAAGACTGTTTAAAGTAAGGTTTGCAACTTTTTCATTGGAAAAGTTGTTTCTATAGTAAGTAAGAAATACTTGAAAGATGTTAGGTTAGTTTGCACAATTATTATTAAAAGATAATTAATGTTCATTAACAGTTCAGTAGGCTAATAAAATATTGTTTGTACGACTTAAAAACAACAAAACTGAAAGTACAGAATACACAAACACAACACTTGAGTTTTTGTTTGAGATAGGCTTAAACTGATTCTACTTCAAATAAATTCAGAAGAAAATGTGGCCTACTGAGGATTCTGATATTACCGCAACCACGATAATTTAACTCAAAAAATATTTTTTGTGGATTTTTAAACTTCACTCAATATATATTTTCATATTAAAATTATCTGTCAAATCTTTTTACCACTTTTAATTTTATAATGAAGATGCAAAATTATTCTCTGCTTTCATTTTGCTCTGGTAATATTCAGATCAGATAAAAATTAGGTAAATAATAATTGTTTTTATTGCTAGGCGTGTTTAACATTCGTATAATTTACTATTTCTGTTCTAACTTAATAAACTGCATTTAGCTGATGTATTTATAACAATATCCCTTTTATTTGTAAACACACAACAACACGGCTTTTCATAGTTAAATTATTTGTGGTTCTGCAGATCTCCTATATTACTGTCTTTAAGTCTATATAATTTGATAACACTATTTCAAATTATTAAAAAAACATTAATAAATCTATATATTGTTAAACTAATTTTAATAAGAGCTTCAAGAGCTATATCCGTATATGTAGGCCTACAATGTATTTTTAGGTTAACCTTTGAGACTTAACAATTAGGTTATGTTTTATGTATTAAACACCAAAATAATAAACACCTTTCAATGTATATGATAAATCCACTTCACTTTAGTAATTTATTGATCTTAATTAAAATAACACCAGCACAAAGATAACTTTAATATTAAATCTAATACAAAACAGTTTGTTTGCTACGATTACTTAGCTTGATGTAAAAACATTTCTAACTTTACGTTGTAGAAATGAATGAAAGAATCAAATCAATATTCATTTCGATAATTTATATTTTATTAAAATAAGAACTTACTAAAATAAAAAAAATCATGAACTATACTTGAGCTTAAAAAATATTTTATTAAATTTGTACGTTGTGTTGGCCTAATGGCTGAAGTGCAGGATTTATGATTAGTGGTCTGGGGTTCGAAACTCAACCCACTAGTTAAATTTTTTTAAAACAAATTAGAATAAAATTATTTAAATAGTGAAAAAAATCGTCACTCAATTTAGATGAAGTTCTGTGGAAGATGCAATATTTTCTTACCATAATAAAATCGGATATTACTTCTTTGTAATCTTTAGACTTTTTGTATCCTGCCAGTCTCTAGACGATCCTATTTAGTTCTGTATCCTTCAAAAGACCGAACGTCATCTGCCATTACTTTTTTTTTATACTTTAGAAGTAGTTGATCGTCCATTTCAGTGTGCTGGTTGCACAGTCTGCATTTCAGGTTTTCTTGAACTAAAATCATGTTATTAAAAATTTCCTCAAATACTCCATGTTTTGTCACGAAGGTTCATCTTCTCAGGGAAGATATTTGTCGAGATAGTTTGTGATCCGGTTGGAACAGTGAATCAATTGTAATAATTAGATATATAAGTCGGATATGTTTATTTTCCCTCATATATGATGTATTTTTGTTTTTATCGAAATTAGAAAACTTATTGCTTTATTATTATTATTTTGTATGATGTTTTACGTATTACTGCTTTATATATTAACTGTTTATAACTGTTTTACAGTGTTGAAGATACTCACCTTAGGGTGCTGCGTCTCTTCCAAGGAGGAGGAAGTCCAGGAACTGGACGTTTACAAGGAATTATATCCTACTAGGCTAAGGAAGATGAAGGAAAAACAAAATGGATTCCAAAGAAAGGCTGCTTCTCATGGTAAACAAGTTAATTGGTAACTTATTATATATTATAGAATGAATGTTAGCAGCCAATAAAATTAAAATTAAATTTTTCATAGTGCCATACGTTACATTTTTTAATAAATATTCCGTTAAATTATATTAAAATGTTAAAATTATGCTTCATTTTTAAATTAATTATAAATATTGTAAAATATTCTTTATCAATATTTATACCAAAGAAACCAGAGTTATACCAAACAAATACAAATGTTACAAATCTCTTCATAATATGCTTAAATATTTTTAATGTGTTATCGCTTATACGTTTAACCTTTTCATGTAATAAAGAAACACATTAATTAATTTTAAAATTGTATCTTCAGTTTTTGAGTTTTTTGTTACAGTTATGAATGATTTACAACGCAAGCACATTCATATGACGAACAGCTTTGCCGGCAGTGATAGAATCAATTTTGGCAGAAGAGAGCTAGGTAACATTTCTATAATCACACTTTAAAGTTTCATTAGAATCTTGTTATTACCTTACCAGTTTTTGCCAAAATTAGCAAAGTACCTTGTATTCCGAAAACAAGATGTAATATTTATATTTTTATTAGATTTAATAGAATTTAATTAAAATAAATGGTATTGTAAAAGAGATTTTTTTAAATTATGCATAAGAAGTATAAGCTAAAATATATATGAATTAACTCCCGTTTTTCCAGAATTAAAGGATGTATAAAGTAGCAGATATATTTTTCAAATGTAATATCAATATTATGATTATTTCTTATGAAAAATAACACTAAATAATAATTTTCAATAATTCTAAATAATAATTATAAATAAACATAATAATAAGGCATCATAAATTGCAAAAACTAAGTCATTTGCCAAGTGATAAACACTCAACTAACCAAAACAGTAATGTTACTTCGTCAAGCCACTCTGTAAAAGAGGACCTGGTGGTAAAGGAGAAACTATTTACTGTATTTGCTTACACTTTCCTTATGTTTTCAGAGTCCTTCCACGCCTTTTTCATTGGCTCAAAGAAAAACATGAGTAAATACGTCATAGTGAGAGTGGCCATTACCATTTCATGTAACGGTAAGATGCAATGAGTTAGTAGATACGTGCATTTACCTAATTTTGTGTTGTGTTCCTCTATTCGTGTTTTGCTCTGTTAATAATTCTAGCGCCTAAACTACACTAGCAGTTTTGTTGAGTATTGAAAGTGTATGAACAAAACCAAAATGTTAAGTGTTTTGTAGTGTTGCTAACAATTGTTGAAAAAGAAAGAGATTTATTGTTATACAAAAAAAATTGTATCTGTTTATATTATCAGTTTTTAATTGAAAAAGAATAATAGATCCTTTTATAAATTGCGAGAAAGATTTTCGCCCAAATTTGTGTACAGTTATTGATGAATTATCACAATTAAATCGTTTGCATGAAACATTACATAAATAGTAAACAAAATTTTAATTATATTTGAAATTTCATAACAATTATGCAAGTATTTGTTCAATTAAAGATAGGCAATTAAAAAAAATTACTATATCTAACAATTGCGTTTGTCGAAAAATCATCTGCGTGCTTAAAGAAATCACTTAAAAACCACTGCTTTTAAATATTTTTTCTTTGTAATTGTAGAAGCGGTATTAAAATATAGTTCAGAGCTAATAAATTTTCATTCATCTTCTAATTTCACAAAAGACTTATCAATCCAAGCAGATTATATCATATTATTATATAATATATTATACCCAGGTACATAGAGCTTGCTTACTGTGATTGACCTAGTACTTGCTGAAATTTTACCAGGAATGTTGAATGTATCCAAATTTCATTTATATTCTATCCCTCCACGCCAATATTGATCCCTGAACAAATTTTATAATTTACCAACAAATCTTGTTTTTTGAGAAACCCAAATCCTATAATTTATGGTATTTAGAGTTATTTATTAAAACTGTGAAAATATATCTGAAACAATTTATAATTTTGTCTTGTACTGACATTTTCAAAATTTACTGAACAATTTTTATTGTCATCTAAATATTTTACAAGATAAGTAACAACTTTTATATGTTTGGAACCTAGGTGGATGCCTTAAGATATGCAACATGGAATCCGAGCTCATGCAAATAAAAATACCTAAGATTTGCTCATTAAATGAATACTACCCTTTTGTTGAGGCGAACTGTAAGTATTAAATAACACAAGTATTGGCCTATTTTTAATAAACACCTTACACCATTTACATATTATGTATATCCTTTCATTTACCCTTTATTTAATAACATTTATATATTAGAACTGGCCCAGATTGCCTTACCGATTCTACTTTCAAAACTGATTTGATCAATGTCAGTTTTATTTTATTATAAAGCAATAAAATGAAAAAGTATTGCGATTTCCCTGGTGTTCTGAAGAACCTGTGGGTACACCATATATGTAGTTTCAATGAAGCAGTTCCTTATTTATAATACCAAACCGACCGAAATGCTTTCAAAAAATGAATTCTAATTTAAATTTAAATTTACTGAAATTTAAAAATGAATTTGAACGTGGCCAATTTTTACTTTTGTATTTAAATGTATTTTGAATGTATAAATTGCAAACTTAATAATATGGAAATTTTATATTATTTCGGTTGTGAAAAAAACATGATACAAAAAGTATTTTAGGAAATTTGCTTCCATCACTTCCACGAGTCAGCTGCTCGCCGCCGCAATTATGTCTTTCTTAATAACTAACTCTGTAATACAAACTAACTGTAATACTAACTCTGTAAATGTTCAAAGTAATGCGTTTTTAATCAAGAATCACTTCTTTCTATTAATTAAGTAATTTCGGCAGGACGTAGGTATTACAAAATATCCAAAAATAAAGTTACGCCAAAGTTATGTCCACTATATTGCATAACACAATAATAAGCGAAAACTTCTATACGCCTACTTGTCTATTTCTTAGAGGAATTACACAAAAATATACCGGTAGTTGATTGTTTTATTTTCTTTAAAATAATACATTACTGTATTTAACGCTAATACGGTAGCAATAAAAACTACCAATATTAAGTTGCAATTTTTGCGTTCCAAACTAAAATTTTAGGAAAAGGCAATATAAGTTGTAACCATGCTGAAACATTTGTATTTTTTACCATGCATCCAAAAGTACACTTTATTTATATTATTATTAATGCTAGAAGTAAAGAGGATGTTAGAATAAGTTATGGATTTCAGATTGAAATTATAGTGTTTGCAGAATGTAACTTTCTTATGTAATTATTTTAACTTTATAATTACTTTTACAGGGATCCATGCTTTTGATGAATACACTTGCTCTTACACTACATTCGATGGCCCTGTAACATTCGAATATAAGTAGTTTATTGAAATATTGTGTGTGTGTGTGTGTGTGTGTGTGTGTGTGTGTGTGTGTGTGTGTGTGTGTGTGTGTGTGTGTGTGTATCGTTTTCGTATTTCTACATATTTTTGGTAAAAATAATTTGTATATCACAAAAAATTAACTCGATTTATTAAAATTTGTTTAAATAATTTTAATGATGAATGTATATTTTAATATATTTTGTTCTTTTTGCAGGCCACCATAACAAATATCACAAAAGTTAATTTCTAAAAATATATTTAGATTAGTTTCTTTATTTCAATATTTACAGAAAGAACTATCTAAAACTTTTCTTTTGATACAAATTTAGTTATAAATATAAGTGAAGTAACTGTTGTGAGGATTTCAGTCAAATTTTTGACGTCATTTTCATTCCTACAAAACTAGATTCTGTTTGTTTGTATATATTTGTAAAATATAATAAAGTAGCTACATCTTCTATTTTTAATTCTAATATTTATTGTTTTATTGTCCACGTGACCAAGGCAATAAGTACATTACCAGCAGGGAGAGATGACCCAATGTTTTCACTGGTGTTTTATTTGTGCCTTAAAACAACTGAAAATTAAATTACTACAAAAACGAACGATTTGAAGTTAGTAAATAAAAATTTAAGTGATAATATTTAGGCCTACTTTATTGTAAGCAAGACGTACTTAAGTTTCACTACATAACCAGCTGTAATTTCTAAGTAAATTTACATTACATTTAAATGTTCTTATTTTGTGTTGCAGGGCGACTCACTGCTGGCTGCCAGCCATTCGGGTATGTTCTTCAAAAATTAAAATTTGGAATTATTTATTTAATTATTTATCAATAAATAAGTACAAAACAGGAAAAACAATATATAGTGACTACAAAAAATAAATAAGTGAAGAATTTTCACCTAAACACACGCACATGTGAATACAAACACACACACTGTTACTTGCATCTAATAATTTTTTTCTTAAAAAAGTAACATTTTATTTGTGTACTTTATCAAACAAGTAGCAGTCTTACCACGTGATCATTGTCAGGAAACAGTTTATACTTTGCTTATTCTAAAGTAAAACTATATCGCACAAGTTTAATGAACTTAGTATTGTTAGTTTACACGAAAGTATGTTATTAACCAATATTTCTTTATGTGCAGAGCGAATTAAATCCACCCGGCGGCTCCGAAGTTTAGGCCTTTATGGTAGAGCGGTGAGTAAACCTATCGACATTAGTAATATCTATTTACTAGTAATTAGTTATTGTAGTGTTAATTAACGTTTTCTTGGACAAGCAGTGCGTTGTGTCTGGCGGAGATGTTTATCTCAGTTGTTTAGGCAATGGACGTTTCGTTGCAAATTGCAAGTTGAAGTCAAGTTATTACGTTGTTCCCCAGTCTACATAAGTCTTATTTTCATGGACAAAATGTCAAAACTCAATAAATTAACAATATCTCTGTTTGGTTCCAGTCTAACTGCGATATGTATCTACACCCAGCAAATCGTGTCCTCGACTTTTCGACCATGTCATTAGAAATCCAGCTTCAGCAGAGGACACAGGGATATCGCAGGTAAGAAGAAAACAGGTTTATTAAATAAAATGAAGTTAATGTCGTAATTTTAGTATATTAATATTACTTTTTTCTGTGAGATTTAGACATGCCAATATGTGGTGGATTTAGAATGTTTCGAAAAGTTTGATGGTGCAAAAAATTATTAAAATTAAAACTGACATATTGTTTTAATTATAAGTGAAAATTTGAAAAATAAATTTCCGTAAATAGTACAGGATAAACGAAAGTCTTGTAACCATGCCGAGTGGACAGTAATTGGACTTTGCTAAAACCATTAATGGTGTAGAATGTGTATTTTTGTAAACAAAAAAGGTAGGATGGTAAAATGTTTTGTAGGACAATTTTTTACTTAAGCTATATATTTTACCTCAGTCGTTTCGAAATATTTAGTAGCCAAATTAAACCAGAATATAAAGCATTGTTTAATTCTAAAGAAGTTTTAATATTTATACACTTAATTAAAACAAAAATTTTTAATCGCATAAATTAAGTTTTGAAATATTTTCTACAATTTAAATTAACGAATATAAATTTAAATCTTACGACTTTCTAATACATATTTCAATTAACCCCTGTTTATTTTTTCCAGTTACTACCAACGCAAACATTCTCGTATTTTCGTTAATCTTCCTTGGTAAGATTCCCTTTAGGCCAACAACCATTCAAAATTATGGGATGCAACAGTGATCGCTTCCGGAAACAAGTGCATCCTGGGACCCCAGTACTACTACCCCTGGGGGCGAAATGATCACCACACGCTTGACAAGTCGGTCACTGGCATGAGCTATAGTACTATTTGAAGATCATTAAGATAACTTGTACCGAATAAAATGAGCAAATAGTAGCGTAATGTAGTACAAAACTACTTACGTAATTGTAACTTACAAACTGTACAAGTATGTAATATCAGAATCACTCATGCAAATTGTTAGATGAGATACTCATTTGGATTTCAAGGATACAAAGCTGGAAAAACGACAAATGTACTGTAGAACTCAGTTTGATAGACTAACTGGAACACTACATAACAAATGAAGACAGAATGTGTAAAATTGTAATCCAGGCAACAAATAGTGGTGGCAAAGCTGGAACTATACCATTGAATAAAGATTTTATATTGGTCAACAGAAAACAGAATGTCGATTGAAGAGATCTGAATTTTTACAAGATCAGAACAATATGAAGCTGGTGTTTGAAAAAATATGAACAATATCAATTGGAATTTTTTATGAAGTTCAATGTTCAAATGTACTTTATAACTGAAAGCGATTCATTATAACAAAAATATTTTCAATGATTACGAGGAATAAAAAAAAAGAAAAACTACACAAGTAACCCTAATTGATAAATTATGAAGAATATCTTGATATTAATAGTAAGACTGCACTTCATATCTAATATTGTTTTATTCTAAGAAACAAAGTTTTATAATTGTCAATGGCTTCAAGAGTAAAGATAATTAAAATAATAACTGTTTTAGTATGTTTTACAAGTCAAATAATTATATAGGAACAATAGTTTCCTATATAATTTATTTATTTATATATAATTCATTTATAGTTATAAATGAAGTAATAAAGATATATTATCAAGCGTATCAAGGTTACTTTTGAAGGTATTCTATATCTATTTTTAGGGTGTTTTACTACTTTCCCACTCCTCCCCAGTACATAGAGATTAGACATTTTGTACTAGGAGTTCACTGTGCCTAGGATTTTCTTAACGTGGATTTTCCGTGGTGATTTTTATCATCGCTTTAACTATGCAGAGTAGTGAGTGTGTGTGTGTGTGTGTGTGTGTGTGTGTGTGTGTGTGTGTGTGTGTGTGTGTGTGTGCGTGCGTGCGTGCGTGTGTGTGTGTGTGTGACTTGAGCAGATGAGAGAGCAGTATGAGGTAGAGGTATGGAGGGACCGCTAAACCCATCAGCTGCTCACTCCGCCGGAATTATATACTTAAACAATTAATTGCACAAATGTATATGAATTGTATATATATTGCATATTAATAATAATATATATAATTACACACACACACACACACACACACACACACACACATATATATATATATATACACACACACACGAAATATTAGACAGTAAAATAATATTATTATCACGTGCACTTATATTTGTGCATTTATTTTCTTACGTGTCCAATAATAATACTTCCAAAACAATTTCAGCAGTACTTTTTTATAGAAAGTCTGTAAGGCAGATTATAAAGCTGGGCAGTCATATAAAAGATATTACGAAAATAAATTGAATATTTTTTTGGAAATATTTAATGTAAAAATTAGAATCCAATAATTTGAAAACATAACTTTACCACTGTTTACAAAATCATATTATAAATTGACAAAATGTAAAATTTGGTATAAATAAATCTACAACTAAGAACTTTATTTAAAGGCACATTTTACCTTGGTTGAAAGCTAAAGCTGGCACGTACATGATGATAGGTATGACGAGAATCTGAAATGGAAAACATTTTGTATTAATTAATTATTCATTAGTAATTGTTAAACCTATTAAAATAAAACTTTATTTAAATAAAAACTTTTTGTTATAGTCTGTTGGTGATAACAATACTTAACAATTAAGTGGTTAATGTTATTTATATGCAAAGACTTAAGTTATTAAGGTAGCATAACAATTTTTTTTTCATAACTTGTAGAATATATATTGATATATATATATATATATATATATATATATATATATATATATATATATATATATATATATATATATATATAGAGAGAGAGAGAGAGAGAGAGAGAGAGAGAGAGAATTACACATTACACATTACACACACACACACACACACACACACACACACACACACACACACACACACACACACACACACACACACACACACAATTATTAAATAGAATAAATTCGAAAAATGAAAAAGATAATAATAGTACTTTACCAGACATAAAGCGTACAGAAACGAAGACCACACCCGGCAGATGTAGCTAAATCTTAACTCGAGATACTGAAACAAAATTCATAAATTTAAATATATAATTTATTTAATAATATATATATTATTAAATAAGATATAGTATGATATAATAATAATTACTTCGTTTTTCCAAATGCAAAAAATCAAATGAACCTACTTTTGTTTTATAAACTAAATTAAGTTATGAAGAAAACTTATTTTAAAAAATTGTTATTATTTATTAATATAAATATTATATTATATAAATTATTATATATTATATTATTTGTATTTATATTATATTTATTAATAAATAATATATGATATTATTTAAATTATTATTATCATTTTATATATTATGTATGATGCAATTATGCAAAGTGTACTGTGATAGTTCAAGTACGACAAAATAACTTTAAAGTATTTTTATACTTTAAAAATAGTATCATAATACTTTACCTCTTATCTGTAAGGTATCCAAAGTTTTAAAAACATTATAGAGTATTTTCCTGCATGGAATTATTTTGTTTTTTTTTTCATCCCAAATTGTCGGCAACTAATAATTTTCAAATATTAAATGCCACCCATGTTATACTACATTTTAAGGATACTGTTAAATAGAAAATGCACAAAATATAATTATGATGTTTTATATTAAATATCTAAAAAAAAAATTGATGGCAGGCAAACTTTTCAACCGTTTTTTAAGTTCAACCGTTCTTGACACTAAAGTTTACTAACAGGCCTGGGTTCGAGGCTACAACACCTTGCTCGAGGTTACAGACACTTGCAAAGTCGTATTTTATGAATCTATGTGGTTTGTAACTTTTTACAGCGTTTTTCCAAGTGCCAAGATCGAATGAGCCTACTTTTGCTTTGTAAAGCAAATTAATTATTGAAAAATGTATTTACAAATATTCTGTTTTGAACAAAAAATAAAAATCATGTATCATGTTTCCTCTTCCCTTTTTTATTTTAATTACAATGATTTTTTTGAAAACACGGTAAATTAACATAGCTAAACATAAAACATAATCTAAAACTTGTTATAGCCTATCATCTGTTTAATAAATTCAGCAAATTAATGTAAAACTGATCTTTTAATACAACCACCAAAATTAAATTAACGATTCATTTCATATGATTAAATTTACTAACTTCTTTGTAGTTTCGGTTGTGTAGTGGTTATCGCGTCTGCCTCACATGCGCAAAGTCCATGGTTTGATCCGGGGTGGAAACAAAGAAATTTTCAATCATAAATAATTTAATATGAGATTTGCGACGCGCAAAATATACTGTTATATATCAATATAAACATGTTCCTTGCATCACGCGTCCCGCAAAATCCAACATCACAGCCAACCATAAAACATGATACATGTTAAAAATAAATGTTATTCCGGGACTGTTAACTAAATTTTCAAAACTTTTTCGTTGTGAATAAACTGACAATATTAAAAGTTATTCATGTGTAGGCCTTGGCAATGTAGTGAATAAAAACTCTTTAAATTAAGACTGATAACTTAATAATCATACCAGCGTTTTAATGTTGCCTAAAGTTTTGAGTACTTGGGTAATTAAAAGTTTAAAATTTAACTTAATTATTAAAATTTAGCAGTTATTGTTAAGCTATTATAATCTTTCATTCCGAACGATATCGTACCAACAATAAGAACCTGCTATATTGAAACTACATTCACGGTCCCCGAAATCCCAACCCAAACCACTCACCTCAAATGGAGATTGTAACTGAAGTTTGTAAAACACAGGTATGCAGACAGCTAAGCCAACGATTCCTGTCACAAGTATTGCATAGATAGAAGCTGAGTATTGGGTGCCATATGTATATACTTCTGCAGGGATGCCCAGCAACATGATCCCTGAAACATGGCTGTAGAAGAAAATCTCTATTCATCATACAAATAATTAATTTTAATTTTATTTTGGATTCACGACATCTATCTACCTCGCCAACATGATGTAAGCAAATTTACCATAATATTCTTTCTTACACTTTTTAAAATTTTAACTTTACTGTCAAAATCAGCATTAAATCTGCGTTTTCACTAAAAGCGTTTTAAAATTTTGCGTCACATTCAAAATTAAAACTGCTACATTACTTTCAGGAACACAATACAAATCTTATCTGGCTGATTTAATCTTGTATACATTGAATTAATTCTCAGAAAAACAATCAGAAATAAAAATAAAACACTTACCTTGCAATTAAGGACATTGTCACCGGAAACACTCCCATCTTCTTCCCGCCTAACATATACTCTGACACAGTGTTCTGTTTCTTGAAACAACCAAAGTACAGACCAACCAGTGCGGACAGACCCAACATCGTGCCAAACACTGTGTATTCTGTCCAGTTAAACATGGCCATTGCGTCTGTTATGTCTCCGATGTCCATCTAAGTTAATCGAAGTTTGATCAGTATGAATGTTCTAAATATTTTCTACAAGTTACTTCTTACAGGTATAACGTATTCAGTTAAGTTTTGCGAGTTACAATTGATTTCACAATTCTTTGTTAAATTTGCTGCTAATATTTTATTATTGAACAACTTCCAAATTGTTTAAACCAATCGTCATCAGTAAAAGTATCATTCGTATAAACAAAACGTATTTTATTTACTAGTTGCAGCAATTTGTTTCTTGTAACCGTTATTAGATTTTATATTTTCAAAATGTAGAGCAGCGACAAAAGTAACAATAAAAAAGCTAAATGGCCTAAAACAACAATCATTTTTAAAACATAACTTAATTAAAAAATGTATTGCAAAATATTGAATTGCGTCTCTAATAATGATCTTTCTTAAGGAATTTTACTCTCTAAGGAATTTTTAAGGCGTCTATAAGAAATTTTTTGAAACTTTGACACTGAGAGTTTTTCTGTATAAAAAAACAATTAATCGAGTTTTTATTTTCGAGAAAATTCGTTTTCCAGTTTCTCTGAGAAATACTGTTTTATTTGTCGTTTTTTTAAAAAAGTCCTGAGAAATTTGTTGAGAATTTTGTATTGATGTTCTTTAGTACGAAAATTTGATTTTCCAGTGTCTTATTTCTGAGACAATTAATTTTCCTGCTTTTGCAAGAAAAAATTTCTTATTTGTCGTTTTTTTAAAAAAGTCCTGAGAAATTTGTTGAGAATTTTGTATTGGGAATTCTTCAGTACGGAAATTTTATTTGCCAGAGTCTTATTTCTGAGAAAAATAATTTTGTTGCTTTTCCCAGCTACAGCCTTCTCGTCCGAAGACCTTTTGATGTATATCTCTGCAAGCCATAATAACATCATATGTATCTCTGCAAACCATAATAGCATCTATTTGCTGTTTGTAACTTCCTCCTTAAATCATTGTTTTCAGTCACTATTGATACTGGATACAGTAGTGTCTCGATTAACTGTCATTCTCAAGAACGTCAGGACAGAATAGATATTAACTGAAATAGACCACCTAGTACTCTCGCATATCGATAATAATAACATACTATACTGTGTTTATAGCAAAAATGTTTTATAATTATTATTATTTTGGAAAATGTAATAAAACAATTACATTTTTTATTTAATTTTAATTACGTATTATAAAATTTTATATACGTTGGTCTTTAATACAGTAAATTATCCGTACTTAACTTTTTGACAAGTATTCACGTAACATACCCGTAAGTGTTACGTGATCGACGTATACGCTGAAAGGTATTATCGCAGACAGTGTTTACATTTCTATAGAAACATTCATGCAGTCATGCTTTAGAGTAGCTATTAGTGTCAGCTGCTCACTTATGCTATAAATAAGTCATATCCAGTTACAGTGTTTTATTTTGTCTAGAAGGTTATTTTCATTATTTATTGGAAATTATTTACTATGAAAGACGGTTAAAAATGTCAACAGAATTAACCTGACGGTTAATAGAAACTAACGGTTAAAAGGGTGACAGATGATTGAGACTGTACTGTATTTAAATTGCTGGACTGCTTCCATATTGCAGTCAAATTTTGATAAAGTAGTCCTAACGCTTACTACAAGTCACTATATATTTTGTTTTACTAAATAAACTTATAACAACTTTTTATAAATTCTCTTACCATAAATTGAATGATCAAATTTCAATGTAACAAAAACAAATCAAGTGAAGAGAAAACAATGCCATTAACACAGACTCGAGTTACAAACTATTTAAATTAAATTTAATAATACCAGCTGTAAAGATTTGCTCCAGTTATTATCGTTAAAATTACATAATTTCGTAATTTATGTTCTTCAAAGACAAGCAAATAGGAAGTGAGTAAACTACAAGATAAGGAAACTAAACAGACCTTGACAGTGATGGCTCTTTGTTGCGAGTTTTCTTTGGTTACTGCTTAAAGGAACCACAGGGGACGAAACGTATGCAGCGTCATTGTAATAAATGTGGTAGGGGTGGATGAATGGATTTAGAAGCTGAACAAAGAAACGAGTGACATGATTTAATGATAAAAATGTTTATAAAAAATATAAATTTCAGCACGGTAACGTTGGCAATCGTGGTCCGATCTAGTTTAATCTTGGCACGAAAACCAACAGTTCAAAATGTTGGTTATTTAAATAAAAAAAAAATTACGCTTTTTTGCAAATATTATTTTACCGTCGTAATCAGCGTTAAATCTACACATGGTTATTTTACATTTAAGAAATGGACATCGTGCGCTAGTATTTAAGAAATATATTTATTTTATTTTAAGGCGAAAAGCACATTGAGGCTATTATCGCCTTCCTAAGTGTAAGTGTGAGTGTAACGTGTTAAAGTCGTAAGGGTAGTGTTGTAAGTGTAAGTGTGTGTGTTAGACTCGGCGCGAGGGACGTCTAAATCCTCTCAATGTGCATAGGTGCAGCTAGTCTGCAATTATGGTGAGCGCATTTCGCTTTTAATTTTAGGTTTAGTGATTTTGTTTATATAACTCCTCAGGTCCTGTTTAGAAAAAAATAAATTTCTCTTTTTTAGTAAATTTTAAAGTAACAGCTTATTTTTACTTTTCAATCCATATAAATAAACGAGTGTTTCTAAAACTCCTTTTTAATAAATATTTTTACTGATTTTACAGGTATATACTTTTGTTCCTCCTAAAATTCTCAGCTTTGCAAGTTTAGATAATTAATCAAAATTAAATATGCTAAAAGAGTACTTATTTTCCATATCTGTTGTGACTGAAGCAACCATTTTGATGAAAATCCCACTGTCTCCCGTGACTGCATATTAATGATGTCATCATTATGAATAATTATTGAAACCCTGTCAGGATTCAGGGATATTGCTACCCTGTCAAGTAGCAATATTTTAACTTACAAACTATTATCCATTTACCAATATTTGTGACAATAGATTTTGTCCTTACAAACTATTATCCATTTACCAATATTTGTGACAATAGATTTTGTCAGTTTATTGCAGAGGTATTGCCAATTGTTGCGTGCTGTTATTCTCCATCACCAATTCCACTGTTAGAGATGGAGAGTACGCGACTTGGCAACATTGCCCATTGTGTTGCTACGGTGGCGCAACCTAGCAGTGAACTTGCAAAGTTTCGCCATACGTTTAACATCATTAGATATGGACGTGAGCGTTATGTATATATTTACAAGGTAGGGTCAAAACGTTCCAGGAAATGGTCAATGAAAATTTATCGAAAGAATGTATAATATTGTAACCTTATTTTCCTTCAATATACTCTCCTCCTGCATGTAAACATTTCCTCGACCGTTCATACAATTGTTGGAAACATACATAAAAGTCATTTTTGAAAATTTCGTTTAGTCGATTCGTCGTATTTTCTATTACCTCTTGCGAATCAGCAAACGGTGTCCCTTCAGTGTCATTTCAGATGTGCAATAGGAAGGGTGTTCCAGAGTGGTAACATTGTGCTTCGCAAGGTATTTTTTCACCATCAGCGTTCGATGTGACGGGGCATTCTTAAGCAACAAAACCGAATCGTTCCCTGCCCATTTTCAGGTCGTTTCAGCATCTCCTTGTACAGTTATTTGTTAACTGTTTTCCCTTCAGGAATAAATTCGTAGTGAATCAAGCCCTGGCAATAAAAAAACATGTCTAACTGACTTTACCCTGCTTTCTGTCCAAGCGAAATTTTTCCTTTCTGGTGATGTTTTTGATTTCCATTCAGCAAACTGGCGTTTCGTCAGTGTTGTAAAGGAAAAACCATGTTTTTTACCACCGGATCTTTAACTGTTCATACGTCTAAAAATGACAATGTAGGTACGTGGTTTTACTGATTCACAATAGGTGATTGAAAATGCGACAAAATTTCAAAAAATGACTTCCAGAAGTGTTTCCAACAATTGCATGAACGATGCATGAATTTTTTTCTATTTTAAGGCGAAAGCACATTGAGGCTATTATCGCGTCTCTAAATGTAAGTTTGAATGTAAAATGTTAAAGTTGTAAGTGTAAGTGTGTGTTAGATACGCGTACCGCGAGGGACGTCTAAATCCTCTCAATAGGAGCTGCTAGTCTGCACCCCCTGCAAGATGAACATTGAAGAAGTGTGTACATGCAGGAGGAGAGTATTTCGAAGGAAAATATGGTTAAAATATTATACAAGTACTTTCTATAAATTTTCGTTGAAACGTTTTTAACCCTACCTCGTACGTATTCATCTCTAACCTAATTCCTCGACAAAAATTGAGTACAGCCTGAATCGCCCATGAAAATATATGAATGACATTGAAAACTGCTGTACATCCGTTCTGGAAGAAACACTGTTCGACGTTTCATCAAAATCATATCTGGCATCTTCGAAATTATTCTCGCTCAAAGTGTAATGTCGAACACTCTGACGTAAGTAAGTTTTCCTTCTCATTCTTGCCATTGAGTTTTTATAATCTGAAGTAAAAACAACAAAAACAATTGTTAATGCTTTCAAGCAATTGTTAATGTCTATTTTTTTACTTGTAACAATAATACTGTTTAGTAGGAAATACAAATTTTAGTATAAAAGTGATACACACATATTTTAGCATAAAACACATTGAAATAGTAAAAAAAGTAATAAAAACGTTTCCTTTTTTATATATTATTTACACTTGCTTTTCATTGGCTGATGAGTTGACAACTTTTCGAGACAGTTCCACTTGTACAGTTTTATCTTTAAGTAGAGTATTTTCTTCTATCCCTTTCTCTTTGAAAGGTAAAAATCTTCGGATAAATGGAACAACTAGATCGGGGTTTAGTTCTTTTATATCTTGTTTTTCGGTGAGCAAACTGACAACAGCGCCGACAAAAGTGCCCACAAGGACTCCTATCACGCAGTAAGTCGAGTAAGAGACTTTGTAAATTTGGAAAACATCTTCGGTAGCGATAACTGGTGATCCCAGCCCAGTGTACGTCTGCACTCTTGACGTTGCGCTAGAGAAAATCAAAACAAATGTATATAAGCAACGAGATAAGTATCATGCTTCTATTTTAATCTAGTGAAACTGTCAAAAATTGTTACATTAATTAAGGTAGTTCCGATTTTTTTAAAATGTTGTATGGGTTGATACACTGTTGAAAAATACAAGTTTTCGAATCCCCCCACAATCAGCGCGGGCGCCGTTATCTTGTAAAAAAGCACTAAATTCTTTAATTTTTTTTGGAATTTCGGTGTCAAGTTGTATATAATCTAATTCATATTATATTTCTGAAAGTTTTGTGTGTTTGTTTGTTTGTTTGTTTGTTATTCAATCACGCTTTAACCACTGGACCAATTGAGATGAAATTTGGTACGTATATGGTTTAAGTATCAGAGATACATATAGGCCTATTCCCGTTTTACAAAACGTCATTATACTACTTACCCAGCCCAAAATAATTATCAGTTTTTAGTTTTGTAACATCTGTTAACTATAGTTAGGTTTAATTACTGTTTACTGAACATGAGATTTAGGCACCTGAGATGGACATAGATCTAATCCCATTTTACACATCTTAATCTATGTTTTATTTATTGCAAAATTATGGTTTTTAATGTTACATTTTCATCTAATAATCACAATCTGGTATTTTTCATTAAAGACTATTCAATGTTTTTAAAGCAGAGTGCAGAATATATATATTATATACAATTTTATTAGGAT